>OZ035881.1:63640439-63754511 GCA_964034835.1 Muscina levida
GTAAAGCTTCTGATCGGTTTAACTTGGCAAACCCAGAGTGATCCTTGCCAATTGCACTTCAAGTCTACTCACAGAGCTCCGTATTCGTAGTACTACTGCGGACGGAGTACCTCCACGTGGTGACGCCTGGAAGCGTGCCTCTGACACCCGTCAGAGCACGACTAACTGTGAGGGGCGAAACCTAAAACCCAGGCACGTCTGCTCAGAGTGAGCGGTACCCTGGTCAGCGTCTGACCCAGAATGGGCGGCTGTAATAAAATCCTGGCAGGAGGAGAAAACTGCGACGTGGTGCGCTGGGCTTGCAACCCGCCACCGACGTATAAACTATTGCAATGAAAAGAAGTAAGAAAAGAATAAAATGGACCCCCCAAATTGTTGACGACCACCGCAAACGAATTAAGGACCATGATTTAAGGATATGCACCTGGAATGTTAGAACACTGTATAGACCAGGTGCCTCTATCCAACTGGCGGAAGTCCTCGAAGAATACAAGGCTGACATAACCGCTTTACAGGAAATCCGGTGGACGGGACACGGGTGCTCGCGCATGAAGACGTGCGACATCTACTATAGTGGCCATGCGGACAAGCACGAGTTTGGATGTGGATTTGTGGTTGGCAAGAGACTGCGACACCTAGTCTCAAGGTTCAACCCGGTGTGTGAACGTATAGCCACCATAAGAGTCAAAACAAAGTTTTTCCACATAACACTTATATGTGCCCATGCTCCGACAGAAGAGAAAAGCGATGAGGACAAAGACGAGTTCTACGAGAGCCTAGAAAATGTATATGACCGTAGCCCGAGCCATGACATTAAAATTGTACTAGGCGATTTTAATGCTAAAATAGGCAGGGAAACCGCATTTGAGCCTACCATCGGAAAATTCAGTCTGCACACCGAAACGTCGAACAATGGCATCAGACTGATTGATTTCTCTGCGGCAAGAAATATGGTAGTTTGCAGCACTAGATTTGACCATAAAAATATTCATAAGGCAACATGGTTATCTCCAGATCAATTGACAAGGAATCAGATTGATCATGTGGTAGTCGATGGAAGGCACGCATCGAGTGTTCTGGACGTACGAGTGATTAGGGGTGCGAACATTGACTCCGATCACTTCCTTACCGCAGTTAAGGTACGCACAAGACTAAGCATGGCGAAAAACGTACGTAACCAGGCACAACGAAAGCTGGACATCGGTAAACTGCGGACCACAGAGGTAGCAAACGCCTACTCCAACCACCTAACTCAACTGCTGCAGAATGCTCCAACCCCTGACAATATAAACTCGCAGTGGCAAAATATAGCCGACTCCTTAGAACGGGCTGCGAGAAGCGTACTTGGGTACTCAAAGCCGTCTCAAGAAGATGCCTGGTACGATGATGAATGTCGCAATGCCACGAGAGAGACGGTTGCTGCATACAGGGCGAAACTGCAGCCAATGGCAACGCGAGCTGTTCGTGAACGGCACAGGGAGAAGAGACGACAGGCAACGCGTCTTTTTAGAAGAAAAAAGAAGGAGCTGAAGAAGAGGCAGGACGAGTGCACTGAGTTGCTCCGAAGTAGAGGGGAAGCCCGAAAATTCTACAAGAGAGTGAAAGCGAGAATGCGTGGAACAGGGTTGCCCTCCTGCAAGGACAGCGATGGTCAGCTAGTGACGGACCCGGATAACGTTCTAAAGATATGGAGAGATCACTTTAGAAATTTACTGCATACTGACACCACTCCAGAAGACCCCGCTCCAATCCATGACGATGGTATTAACTGTCCACCTCCGAGCCAGAGCGAGATACGTATGGCCATCTCCCGCCTTAAAAACAACAAAGCTGCTGGAGCCGATGGTCTCCCTGCTGAATTGTTTAAGGCTGGCGGGGAGGAGCTGATTAGGAGCATGCATCAGCTCATGGAGAACATCTGGCAAGAGGAGAGCATGCCCGGGGATTGGAGTCTCAGTCTGTTATGTCCCATATACAAGAAAGGAGATCGTAGTGAATGTAAGAACTACCGTGGAATAAGCCTATTACCAATTGCGTACAAGGTCCTTTCAAGCATATTGTGTGAACGTCTAAAGCCAATTGTAGAAAAACTAATTGGACCATATCAGTGCGGCTTTAGACCTGGCAAATCTACGACGGATCAAATATTCACCTTACGACAAATCCTGGAAAAAACCCATGAAAAGCAGATCGACACCTACCACCTCTTTGTCGACTACAAAGCTGCCTTCGACTCTCCGATAAGGAATAGGCTTTATGAGGCCATGTCTGAGTTTGGTATTCCTGCAAAGCTGATTCGACTTTGCAAATGTACCTTAGACAACACCAAATCCTCGGTTAAGATTGGTAAGGATCAGTCTGAACCATTCAACACGGAAAGAGGTCTCAGGCAGGGCGATAGCCTGTCCTGTACACTATTTAACATAGTTATGGAGAAGGTGATGAGAAAGGCTGGTATCAACATGTCTGGCACCATATTCCACAAAAGCCACATGCCACTAGCCTACGCCGATGATATAGATATCATTGGCCGAAATCTGCGGGATGTTACTGCAGTTTTCTCATCGCTAGAAAAGGAGTCAGCAAAAATGGGTTTAGCGGTCAACGAGGACAAAACAAAAATAATGATTTCGACGAACAAAGAGTCCTCTCGATGGGGACGCACCGTGAACGTTGACAATTATTGTTTTGAGGTAGTCGACGAATTTACCTACCTCGGATCTTACGTCAACAAGATGAATAATGTCAGCCAAGAAATTAAACGGAGAATAGTGCTAGCCAATAGATGTTTCTACGGACTTCGGCAGCACTTTAGTAACACCACCTTCTCTCGGAATACTAAGAAACAGCTATACCAGGTGCTTATCTTACCTGTTCTGTTGTATGGTGCCGAATCATGGGTGCTTACTACAACGGACATACAAAACCTGGGAGTATTCGAGAGAAAAGTACTCCGAAAAATATATGGACCTATCTGTGTCGAAGGCCAGTTTCGCCATCGGATGAACCATGAGCTGTATGAGCTTTACCACGTCATCGACGTAGGTAAAAGAGTCAGAATCCAACGACTTCGATGGCTGGGACATGTTGCCAGGATGGATGTAAATGCTCCAGCGAGAAAAGTGTTTGAAGGCGAACCTGAAGGACGGCGCAGAGCAGGGAGACCCAAACTCCGTTGGAAGGACCAAGTGGTAGGCGATGTGCCATCATCTGGTAGGACTAACTGGAGAACACACGCAGAAGACCGAAGCGTGTGGAATTCTTTATTACTTCAGGCCTCAAATTTATGAACTACGTTTCGTAAATTGTAACTGGCCACTTAAGTAAGTAAGTAGAATTGAAAATTCACAGACAAATTGTTATCCGGGAAAGGCGACATAAACTGGCTTTTGTGCAGTCCTGACAAGGGACTTTTTTTGTGGAATTATCTTCAATATAATGTATATAACAATATAACTACTTCTCTGGTGCATTGGAAAGAAAATATTCGCAAAGAAATCATCCTGCTGAGCTGTTATTTGAAATTTAACTGCTCGAATAAATGAATATCGTGAACACAAAGATTTATATTAAGACGATATTATTTTTAAGAAATAAATTCTCAAATACTGTGCTTTGATAATCAATAAACAGTTCTTTGAGACATCTTATTTTTTATTTTATCGACTTACAAAATTGTAACTCATTTGAGACATCCTGTATTTTCGTTAGTAATATCAGGTTATGTATATTTTTCCATTGTCTCTTCAAAATAAAAAAAACTTCCAGATGGTTGTTCATATTTTCCACTGTAGCCTCAAGAGCGATGAACATAAAAGATTAATTTTTTAACATATCCCTGAATTAAAGTTTTTATGGTTTATTACTTTGCACGTGTATGTTCGAGAGAATGTGCGATTGTGATAATGATGTGAGCGAAAAGGATATTATGACATTTTATGACAGTGACAGTTCATGTCATCAAAATTCGGTGTGTGCTCATCCAAATGCTTTTTCGTTTATGGGACTTTTTTTTCATATCATACTACGCGACTTGTGTTTTCCGTCTGCCTTTAACACCGCCATTTGAAAATCGTTAAACGTTACAGCAGATATATTTGAAATGATAACATTTTCCCTTCCATGCAATGCTCGTACATATGGAAGTATATACAAAGATAAGACTTTGCTGACATCACATGAGTGTGTATGAGAGAATGGATTTGTTTGTGTTGAAATGCCTTTCACATTATAGCGTCACAAACACATAACTTTTCAAATGTATTCATGTGTATGTCTACCTAAGGCCAAATTCACATAATACTCGTAACATTTATATGGAGGCAAAATGTGTACGAGCAAATATCGTTGACAAGAAAATTGGAAAATAAACGTCTACTCAACATTCACACCAATACTGTGTGATATCAATGCCGACATAGTATTGTAATTTCGGAGTTAATATAGTAAACTGCACCTCACCGTTGGCTTGTAATTAAACATAATTTGGGTTCGTTAAGGCGAAAAAAAAACTACTCAAATGGGTTCGAATATTCCCTCAGTAGTTGCTTTTACAGTTGGTTTTTTATCTTAAATTTTTAACTAGGTCTTTACAAAAGCTTTCCTCTACGAATTTGACTACGATAAAATTAGAAAACCGGTTTTACGAAGTAATCTTCATTAATTATCGAAGGCATAACTATTGAATGGTTCTTTAAATATATTAGATATATTTATAGAAAGAAGTAACTGATCCAGCCCAGAATGGTTTCAATTTTAAAACACAAATTTTGTTTTAGTTCCAAGCATAGGAAATATTTATTTATTTACATATCGCTGGCTTAACAGGCAAAGGCTTTAAGTCGGTTTTTTTTTTTAAATTTTACAGGAGAGTCAAATAACAAATGGTCACTGCACAATGCAGACGATTACCTCATCGGCTGACTGGAGTGTCGTGAAATATGCCTATTGGTTGGATTCTCGTACTATTCCGCGCGAAACAGTAAATATGCCAACATTGGTAGAAGATTGGTAATAAAATAGAGGACCGGCCGTGCCAAAGTGTTTAGAACACGCGACCACCATGCGGGAGATCCGTGGTTCGATTCCCTTTTCCAGTCAACTACATTTTTCTTTTATTGCCGTACCCCTCGATGTTGTAGACAGCAACTTCGCAGTATAGTGTCGTGTCAGTCGGTATGTCTAGTAAAAGCTTTTCAAACAGTGACGTTCGAATTCGTCGATAAATAATTAGGTGCCGTTAGTTATGAATCTAAAAATACAAAGTGTGGTAATTCACAAAAACGCGAGAAGCTATTTTTTTATGTAAGTAATAAATTGGTCATCATCATTTGATTACTTAATAAAAGTATTCAGTAGAAAGCATGGCAATGCTGCATATATTTGATTACGAAAAATAGTTTAATAAAAGATGACAAAATAAATATTTTCTAAGAAGGCGGCATCAATCAAAGAAAAGGAGCTCTCAACAGGTTCGCTGTGCTTTGCACATTTTAAAAAAGTTTAACAACTCAAAAATACTAAAACTAAACAACAATTTACACATGCCTTTGCAGTTTGGTTTGTACCTAATTTTGGAATGCAATATCTGTGGTATCCGAACAAAAATTAATTGTTTTAACTTATTAACAAACGTAAAACGGAAGAATGCGAGTTCGAACGTAAATCTCCGTTTAAAAATTTCGACATGGATACTTCAAAAGCAAAGCGAGTAAGGTAAGTAATTGTGGCCTAGCTTTACAATATAAAAATAAATCTTTAATTTTTAAACAACGTATTTGAAGAGCTTTCAACTTCACTTCTTAGGAAGAAGACATTTTAACATCACTGGCGAAGAAGTAGTATTCCAATGTTTTGGAAAACAAAAAACAAATGCAGTGACCTGGAAAGAAAAAAAGAGGTTTGGGAAAAAATAGAAAAGGGGTTTGAATCTCAAAGCCATTCCATTCGATCATCTAAGAGGCCTTATACTATATGAGGTCTATATATAAAACTGCTAATTTGGTATTTTGAGCCTGCCTTCGAGAGTCATAAACTGTAACTGGTTTCATGGATCAGCTACAATAGTGCTGCCAGCAATTTTACTTTCACCACAAGTTGTATTTTCCCTTGTTAGACGAATTGTTGCAGTAGTAAATTTTTTGGCTTCAATTTATAACTGTATTCTTTTTTTTGCTGATCACATACGAAACTGCGGAAAACTTGGAAAAGGAAGTACATCATATTTGCCTGCAAATATTTGGAATGAATTTATAAATATAAACGAATTAAAAGTGGAAATTTACATTTCTATTAGTGTGGATTCTACTCCATATCTCTTCCATATTGATCAACTGACAATAATAAAATAAAATTGTGAATTTGCTATTCACATGTGAGACACATTTCCTAAATGTTATAGGGGTTCAGGGCGTTGAATGGGTTCCACCAAAAGCAGTAGGATAATTCGTCTAAAAGTTGTTAATTTTTTTAAATCTCCCCAGATACTAGATGGTCTGCACGAGCAAATGATATTAATGCTTCGGCATTAATGGCATATGACATCAATCAACCAGGAAGACAATAAGCCTAGCCAACATACAGTGAAAAGTAAGCGAGTTGGCGTATGGAGTGATCTTTTAGGAATTATGAATTAAACAAGCATAGGGTTGGAACCGGCCGTGGTAGAACACGCGACTACCATGCGGGAGATTCCAGGTTCAGTCAACCAAAAAAAAAATTCTTTCATTGACGGCATCAGTATAAGTGTCGAGTCTATCGGCATGTTTAGTAAAAGCTACTCAAACAGTGACGTTCGCATTTGTCGATAAACAAGTAGGTTGTGACTCTAAAATAGGAAGCGTGTTACCTCATTTATTTGGTGTAAAGGGAAATTAAGTTTTTTTTGTTAAGTAAAATTACAGAATAACACTTTGACACCGGACGTAGCAACAAAGCTTTAGGCATTTCTGATTATGTCACTATTGCACGCAATAATTTCGATCAGTATGAATCGGACAAGTCTAATAGAAAAAAAAAATCTGCAGACGTGTCAATTTTCTTGTCGGATTATCAGCAACTGTACAGTTGAATGACAAAGGAACATTGTGTGTAAATACGTTGATCTCTATTAACCACACATTTAAAAAATCATTCAGTTGCATACCAAAATATTGACAATATTTTTAGTTTTCTTTGACTGTTAAGGTACCTACAGTGGAAAATCGTAGAGTAAGACCAGCCCAGCATAATTATTTTTAAAAAGGTTCGAATTAAACCATATTTTTTTTTATCGAAAAGCTAAGATGTCGAACTTAATAATTTGAGAAAATTATTTGATGTTTGGTCAATAGTAATACTCGGAAACAAGGACCGTATTCACATCTTTTTACGATAACGATTTATTACTATAAAAATAAAACATATTTCAGAGCATATTTCTAATATTATTCACATTACAATTAAGGAGTTATATACCTTATTGGAAAGGTAATTTGATGTAGATTCCAATTTTATAAATAGCGGATCAGGTTTTAGTGAAAACATTTGAAATTTTAGCTCTTGAATTATGTAATGTTGTTTTGGCTGCATGCAAATACTTTGGTAAGACTTCTAATTAGGAGCTGTATTGCTCTGCGCTCATATGCAAAAATATTTAAAGCTTAATATATTGATAAAATACTATTAAAATTTTAGCTGCATATTCGTGCATAAACAGAAGTTACATTCAATAAGGTTAAAAAACTCAGTTCTTTAGATAGAAAAAACTCGTAAAAAACAAAGTTTTTGACTATTAACTCTTTACTCTAGACTAGTGATGATTAAAAATTGAAAAACCTACCCCTTGTGCCGACAAACTAATACAAGGTAAACTGAATGATAAATACCATCATCCAATATACAATTTTGTTTAAGAATTGGGAGATAGCAGAATGGGTGTGACAAATAGTTAGGTTTCCGGAGGTTTTACCTTATTACAATATAAATGAACTGACCAAATATTAATTGAAATATTAATTTTCCAAAAATAGATCATTTTGTTTGGGTGGTACCAAAAGGGGTTTACTGATATAGTCTATATTCATACTCGATTTAAATTTTCATAACCGTACAACTAACGCAAAATTAGGCTGAATTCAGTGTTCTTACAAAAAGTTATGCATATAAGACTATAAGTGTGAATTTGGTCATTTGTATGGGAGGTTCCAGAAGGGGTGTGTCAAATAGTTAGGTTTTTTGAGGTTTTGCCTCCTGTTACAAGATAAATTAACCGACCAATTTTCATTACTCCCAAGTGTTCGTTTGAAAGTTATGGGAGAAATAGTAATTTTCCCAAAATAGGTCATTTTGTATGGGAGGTACCAGAAGGCGTGAACCGATATAGTCCATATTTATTCCTGAGTCCAATTATATAACCGAAGCCTTACCCAACATATTACTGAATTTTGTGTACTTACAAAAAAGATATGTATGTAAAACTATGAGGGTCAATTTGATCATTTGTATGGGAGTACCAGAAGTTTCGGTTTTCTTAGGGTTTGTCTACTTTTGCAAGATAAATATACTGACGAAATTCAAATATTCTCCAGTCATCCATTTGGAAGTTATGAAAGAAATATTGATTATCCAAAAATTGGTAATTGCCAATACGGCACATATATCTTTTGTTAACTTAAAATATTTATTTATAAAATTAACTTAGTAGAATTTTTAATAACATTTTTTTTAAACAAAGTGTAGTATTTTGTCTTTCAGTCCCTTTAAATAAACGTCCATGTAACTTAAATAAATATTTGTATACATTAGCATGAGTCGGTTACCATTCCAGAAAAAAGAAGTCGAGGCAGCATCCCCTACGATTTAAGATTATGAAAGGCCAATTTCAGAACATAGCATATCTATTTGACTTGCGCACCCTACGACAGCCAAAATATGTTATATTGAGGCGTCTTGTTATTTGTTGTCCTATCGAAACAAAACTCATGAGGTTGTTCTTGTTAAATTAAAAGCTCGGATTCTTCTTTTAGCCACTTTTGCTTTCGAAGTCCATTTTGACTATTGACTTCCTGCATTTTGTTTCTTATATCAGTGCTATCTAGGCTTGCCAGATTTAAAATTGTAAAATTCTTGACATTCACCAAAAATTTTCAAAATTGTGAAAAAAAATCTTGACAAATAAAAATACTCATACGTTAGATGTTTTACTTATTTCAGTTTCATATATTTTTTATAAAAGTATAATTTGATATAAAAAGTATACAAAACATTAAAAAAACAATTACAGATATTTCAGTCAGTTAACTGACTTATGTATGATATTACTTAAATCTCGAGTTATTGAAACTAAACGATTTTTAAATGAAATTACTTATGTATTAGAATTTTTCAGCTTGTGTAGCGTAAACGTTTGGAGATGGGACTCTCGGTCGTATGACCAGACTCTTACTGACATGTTGTTACACCGTTTCAATAGTTACAGTGCAAAAAGTGTTAATGAAATTACCAACAAATGTAGAATTTTTATTCTATATTTCTGTACATATTGTAATTTTGAATGGGTTTACCGAAAGAGTCTTTTACGCACAAAAATTTCTAAAGAATTCATAGTTTCTAATGGGTTAGATGAAACACTTAAGTTTCTCAAGTTTCACCTATAAATGCAAAATATTAAAAGTAAACTTTTTTAACGTCTTGAGGAGTTTATATTTGAATTTGTTGAAAATAAATCAATTTTCAGGTAATTGCCATATTTGTTTACGAGATACCTGCAGGGGCAGTACTAGGAGTCAGATTTTTATTTGCAGGTTGTGGATGTTTTTGGTCAAATTTTATGGGAGATAATACAGAGAGAGTGAGAACGTTTAAATTTCCCAAGTTTTTTTTTTAAACTGACCAAATTTAAGCATTCTTCAATTGTCGGTTTTGATTTAATGTAAGATATATCAATTTTCCAAAAATAGGTCATTTTCATTGGGAGTAAACAGGGGTCGGCCTATATAGTCCATATTCATTCCGGGATCCAATTTGTATTACATGTTTAAATTTAATGTACTAACAAAATGATATGTATGTGAGGTACCAAAACGAATGTGGCAAAACGTTTCGATATTCTGAAGGTTTGTCTACTATTACCCCTTATCTAAGGTTGAGGGTATAAAAAATATAGTGGGAACACTGATGTTGATCTTTTTATTTTACAACTTAGCTTAGTGTTATTGGTAAATTTAATACTCCGTAGCATAAAAAGGGTCTGAAGATGAACTCGTCATGGGGTTCGAAACGCGTCATCCTAGTGCGTGACAATAAAGTGACCAATAATATCAACAGTAACAAATCTTTTCTGATCGTTTAGCCAAAGTGTCGAATGATACACTAACACAAATTGAGAAAAATAACGATTTGACATTACGTCGCTGACCTTTCATTGTTTCACTACGGCTTTCTAAAACCATTAAGAATTTTCTCTAAAATTTGGGTTTAGACGACTGGAGCTTCTGCTTGAAATTCTCTGTTAAATGTTGTCAAAGTAAACAGTGCAACACACTGGCGAGATAGGTGACCAATTTTTTTTTATGGACCTCAACAGTTTCTCAATATCAGTGAGTCCCTCGAAAAAAGGCGTCATCAGTTTTTTTTCCAACAGCTAACTCACACTTCGTGATAGCGCTTAACTATATTCCAATAATGTAGCTGTTAGTTATTCGCACTAACTTTATTAACTATTTATGTCACAAATGTAGGTTATTCCTGCCCTTTGCAAAAAAAAAATTGAAGAAGAAATTATTATTTTTTCACTTTTTAGAGCATTACTTTGAGGGAGTCCAAATTTTTCACTAACAATGTTAGGCAAAATTGTAGCCATGGTAAAGTTAAAGAACTTTCGTGAACATATCAATACAATCTGAACGTGTCTAGGTAACCTAAATAGCTCATAAAGTCCACTATGATACCGGTTTTTCGTACCATTACGCACGTGTAAGCCAGTTACGTGGTTGAATACACAAGGGAACAAAATTTAACTTTTTGAGTGTTGTTTGGAATTCGATAGCTGTTTTTTACTAATTTGGGGTCGCTGATTTCAAATCTAATCTCCATTTTTCTCCATCAGCTCGAATTTTTAAGTTACAGGTACTAATCGTATTTTCGACTTATTTCCAAAAAATTATAGTTCAAAAAATCATAATTTTTTTTTCAAAAGCCGGATTTTAAAATTTTATTTTTTTATTAAAGATATCGTTGTTACCTTTGAAAACAATCAAATTTTTTAATATTACAAAAAAAATGACTGAGTAAAGGCTGCTTTATTCAAAAAAAAAAAAAAAAAAAATTACACAAAAAATTACACATTTTAATTTTCTTCACGCTTAAAGTTAATCGGTTGGGGGCAAATTGTTATTTTTATTAGCTTTATTGAATATCATATTAAGATAGCTTTCTAAAACATGTATGTACATAATAATCGATTGAAAATTGAATGAGTTATGCTAAATTCGGTGATAACAGATTTTTCGCAATTTTTTGTTTTTACCCAAAAAAAATTAAAATTTTGTATTTTTAAAAATCATGACAAATTTGCAAATTTATTTATAGTTTAATTTTTAGTTTTGCCTCCTATTACAATATTAATTAACAGACCAAATTTAATTAATCGGCAGGTTTCAATTTGGAAGTTAAGGAAGAAATATTAATTTTCCAAAAATAGGTAATTTTGTATGGGAGGTACCAGAAGGGGTGATCCGATATAGTGCAAATTCATTCCTGATTTATATTTTCATAACCGTAAAACTTTCGCATAGTTTGACTGAATTCAGTGTACTTACAAAAAAGATATGTATGTAAGACTATTGGGGTGAGTTCGGTCATTTGTATGGGAGGTACCAGAAGGGGTATGGCAACGCTTTCGGTTTATCTAGGGTTTGTTTACTGTTGCAAGATAAATAAACTGACCAAATTTCAATATCCTCCGGTAGTCTGTTTGGCAGCTATCGAAGATATATTAATTATCCAAAAATAGGTAATTTTGTATGGGAGGTACCAGAAGGGGTGGGGCTATTCCGCCCATTTACAATCCCATAAGTTCGTTTCGAAAAATATTAATACTGATAAATTTTCATAACGATCCGTTAAGGTTTGCTCGAGTTACACTTTCACAAACATATTAATAAATGTTATTTTTGTATGGAAATCGTGATTTTTGTAAATTTAGTTATCTCAGTAAATTGTTGACAAAATCAAAAGTTGTGCAGATATTTTAATGAAATAAAGCTCATTTGATTCACACTATATTAAACTAAATGTTTTAAGACAAACACTGTGATTTTTGTTGCAATAATTTTTTTTATGAATTTTTAAAAAACAAAAAATTTTTTGTTTTATTTTTTAAAACTACAACGATATCTCTGAAACTACTAAGCCAAATTAAAAACAATGTAGGCACCGATTAAAGATAATTTTGCTGACGAGTTTAAGTTTTTTTTTTTAATTGAATATGGTGAACCGTTTTCAAGTTATTTAAATATTTATAGTGGAAGTGCCTTAGTTATGGACATAACGGTATATCGCGAAAAGTCGAGCTGATACAAAAAAACCAAGTGCAGATTTGGATTCAAAATTACCTTTAAAACAATATTCAGTTCTTAAACAACAAATACCTTGTTCCCTTGTGATATCAACCGATTTTAAGTTTCTCAGCGGATTTTGAAAGAAGACACCGCGGCCTTTCCAACGATATATATAGTTATATTGATTACTTGTCATATATGTCTCTTTTTTGCATCGAAATTTTAAACTTTTGTGATTTATTAAGTTTGTAGCCACTATTTCATAAGGACACCCTAATTTTCACTATTTTATTCAGAAAGTGCACGCTTTCACGAGTTAAACGCATACTTGTTTGTAAAGATCGGTTAACAAATAGTTAAGTTATTCATGTTTTCCGAATAACGCCTATATTGCAACTTCTTGTATTTTACAATAAGTTTTTATTTGTTGCATAGTGTTATTAGTGTTCAATAGGGAGGCGAAAATAAATCATGATAGATTTTTGAACGAATACTCTAACGAAAACTTTTCTCAATATTATTTCTATGAACTGTTCATTTCACTTTTAACAAAAAATATTTGCGTTATCTTTCGGTTAGTCTGTAAAAATCTTGACAAAACTAATTATACCATCACCCTTAGGGATGAGGGTATATATCATTTGATACGAAAAAAAGTGTAACGCATTAAAGGAGACGAGTTAGACCCCAAGTATCTTAAGACCAAATTCGTTTCAGGACTTTTTAAGACGATTGAGCTATGTCCTTCTGTCTGGCTGGCTGGCTGGATGGCTGGTCAGCAGGATAACTCGAGTAATCCTAAACGGATCGGTATAAAAATTTACCAGTATCAATATTTTTCAAAACGAACTTATGGGATTGTAAATGGGCTTAATAGCCCCACCCCTTCTGGTACCTCCCATACAAAATTACCTATTTTTCGAAAGTTAATATTTCTTCCATAACTTCCAAACGGACAACCGGAGGATGTTTCAATTTGGTCAGTTTATTTATCTTGCAAAAGTAGACAAACCCTAAGAAAACCGAAATCTTTGCCCCACCCATTCTGGTACCTCCCATACAAATGACCGAATTGACCCTTATAGTTTTACATACATATCTTTTTTGCAAGTAAACTGAGATCACTCAAATTTTGCGTATGATGTTTGCTTATAAATATTAGACTCAGGTATGAATATGGACTATATCGGTTCACGCCTTCTGGTACCTCCCATACAAAATGACCTATTTTTGGAAATTATATATTTCTCCAATAACTTCAAAACAGTCACTTGGGGGGTTATGAACATTGGTCGATAAATTAATGTTGTGATAGGAGGCGAAACCTCAGAGAGCCTAACTATTTGACACACCCCTTCTGGTACCTCCCATACAAATGACTGAACTCACCCCCATAGTCTTACACCCATATCTTTTTTTGTAAGTGCACTGAATTCTGTCAAATTATTCGTAAGTTGTACGTATGAAAATTTGAGTTAGGAAAGAATAAGGACTGTTTCGGTTCACCCCTTGTGGTACCCCCTATCAAAATTAATTTTTTTTGAAAAATTAATATTTCTCACATAAATTCCAAACCGGCACCTATACCCCCTACACAAATAAGTAAAGTTTTGGACGATTTTGCACCACAAGCAGGGGGAAAAATATACCTAAGTAATTTTATTTTACTGAAATTTCTGTACTGGTTTTTTCTTGATTCTTGACGAGCACTAACAATGCTTGTAAATCAAGAAAAATCAAGATCGTCTGGCAACCCTAGTGCTATCTGACCCGGTAAAAGTTGTTCTGCCATACAAATTTTTCTAGAAAATATTTTGGTTGTTAAATAAAATATAACGAGCGCGTAGTGTGTAGGGATTGGATCTATGGCAGAAATTTTAATTTACAGCCGATAAAAACAAATCAACCTTACATTTTTTTCAATTTAAAGTATCTATTTCATTAATGTAGTGAACATATATTTTTAAGGCCGACTCACTAAAACAAGTATCTTCGATCCACCCCCCAAAGTGTACCTTGGCTTGTTTTATGTTAAATCTCAAAATTCCATGATGTCGATTTGCACTTAACAGATTTTGTTACAAAAAGGACATATAATTGTACCATAAAGTACTTTTATTGTACCAAATAGTAACATTTATTGTACCAAATAGTAACATTTTTTTTTTACCAAATTTTACAATTTTTTGTACCTAAAAGTGCCTTTATTGTATCAGAAAACACTATTTAATGTATCAAAAAGTTCAATTAATTGTAACAAAAGTTCAATTTATTGTGCCAAAAAGTACTTTTATTGTACCAAAAGGTATATTTATTGTATTGAAAATTTGTAAAATGGGTGGTGCTTGCTGGTTTTTTTTACTCCTAAATATAAAACTACTAACAGTTCAATTTGGATGATCATAAAACATAGAAAAAGTTGATCGTAGCTTTTGCAAAATATGGCTGTAAACTAGTGTTATTATTGCAATCTGCTATTTAGGCACAAAATTTACTTTCTACATGTATATACTATCATATATATACTAGCATTCCCGGCTAGCGTTGCTTCACCCGTACCTTCAATGAACCTTCTTATGAATTGTTGCTTTAACCCATTGGTTTTAGTGATTGTACTAATTTAGTACATTTTATTTCTAAAAGTACGAATTTCAAAGATACATTCGCATCGCACAACTAAAATAGACTAACCCCTCTAATTCTATAGGAAGCATGCCCAAATACGATTTAAGCTTTAGCCGTTTTGTCTGAGTGATGGTACCAGTTTTATCCCTATTCGGCCTTCATACCCCTAAAAGTTCGAATTTCTAAAAATCCCACCTGTCGGCTCTCTAATTCTATAGGGAGCAATTCTATATACATTTTCCTAGCGCTACCTTTAGGCATTTGGTCTGGGCGATAGTACCAGTATTATACCTTTTTCGGTATTTTTACAACTAAAGAACGATTTTCTTTCGTTCATATTGCATAACTAAAATAATCACTAAAATTTGTGAGACTATACCTTTTATCCCCTTTTGGCCTTTTTTACCCCTAAAAGGTAAGAATTTCGAGAACCCTCCATTAGCCGTTTGGATTGCATTTTCATATTTATTTTCTCAATTATAGCATTAGCCGATTGGTCTAGGTGATGGTCCAACTTTATCCCTATAAGTACGAATTTCCAAAAATCCATTCTAAGCTGACGTTTACTCGAATAGTGGAACAACTGTCCCAAATATCATCATCAGTAAGCATTTTCCCTAACTCAAACTAAATCGGTTGAAAGTAGCGTTAAGAGATTAAATAACTCCAATTTCAGCAACTCGAACTTCCATAACTTGAAGTTCTCCATAACTCGAACTAAAATACATACCTATCAATTCTATAACTCGAAGTAATGTGTTTTTTGCTCTCTTTCGCTTTGCATTTAGCTAAAAAGGCGTTATTTGCTTGTTTGTTTTGTATCATTTTTTTAATTCGGGGAATCACCGCGTCATCATATGCCTGTTTTTTTAAATAAGTGGCAATTCTATGCATAAATGGGTGATGTGAGTAAGATCGTATTTGTGTTAATCATGGCAACAATCGTGTATTTTAATGCTTGTCGGTTGAAGAAACTTATCAAAGAAGTCGACGTTGGATTAAAGAAAAAGGGTGCAGCTGAAAAAAGCTATCCCCGTTAGTACGGTCTCAACAATTTTAAAAAATAAGGAATCAATTATCATTTCGCTTGAATCAGGATCATGTCTATGTAGTAAAAGAGTTAAAAACCCAAAATTTCACAATAGCAGCTAGAAACTAAAACATGCCTATATCTGGAGCAATACTAAAGGAGAAGGCAATGGAGTTTGCAAAACGTTGGCGATGATATTTTTATGGCAAACACAGGTTGGCTTGATAAATGGAAGAAGAGGTATTAACAAAACGTTTAATACATGAATTGTTCAATACATAAAACAGATTCTATAACTCGAAGTCTCCGTAAGTCGAACTTTTTTTTGGGATAATGGTGGTTCGAGTTATGAAAGTTCGACTGTATTAGATAATGGAAATGTCATTACAATTCATTAATATAACCGACATACAAATTTTTCCAAAAGAGGCGTGGCAGTTTGTGTGGGCATTGCCGATTGCAATTACATTTATTTCGCCCAGAAAACGATTTTTTCATAAGGGGTGTGGTACCGCCCTTTTCCAGCGAGACGTAATCCCTTTTGAATCAGTAACATATGAAGCAAATCTCATCTTCATACCTCTAATGGCTCTTAGGATATGACCGATTGAAATTTCGGTTTGTGTGGGCGGTGCCAAGCCCCTTTGTCTAATTATGTTTTCATGTAGCCTTTGACAAAGACCCTATGGACAGTATCACACAAAGAACATATAATTGCAATCGGTCAATATATTTGGACAATAATGGTTTAAAGGATACAGATAATGGTTTAAAAGATACAGCCATTATAAAATTCTAATTGCATGGGGCGGTACCACGCCTATTTTACACCCTTTCAGTCCGCGCCTACGTAATAAAAGGAACCTACATTCTAAATTTCACGGTTCTAGCTTTAGCCGTTTGAGTTGGGGAGTGATCAGTCAGTCACCCAAGTCTTTTATGTATATATATATTTCCAGCGGTAGGACAAATGTTTTCATTTTTTGTTTTTTGTTTTTGTAATCATTTCATGAATTTGTTGAACTTTAACTAAAAATATATCGTTGGAAAGTCTCTTCTTTACAAATCCGCTGAGAAACTTAAAATCGGTTCATATTTATCCGCGCTACTGGCTTATAAGTGCGTAGAAGTTGAAAAAATTGATTTTTTACCCGTAACTCGAGATGTTTGGGGTTTTGGGAAATTTGAAAAACAGATACTTTGAGTGCTCAGCAGCAGCTACCAGCAAAATAGTATAATTTCCCAGATATTGATTTTTTTGTCGCTCTGTGTTATCCAAAAGCAACGCACATTTAGACTGAAGTAGCTTAAATGGTAAAAGTAATTTAAATGTTAAGTAAATTGCTTATAAAACCCCAATACGTCTTCTTTATTTCACAAAAAAGAATATACCAGCCACATAAGAAATTTCGCAAAATTTCACAAATTTTCGTAGACACTTCAATTTGCTGTGGAAAATTGTGTGTGTCCGTAACGCACTTTGTATTAGTCATAATTTTGAATACAACATTTTAAGTAAAGTTTCATTAAAAGAACATTATAGTAATGTCCAAAATCTAAATTTTTTGATATGAACATAATCTGCAAAAAATATCAACTATTCGAGAAAACTACAAAATATGAAAAAATCGTAAGTCCGCAACGCCAGGAAATACCCAAATACCCATCAGTAACCGAAAATCTTTTAAAAATGTCATCATCATAACAAAAGTTAGATTACACTGACCAATGAAATGTCGGTATACTATCAATGCTTCCTTCCTACTTGCAGTTATTTTTTACTCATCGTACATGTGGTATTTTTTGTGAAACCTTTCTCTCTTTATTTTCTTGTATATAACATTTTTCCTGTTTGCCTTTTACGGAAGCCACCTCATCAATAGAAGTGGAAATGAAGTTTTTATTTTTGTCAGTGCCTATGTTTCTCTTGCCTTCTAAGTCATTTGATAATTTGTCCCTTACGATTTGACTAATGTGTAATTGTCGTAGTTGATGTAGTTTCCAATAGAAACCAAAGGATGCGAATATATTGTCCTCTGGCATGCATACATATATATGTGGGTAAGGACGTACGACCCTACACAGACCACAGGATAAGTAGGGGGAAAGGATAATAGTCATTGTATATTGTATGAATACTTACAATCGATATTAGTGTTTTAATTTTCACTGTAAAACCTAACATTCAATAACCGGTTTGAACACACCGAATCTATAGCAGAAGGAATTGATTACATCGTGTGGCAGTAAAAAAAAACTACATAGAGTTTGATCATCCGTGGTATATATGTCGGAAATGCTTAATTTTTTAGCGAACTACATTTTTTTTATAAATGTTTTCCATTTTTTTTTTTTTACAGTTTTCTCTATTTGGTTCCATTACGACTAATGCGAATTTTGTTGATTGTAATGGATAGAAAATACCTGGGCTGCTGTTCAAGTGCGAATTCGGTAATAAAACTTTTTATATATAAATTTGAAGACTTTGCATTACTTGTACAAAAAGCTTTTTTTGTCTTCTTTCTGCTTTATTTTATGACAAAAGTTAAGGTTTCACATTTAACTCTCTATGATTACTCTAATATTACTATACTCTCTCTATTACTTTATTACATTCTCTACTATAAGAACTAACATATAACCGTTTATCACACCTTTTGTCAAGTTTTCTCTGAGTGTCCCGGAAATATCACAATGAATTGCAACACAAGTAAAGAACTCGTGAAGAAAAAATATTTTCTAAGTAAAATGGCCCAGGTCTACCGCATAAAAAAATATTCAAAAATATAAGTTTAGTTTTTATTTATATTTAAAATCTAGGTCTTAATAGCAGCAATTTACTCGTAAAATAATTAGATACGATTCGTTTATACTTATTCATACATATGTCTCATTCATCAGCACACAGTGGTCAAAAAAGTTTTTTTTTCTGAATAATTATGTAATTTTTGAACGAATTATGAATTAATTAATGAATTAATTATGAATTAATGAAATATAAAATAGTTACAGCTGAGGTGTTTTCAAGATGATTTGATTTTTAGCACCCTACTGCATCAGGGTGTTTCAAAATTTTAAACGTTTGTAAAAAGCGCATCTCTGAATCGATTTAAAAGAATTTTTAACATTTAGATAGTGCTTCAAAAAACCTTACAAAACATGCTTCCATGTCTATTAGGGCGGGTCGATTTAAAAATAGCCCAACGTACACGGAAAATCGTATTCCAGAGATCAAAATAAGAATCTTTGCCGAAGGAACCATACCTCTAAAACATTCACATTGGCTCAGTTTTAGCAGCCACTAACATCTACCAGTAAACAGTAATTTTCGTAATTGGAATTTTATATACAATACCAAGTAAAGCATTTCCATATTAAATGAAACCTTTTTCAAAATAAATGATACCTTTTTCAAAAGAAATTAAACCTTTTCCAAATAAACATAACTTTTCTAAATGAAATGAAAATATTTTCCCATTAAAATTAAACATTTTTCAATGGAAATGAAACCTTTTCTTAGTTACATTAAACAAACTGACAAATTTGAAAGACTGATATCTTGTTTATGAAGGTATGAAAATAGCTCATCAACAAATTATTAACGTTTCGAGGAATAAATTTATAAGAAAACTAGTGGGCCCGGCGAACTTCGTCTTGCCCAAATGTAACACCTTCAGATAAACTCCAAAGTGATAATGAAACACAGATAGTTAAAATTTAAATGTGATTCATTTGAACGGAATTGAAATCAGTAGAGTGTGATAGGCAACGTACAGCTGGCCGTGCGAAAAACAGGAAAATTCGAGATTAATCACTCAGAATTGCGTTTTATTTTTCTCAGCTCAAAAATCAATCGAACGGGGAATTGGAATGGATGTTCTGCTAGAATAATTTGAATTCGTGAGATAAGGACTTTTTGAGATAAGATTTTCAGGATGTTAGGAAACTTTGGTATTCAGGGTCATGTACTCGACCAGACATACAACATGCACTAGTTCAGTTTATGAGAAACCTAAAATCTCTACTAGATAGCGTTCTAACGTCTTCACAAAGTTTAACATTAACTTACTTACAAATCTATATATATAAAAATGGTGGCAAAAATGTATAGTAATTCATCAATTGAGAACGGCTGGATCGATTTTGCTGAAATTTTTTTTCAGTTGTTCGTAATTGCCAGGAGAAGGTTACAAATTGCTTCTTTGTATTTTGTGTGCAATTGTTACGAATGACTTTTCGAATGGAAAATTAAAATAATTTTTTTTGGAAAATTCTGGAAAAATTCGAAAAATTTAAATTTTTTTTTCGACGAAATTTTGCTTTTTTGTACCATCACCCTTAGGGATGAGGGTATATATCATTTGATACGAAAAAAAGTGTAACGCATTAAAGGAGACGAGTTAGACCCCAAGTATCTTAAAACCAAATTCGTTTCAGGACTTTTTAAGACGATTGAGCTATGTCCGTCTGTCTGGCTGGCTGGCTGGATGGCTGATCAGCAGGATAACTCGAGTAATCCTAAACGGATCGGTATGAAAATTTACCAGTATCAATATTTTTCAAAACGAACTTATGGGATTGTTAATGGGCTGAATAGCCGCACCCCTTCTGGTACCTCCCATACAAAATTACCTATTTTTGGAAAATTAGTATTTCTTCCATAACTTCCAAACGGACAACCGGAGGATGTTTGAATTTGGTCAGTTTATTTATCTTGCAAAAGTAGACAAACCATAAAAAAACCGAAACCTTTGCCCCACCCATTCTGGTACCTCCCATACAAATGACCGAATTGACCCTCATACTTTTACATACATATCTTTTTTGTTAGTAAACTGAATTCACTAAAATTTTGCGTGGGATGTTCGCTTATGAAAAGTTGAATTAGGAATGAATATGGACTATTTCGGTTCACGCCTTCTGGTACCTCCGATACAAAATTACCCATTTTTGGAAATTTAATATTTCTCCCATAACTTCCCAACGGACACTTGGGGGGTAATGAATATTCGTCGATACATTTTTGTCGTGATAGGAGGTGAAACCTCAGAGACCCTAACTATTTGACACACCCCTTCTGGTACCTCCCATACAAATGACCGAACCCACCCCCATAGTGTCACATACATATCTTTTTAGTAAGTAAAGTGAATTTACTCAAATTTTGCGAATGATGTTCGCTTGTGAAAATTAGACTCAGGAATTAACATGGACTATATCGGTTAACGCCTTCTGGTACCTCCCATACAAAATTACCTATTTTTGGAAAATTAATATTTCTCCCATAACTTCCAAACGGACACTTGGGGGGTAATGAAAATTAGTCGGTAAATTTATCTTCTGATAGAAGGCAAAACCTCAGAAAACCTAACTATTTGACAAACCCCTGTTGATACCTCCCATACAAATGACCGAACCCACCCCCATAGTCTCACATACATATCTTTTTTGTAAGTACACTGAATTCAGTAAAATTTTGCGTAAGGTGTACGGTTATGAAGATTTTAATCAGAAATAAATATGGGATATATCGGATAACCCCTTCTGGTACCTCCCATACAAAATGACTTTGTTGGAAAATTAATATTTCTCCTAAAACTTCTAAACCGGCACCTGGGGGGATAATCAAATTTGGTCAGTTAATTTTTCTTCTAATAGGAAGCAAAGCCTCAGCAACCCAAACTATTTGGCACTCCCCTTCTGGTACCTCCTATATGAATATATGGGATATTTCCCCTTTTACATACGAAAAAAGTCAGACACGCTGTGCTGCCCCTAATTGTACCTTGTGTACAAATAGGAAAAAATTTGTATGTTTTTGCTCTACATGCAGACAATCAATAATACATATGTAATTTAATTTTAAAAATCTATTAATTTCAATAACTCAAGACTTAAACAATATTTTATATTGGGTGATGGTATTTATCAGTCAGTTTACCTGACTGAAATTTCTGTACTGGTTTTTTGTATGATTTGATAGTTTTGGACGATGTAAATGCGAAAATTTTCGGATAATTATTTCGAAATGACTTTCCGAATGAAAAATAGACAAATTCTCGGTGGACAACTCGGAAAATTTCGAAAAATTTGAATTTGCGTTCATGCATTGCATCGCTTTGACGAAAATCGCAAATTAAATTTTTGTAGCTTTACGAATGGAAAAATAGAAAATTTTGGTTGGAAAATTATGAAAAAATGCCACAAATTTTATTTTGTTTTTCGAAAAAATTTTGCATTTTATAGTGTTTTGATAATTTTGGACGATGTAAATGTGAAAAATTTCGAATAATTATTCAGAATGACTTCGAATGGAAAAATAGAAAAATTCTTGGTGGAAAACTTGGAAAATTTTTACTTTACTTGACTAATGCCTCCTATTAGACGATCAAACCTTAGATGACGTCAACGTCGTACAATTAATTAGTACACAGTTCATCCACGCCAGTGTGTATGCTGAGCACTAGGGTGTTCAAAACCGAAAAACCGTAAACCGGTTTTTTTTAATACCGTATGCCGGTTTTTGCAAAAATGCCATTTTCGAATAACCGGTTTAACCGAGTTTTTTCCTTCGGGTACTCGTTTTTTTTTTAAATTAATTTGAAATTGAATTTTAAAACTTCAAAAAGCTTTTAAAAACATTTTCGTTTACAAACATTGAATACCCTAATTATATGTATTAGGACCGGAAAATATCCTACAAGCTAATCCTGTGTAAAGTAGTCTAAAAAGGCGGAAACGATGGAATTTGCTAACGAGCTTTTTAAAAGAATTTATCCTGCAATTTACCCAACAAAGGCAGGGTCTGTTAACAGTTCAGATTGTGAGATGGGCGTATCTCCTAATGGTTGTCTTTGCAACGATTTAAACATGACAATAAATAACATCCAAAATCCACCAATGAAAACAAATTGCAATGACACAAGCCTATATGATGATTCTAACTTTTTCGATAGATTTTATAAAAGGACAGAAAAGCTCAACATCCTTCTAAACGCTCTTTTGCCAATAAATCCTCTTTCCACAATAAGTGTTTTCTGTATCAAGCTTTATAAAAACGAAACAGAAGAATTTACTCAAAATTGAACACTTAAATTGCATATTATTTCTTAAATACTATTTTAACCAGTAAGAAAGATCCAGTCGGGTAAGCCGACTTACATATACCCTTACCCTCAGTAAAACATATCATTTTCTAGTATCTTGATATCATTACTCGATTTCTAAAGTGGGCGAAGTGGTACATTTGTATGGGAGGTACCAGAAGGGGCGTGGATAGACTTAAAGTTTTTTTCTTCAAAACTTTATCCTCATTTAGCTTTCATAAATACAGAATTTAGGCCCGATAACGTTGGGTGTATTGATATTACTACTCCATCTCTAGAGTGGGCGGAATAGTACTTTTGTATGGGAGGTCTCAGATGGGGCGTGGCTAGACTTAAAAACTTCATCCAGATTTAGCTTTACTAAATTCAGAATTTGGATACGATCACATTGGGTGTATTGATATTACTACTTCATCTCTGAAGTGGGCGGAATGGTGCATTTGTATGGGGGGTTCCAGCAGGTACGTGGTTAGGCTTCCAAATTGGTTCTCCAAATTTTTATTCTGTTTGAGTTATACTAAAAACAGAATTTGGTTACGATCGCGTTGGATCTTTTAATAATATTAATCGATTTCTAAAGTGAGTGGTACCTGATGGGTATGGGAGGTACCACATGGGGTGTAGCTAGACTTCCAGTTTTTTCTCCAAAACTTTGTCCTGCTATAGTTTTACTAAATGTAAGATTTGGGCACGTTCACCCAATCCGATTGATATAACATACTAAATAAATGCATTTTTTTTAAAACAAATTATATTTTTATACCATCACCCTTAGGGATGAGGGTATATATCATTTGATACGACCCAAAAGTGTAACACATAGAAGGAGTCACTTTAGACCCTAGGTTTCTTTGAACCAAATTCGATTCATGACTTTTTAAGTCGTTTGAGCCATGTCCGTCTGTCTGTCTGTCTGGCTGTCCGGCTGGTTCGCACGATAACTTTCGAAAGACGCAACCAAATATTTTGTAATTTTGCACAAGTTATTATTTTCTCAAAACTACTTACGGTATTGCAAATGGGCTACATGGCCCCGCCCCTTCTGGTACCTCCCATACAAATACATCATTCCGCCCACTTTAGAAATCGAGTAATAATATCAATACAACCTACGGGATCACCCCCAAATTCTGTATTTAGTAAAGCTATATCAGGATAAAGTTTTGGAAAACATTTTAAAAGCCTAGCCACGCCCCTTCTTGAACCTCCCATATCTACCTTTCCGCCCACTATAAAGAAATAATATCAATAAATCAAACGTGATCGTACCCAAATTCTATTTTTAGTAAAGCTATAACAGGATAAAGTTTTGGAGAAAAAATTGGAAGTCTATCCACGCCCCACCTGGTACCTCCCATACACATCTGGTACCGCCCACTTTAGAAATCGATTAATATTATTAAAATACCTAACGCGATCGTGCCCAAAGTTTTGGAGAAAAAATCTGGAAGTCTGGACACGCCCCTTCTGGTACCTCCCATACAAATGTACCTTTCCGCCCACTTTAGGGATGTTGTAATAATATCAGTATACCCAACGCAATCGTGCCCAAATTCTGTAATTAGTAAAGCTTAGTATGGAGAATAAATCTGGAAGCCTAAACACACCCCTTCTCGAACCTCCCATACAAATGCACCACTCCCCACTTTCGAAATGGAGTAATAATATCAATATAATAGAAAATGATTTGTTTTACTGAGGGTAAGGATAAATGTAAGTCGGGTTGCCCGGCTGAAACTTTCTAATTGGGTTTAATTACAATTCGGTTAATTTCAATAACTCAAGACTTAAACAATACCTTATGTATGGTGATGGTATTTATCAGTCAGTTTAACTGACTGAAATTTCTGTACTGGTTTATAAGTATTTTTAACTTATTAGGAAAAAAACCGAGAAAAAAAACGGTTTTCTTTAAAATGCTGTATTTGAAATCCGATGTTTCTAAAAAATCAATTTTTCGAATAACTCGGAAACCGGGTTTCTAAAAAAATGAGGTATTTGAACACTCTACTGTGCACACAATTTGAGAAGCTTGCCAAAATTTAAATTTGCTTGATCTCAGTGCTCGCCCGTGTGACCGATTCTACGTCAGCGATTCAAATTTATACTTTGTTTGCGTACCGCGGAGACACATGTTATCCGTTGAACCCGACCGGAGGAATTTGAAATTGACCACGAACATGAAGGTCACTTTGCAGAACCTCCCATCGTCTGCTGAATTCTCGAAACAACTGCTGGCGCTTGCCAATGACCAAATTTGTGTTGATGTTTCGACAGAATTGATATCGTTCCCTGCAAATTTTTGCGAGTTCACATCGTTGAAAAAGCAACTCATCACTAAAGTGTTCTCTGGCATTGCCAAAAATGATAAAATTCTCGATTGGGTTAATCAACTGGCAGTACTAGCAGCGAAGAATAAGGACATCGATAGCATGAATTTCATTTAGAATCTCAAAAATATTTTTTTTATATTTAAACATCCTAGCAACTTTACTAAAATATATACGAAATTAAAGATAACATTAGTAGCTTCCTAGACTTCCAGATTTTTCTCCAAAACTTTGTCCTGCTTTAGCTTTAGTAAATACTGATTTAGGGTACGATCGCGTTGGGTGTATGATCAAACTGATCAGATTCTGAAAATATAGCTTAAAATAAAATATTCGTGTCTCCCAGTTTAGATCAGCTCATTTAAGTTTTTTACGAGCAATTCAATTTTTGGAGCGAAGCTCCCTTACAAAACAAATATAAAAACGTAAATTTGCTCAGTGGAGTATCGGTTATCGATACAATGTAAAACATTTACCGATTTTAAAGTTTTAAAATTTGACTTAAATGCCGTCAGATCAATGATTTCGACCACTGTGCAGCGCCTCGAAAGTGAATTTTTCCTTTTCGCAGAACTCTGCAGGTTGTTAACAGATTTGATGAATATTCTTTTAATGTTTTTTAAATGACCAGGAGCGAATTTGGTTCAAAGTAAAAAATCTGTTACACTTTTGGGTCGTATCATATGATGTATACCCACCTACCCGTAGGGTGAGGGTATACACAAATAAGTAGATTCATATAAAAATATCACTTTTACGAGTAATTAAATTTACATAATTCTTCTTTAACGTTTATTTTTACGGTTTCGAAACGCGTCATCCTAGTGCGTAACACACTGAATTTGACCAAAAATATCAAACAATCAAAAAAAAACACTTTTGTGATCGTAAGCCGAATTTGATGTATCATTTGTGATACACTTTAACGTACATTTAACTACATATTTCATAAAAAAGTTTTAGCGAAGAAGGCTACGCGTTAAAAAAGTAAAATTAAATTATTATATAAAACACGATCGACTAAAACTAACAAACAAACAGTTTAAAATACACTGGCACGGCACGGCCTAAAACTAAATGCCTTACTTGTAACCTTGTAAAGAAGCTTAAGCTTAGAGGTAAAAAGGGGAATCGTGGGGAAAGAATTTTCTCCATTTCTCATGTTTGAATATTAACGGTAAAATTCAAAACTATAATTAGTGCTGGACATTTTCGGCTGATATCTACTTCGCATGTACATGTTTGACATAATTGTAGATATATATACAGCTGACGATGTACCATTGTGCATCAGTTCGTCACAAAGGGGTCTGAAGATGAATTCGTCATGGAGTTCGAAACGCGTCATCCTAGTGCGTGACACACTGAATTTGACCAAAAATATCAAACAATAAAAAAACACTTTTGTGTTCGTAAGCCGAATTTGATGTATCCATTTGTGATACACTTTAACGTACATTTAACTACATATTTCATAAAAAAGTTTTAGCGAAGAAGGCTACGCGTTAAAAAGGTAAAATTATATGTCCTCATAAAGAAATTGTTTTTACAAATATAAGGAGGCTAATTACACAGACTTGTTGTGTACCAAATAAAATGTTAAAGTAACAGCTTTTTTTGAATTGTTTGGAATATTATTACTGGGTTATATAATAACCTTTAATATGATATAAAACCTGATTTTTAAATCGTCAAAAAATCTTTACACAAAAATTTACTCATTTTATCCTGTATGTAACAAACCAATGCAAAAAAATACAATAAAATACATTTTTTTAAACGTATTATTTAAAATTGTAAATTCAAAATTAATTAAAATAACTTAAAAAAAAACAAACAAAAACTGAATAAAAACATAACAATAATCAAATAAGAAATGAGAGGTTATATATTAATATATTTTTATATAATTTGTATTACATTGTGCTTTTAGAAAGCTATTACCCTTCTAATTTTCGCAGTCTTAAAAATTAATAAAAATAATTTTTAATTTTAAGCAGATGTACTGTTATTTAAATACATGTCACTATTAAACTTTTACTTTTAAATCATAACAATTTGCATTATTTAATTTAAGGAAGTCTTTTGTGAAGAGAATACTTTCCATTGAATCTCATTCTAATCGGTTTATATATTTATTTTTATTTAAATTAACTTGACTAAATGCTCTTTCTACATTAGCCGACGAATGTTTGACGAATGGTAGTATAAGAATTTTTTTTAATAAATTATGTTTTAATTGGAAACGGTAGTTTAGAGTCCTTTCCAAAATTTCAACAACTCTTCGTTGTTACTATTAAAGATATTTCTAAAATCTAACTGGGATACTTCGCGGAATTCGGAGTCTAAACTTTGCTGTTCATCGTATTCAATAGAATGTTGATACTCTTTTACTATAATAAAGAGAGACTGTTCTGGACCCTTTTTTATACATTCGGAGTAATTAAGTTTAATTTCAAATAAATTAGTTAATGCAGTTCATTTTAATTTCATCTATTTCAAGTTGTGGTAATTTTGTTTTAAGCTAAATTTGACTTTCATATAAAAATAAAGTTGTAATTTGTAAAAATCGTCATTTAAGGGGTAAAAGTCGTTTAATCGTCATTTCTGTTTTTTGGACAAAAAAATCGTCAAATATACCATCACTGACTATAACAAGTAATAGTTATTGCCGATGAAGGATACTGACATTTTTTCAACATTTTTAGTAGAGTCGTCAACACTTATTACGGAGGTGCATCGACTTCCCAAGGGTGTAGGGTGCTAAAATTCGGTTCATAATCTCACTTATCAGCAAAGGTTTTTCATACTTTAGATTTTTCATAAGCTCTTAAGCCACTCTAAGCAACATGTAGGTATGCTTGACCAATTTTGTTTTTTTTTTAAGTTAGAGTTTGGGGAAAAAATCCCAGTCACAGGCTGACATTATTAGTTTTGTTTACGGATGAGCCATGGTAGACAAACCATCTATCACTTCAAAATTATACTTGTCCATGTTCAAGCAGCGCGCTATGGTTTAGCGGACCGCTTTTCATGGCCAAATCTATTTGAATGCAATAAACATTGTGGGTTGAAATAGTGAATAGTTGAATTAGAACTACATTGAACTAGCTATAAATTATAATTAACTAGTGGGCCCGGCAATGCTTCGCTATTGCATATTATTTAAAAAAATGGGCGTAAAAGTGAGCGTGGTCGAAAAAAAGTACCCTATAAATCATGCCAGAGTCCCAGTTAAATGCTGTGAAAATTTCATCGGTCCAGAGGTTTGGTCTCCTATAAGGTACAAACAAACAAATAAATAAACAAACACACATTCCATTTTGTATATATAGATAGACATATCATAGGTCAGTCTGCACTTTTTTCGAAGTCCAATCAGGTTTTATTTACAATATCATGACAAGTCAAAGGGTCAAACTGCTTCGCCAATCATTTATTCTAATAAAGATAAAATTATGAATATTGAGTATATTTAGAAGCATCCCATAGCCTCCACTATGCACTTTTTATTGGAAATTTTCAAGGATATTATATGAAACATTTTTAAAATTGATTTTCCTCTTACATTTTATATCAAAATCACCAATGTGGCCTTTTTTAATTTTTGATATGGAGAAATATTGTTATGTAAAAAGGGCCAAAACGTACTATGTTGGTTTTTTTTATTTTTTGAAATATGTATACAATTACCATTTCTAGAACAAAATAATTCTTTTGGACACAGCAGTTTTACTCTTCTTACGAAACACATACACATACTTAAAAAATATTATTTTAATTCAGATTGTAATGATAATAGTTTCCGAGCCGAAATTGCTGCTGCCAGAACATTCAAACTTTTCTTGATATATGTTCAAATTCCTATGACACTGTCCAATTTGCTACAGAATTAATACAATTTTCAGATAACAGATGTCAGACATGTATTTAATGTCTTCACTTTTGTCTGCAACATATTTTAACAGAGAGTACTTTTTACCTCCTCTTTTTTTTGTTAACCAAATATTAAAAGGACGATTTTTTTTTTCAAAAAGTGCTCGTTCATGCTTATTCAAAAAGTTCAAATATATCTTCGGTATTTGCGGATTTTGTTTTTATGCTTAACAATTTTAAACAAAATATTGAAATTAAAAAAAAAAAACAAAAAAAAATTTACTTCAATCCCAATAAACATGCCAAATTTTTTGCAACAAAATTGTTTCCTTTTTAAACTTTTTATTTTGTAATAAACAAAATAATTACTGTCACCTCCGTTATCCATAAAGTTAAATTCACTAGACACGTGATTATTAGTCTTAGACGCAACTTAAAATAAATTCGTAAACAAGTAATTCTGTTAACAAAATCTTCCAGAGAATCAACTTTGATGATTTTTAATATAACAGTAAACTGGCGTTCTCTAAAACAAAATATGTTTTTTGTTGTCTCTAAGTGTTTTCTATAAGATTATCGGGAAAATAATTCATTTAAAGATCCCAAAAAAAAAAAAATAGTTGTGGTCAAGAAAAGTGGTTGGACCACAGTGCAGTGTCCCAAACCAGTAGACTCTTTCCTTGATGAAACTATAGTGTTCAAATAGATATGAAAACTTATAAATATCGATATCTTAATTCTAAGAATGTAAGTTTTAGAAAGTTTCCAATACAATGAAGATTTCATTCAGTCTTTACAATTTACATCCCATTTCCTGTAAAACAAACATGTAACACTTAGCAAAGTTTAGAGTTAAGGTATTAATATGATCCAATATTAACCTTCATTGTACAATTGGATGCTCTGTTTAGGAGTAAAAGGCACTTCATTTTTTTCATATAAGTGTGTATGGCTTCTTCTTACTCATTTCAAGTTGAGTTTCCAAATTATTTCCAGATGAGATCCCAACTGTATCTTGGTGATTTTCCAGCATTATATGGCTGCACCTAAGGATTTCATATAAGTTTCGACGGCTTCCTACCCATATCACGGTGAGATCTCAACTACAGTCGAGTATGGTTATAGCGGATTCCCAGGGTCTAGGCATTTAAGTTCGTTATATCCGAGGTATAAAAAACAGACTCAAAATAATTTATATAATTTACTAGTGGGCCCGGCAATGCTTCGCTATTGCATTTTAACTTGTAATATATTTCACATTTAGGTCTACAAAGTACTTTGCAAACGGTACTTAAGCTCGATAATGATATGTTGAGTTTATTAACTTATGTAACTAATTTCAAGCAACTCCTTAACATGAAAGTTAACAAATTAAGTGTTGTTATAAATTCTAAATATCATAGGCTCTATGACGATATTAAAAAGTTCATCAGCTAAGTCATATATTTTACAAATCGGAAACAGACATTCCGTTAAAGATCAAAATTTAATGTAGTAGCGGTAACCGTCTGTATACTAACTATCTCTTTGGGCGTAAAAAACACTTTTGACATGCCTTCTCCGCCTATTGACCGAAAATGAAAATTTCGTTTGAAGCTTCATGCCTTTAGCCATAAAAACCTCTTTTGCCATGTCTTCTTCTCACATGGATCAAGAATACTTCCGAATACTATCTTTGTATTGAACTCGTATTACCATTCTATGAGATAATTCGGTCACCAACGTTTGGCTTTACAAAGTGATGATCTCGCTGTATGGCATTTTACGCCGTCGTGTTGGAACCATTTCTGCTTCAAATAATGTGCAATGACATGATAAATAAAAAAAATCAATTGATCGTCCACTGGTTTTAGTTCTTCTACCAGTTGGATATATGAAAATAGGCCAAGATCTTTCCTCAGCATTTGCAGAGACCGAGTTGCTGAGAACGGCGTCGGTTCGATAAATTCGAGTCCCCTGTCACACTTACGTCTACAGCATCGATGGCTTCTATTAGCTGCTCAGATGGATGAGTATATGCATCATAAACTTCACAAAGGGCAAACAGAACGCGCATTTTGAAAATAAATTTGCAATATTTGTAAAAGTTGTTCTTGTGTAGTCTTTACATGGGGATTTTTCAAAGAAAGTCTCAATGAAAGTCTATCACACTTCACACACCTCGGCTGAATGACGAATTGGTTGACCTAAAATGACAACAAAAACGGTAAATGGGGTTTTGTTGGAGGTCAATTGTACATTAAAAATCCACATGAATCAAAATCCTAGCTGATACTTTTTTTAAGATAAAAGGATTTTTCGTTTATTTACTCCGTTTTGCGCTTCTTTTAGAAGTGACGTTCGTTGCCCCACGATTATTGAAAGCGTACAGACTTCAGCTTTAAGGCTAATTCTGCACTAAATTAAGCTTTCCCAGCGCGAGCTAGGAATTGATATTACACACAAAGTTTAATGTTGACATTTTCTAACAATTCATCGTAGATTGTTCATATACAGTTCATATCTCTAGGCGAACTGCAATATACTGTGGAATATTGACAGTTATAACTGTATATTTTAAAAGGGGTGTGGTACAGCCCACTTCCACTCTTACTGTAATTTATACTGCAACAACAACATATGTAACAAATCTCATCTTCATACCTCTTATAGTTCATGAGATATAGCCCTTTTTATTTTCATGATGTATGGGCGGTGCCACGACCCTTTATCCAATCACAACCAAATATAGCCAGGGACTATCTACAGGTCAACAGTACCACTTGGTAAAATTTTCGTATCAATCGGTATATTAGAAAAGCCGTTAGAGCGATTTTTGAAAAGGGGCGTGTCACCGCCCACTTTCACCTTGGCTGTAATTAATAATGCTCCAACAACATTTATACCAAATCTCATCTTCATACCTCTGATAGTTCATGAGATACAGCCCTTTTGATTTTCAAGTTGTATGGGCGGTGCCACGCCCCTTTGTCCAATTGGACCGAATTGTAAACCGGGGCGCCACCCAAACGCATACAAAAAAATTTATGCAAATCGGTCCAGCCGTTCGTGAGTTATAAAGTCACAACACACTTGCAACAATTTTTTATATCCTATCCTATTAATATTATAAATGTGAATGTCTGTCTGTTTGTTTGTTTGTTTGTTTGTTGCTCAATCACGCTTAATGAAATTTGGAAGACAGTTAGTGTACTATATGGAAATTACTATAGGCTATATATTTTGTAATTTTTTACCCTATGGGCGGAGTGGGCGTGGCAAAACATATTTTTAGAGCTAGGGAGATAAAATTTGATACACAGATAGTGCTCGGCAACACGAATATGAATATACGGACGCAATTTTAATGTTGGACCCAATGGGCGGAGTGGGCTTCGTAAAACGTATTTTTGGAGCTAGGGAGATACAATTTGATACACAGATAATGCTCGGCAACACGAATATGAATATAGGGACGAAATTTTAATGTTGGACCCAATGGGCGGAGTGGGCGTGGCAAAACATATTTTTGGAGCTAGGGAGATAAAATTTGATACACAGATAGTGCTCGGCAACACGAATATGAATATACGGACGAAATTTTAATTTTGGACCAGTGGGCGTGGCAAAACATATTTTTAGAGCTAGGGAGATAAAATTTGATAAACAGATAGTACTCGACAACACGAATATTAATATGTGGACGAAATTTTAATTTTGGACCAGTGGGCGGAGTGGGCGTGGCAAAACATATTTATAGAGCTAGAGAGATAAAATTTGGTACACAGATATTACTCGACACTTCCGATTTAAATTTGCAGACGAAAATTTTATTTTCGATCAGTGGGCGAAGTGGGCATAGCAAAACTGTATTTTACCCCCGGAGAGATAAAATTTTATACACTGATAGTACTCTGCTACACGAATATGAATTTGCAGACGAAATTCTAATTTTTGACACAATGGGCGGAGTGGGCTTGGCATAACTATTTTTAGAGCTAGAGAGATGAAATGTAATACCCAGAGAGTACTCGACAACACAAATATGAATGTGCAGACGAAATTTTAATTTTCGACCCAATGGGCGGAGTGGGCGTAGCAAAACTTTTTTTAGAGCTAGAGTGATAAAATTTAATACCCATATAGTTCTCGAGATCGCGAATATGAATATACAGACGAAATCTTAATTTTGGACCAAAAGGGCGTATTGGGCGTGGCAACGCGAATATGAATATGCAGACGAAATTTTACTTTTGTATCCAATAGGCATAGTGGTATGGCAAAATTTTTGAGAGATACAATTTGATACCAAGATAGTACTGGAAAATACGAATATGCAGAGGAAATTTTAATTGTTGACCCAATTGGCGAAGTGGGCGTCGCAAAATTTTTTTTGAGTTAGAGAGATAAAATCTGATACCCATATTGTTCACGCTAACGCGTAGTGGCGTGGCAAAACTTTGTTTTAGAGCTTGAGAGATAAAATTTGTAACACAGATAGTACTCAACAATACAAATATGAAAATCCAGACGAAATTTTAGTTTTGGACGCTATGGGCATATTGATTGAGGCAAAACTTTTATTTAGTCCTAAAGAAATAAAATTTGATACTGACTCGACAACACGTATATTAATAAGAAAACGAAATTTAAATTTTGGATTAGTGGGTAGAGTGGGCGTGGCAAAAATGCATTTTGATCTGAGAGAGATAAAAATTGATTTACAGATAGTACTCGGCACTCAGGTTCAAATATGCAGACGAAATTGTTATTCTCAATCAGTGGGCAAAGAGGGTAATAAAAAGCCATAATATTTGGTATACAAATAATATCCGATACCAAAAACATTTTCAAAAAGTACATTTATTGTGCCAAAAATACAATTTATTTTGCCTAAAAACACACCTTTATTGCACTAAAAAGTACAGTTTATTGTTCTTAAAAGACATTTATTCTTTAAATGTATTAATAAGTACTTTGACTGTACCAAAAAGTTCTTTAATTGTGCCAAAAATTACTCATGTTGTATCAAAACGTACTGTTGTTAAAGCAAAGAGCAAGGACTAGAAGAGTTTTATCTTAAATGTATAATAGTTTTAATTTTTATTTGCTGACACTTTTGACAACGTGCTTTTCAGAGTTGTGTCAGTAAAGTTATTTGAGGTAACAAATTTTTTTCAGATCGTACAAGGCCGAAGCCTAAGCTTAGACCTTTAAGTAGACGAGCGAAGCATTGCCGGGTCCACTAGTATAATATATAAAGATTTTCAATTTTATTATTGTTCAACAGTATTTTTAAACATTAAAGATGCGAGAACAATAAACTTTATAATAAACTAGCTGGCCCGGCAGAAATTATTGTAAAAGATGTTGGGTGCAGTTTAAATCTAATAACGATTGAAATCTAATTAACGATTACTTTGACCTCTGAAATATTTCAATTTAAAGGGCGAGATTTTTCCGGACAAAATTTGTCCTTTAAATATCTAAAAGATTTATATATATTTTATTGTAAGAATTGCTAAAATGGATCATCAGTGTCGTCCGTGATTTGATGATAATGCCATTATGGCATTATTTCAGGTTTGAAAATTCGCGCCCTAGTCTAGCTGCACAACCAGCCTCGATACTTTCTCTATCTATGTTTCTGTTCATAAGTCTATAAACAAAGTGGTGTAATAGAGAACACATTGCAGCGAGAGACAACTGCGGGGGTTCGCCCCTTATTTCCCAATCGTTCAAATTGATTAAAAATCCACCCAAACGCCACATACCGGGTCCATTTGTAGATAATTTTTTTTGTAATGATCAAACAAACATACATTTTAAATTTTAGTTAAATATGTCCATCCACTAAAATTTTCGATATAAATATACCCCAGCGCCATCTACCGGGTCCATTTATTCATCAAACTTTTTCTCCTGATCAAACAAAATTTAAAATTAAGCAAAACCTATGGCATCAGAAAAAGTGTTCGTTATAAAGGAACACGACTGTATATAAGGGGAACAACCAAAATAAGGCCATATCACCACGATGTAGCCGATGTTGTGCTGAAACCGAAAAATGTTTCCTCAGGTCAAAAAAACGTTCCGCGTCGAAGCCGATTTTTGAAAGCCCTTTAAGATTTCTTTTTTATTTTTACAAACATTTGTATTTTATAATTATCTTGTACGACTTTGATGGCGCGTTCCGCACAAATGTTGCTGCGTTGTGTTTTTGGAATTCTTGATTCATCTTCCACTCAATGTCTTAGAAAGCATTTCTGAGCATTAGTAAAGCCCGATAATGATTTGTTTAAGGCTTCGAAGTCAGTTTTATTGTAACAATGGTTTGAAAACCAAATGTTGTACCAAGGGCCACATAAAAATTCTCATATTGTGTATAATTTGCTACGATATTTTGGAATAAGTATGTAAGCTAGAATCCCAAACTTAATTGCATTTGACGCGGAACCTTTTTTAACGATATCGAAAATCTAAATTATTATTGTTTTTTTTTTTGCACTAAATGGTATTGATAGGGCCATTTTGATATTATCAAAATTGTATAAAAGTTGTATCCCTACTGAATATCTTATAGACTATTGTTAAGTTAAGCTCCATTAGATGCTTAGTTCAGGAGATAACTGCAATCAAAGTTTTTTTATACGAATACCTTCGACTAGCTATCCATTTCAGATCAGAGGAAAAAAAATAGTTTATCTTAAAAAATTTTTAATGAATGCATCCTTTGTGATTTGCCCAAAGTATATCGTATAAGCATTATCAATTTGTCCTTTATGTGAAAATAAATAAGAAAGAATATTTATTTCGGTCATGTGTAGAAAAGGTTGCAAATGGTATGGAAGGTACCATGAGGTGTCGGGTACACGGTTCGATTTTTCCAAATGTTGTCTTCCTATATTAAGTTCTGAAACTGATATTAATTATTGTCCATTTCAAAATACCAAATTTATACATTGTATCGTTTCTTGCGACAATAAAAAGTATATACCTTATAATTTAAAGTATCATGAAAAGAAAATGTGTGATTTATTACCGACACTGTAAATCCAAAACAGACACAAATATCTTTCAAAAGAATATTGTCAGGAAAATCGAACAATACTTTGCCACACTTGTATGACATTATATGGCCGTAATCCTCCCCCGTAGCAAAGATATGGCATGGTTCCCGAACAACCACAAGTAAGATTCCTGTCCCAGTGGTTACTGTGGCGCTGACAGTAGCTGTGTTATGACATCTCTTTGTGGCGTAAAGCATTCATTGTGCTTTCTTCGTACGTTCGAATGATGCGACTAATGTAATATCCTGTGTCAGCCATAAACAGAGTTCATCTCAATGTGTTGTTACTTTACTGCCACAAACGTGTCGGTTACTTCGGCTGTTAAAGCCCAGTGTTGCCAGAACGATACTATAAATACAACTTTGACTATTTTTAATATATTACATGATACTGTTTTCCATCATATTAACTACATGAGTATTGGAATCGCCGCATTAAATAAAAATATCAGGTATGTTCTGATAAAAACCCTATCGTCCTTAAAAGGAGGACAAAGTTTTAAAGGATAGAACTTTAAAAAAATATGCTGTAAGTACTTTATTCGCAACCTACTACACCGATGTACAATAAGGTGTACCCACAATGTATAGCAGAACTTAAAACTCATCTGCTCCGAAAAACCGGTAAGTTTTATGTGAGGTTAAGTTAAAACAAATTTACATAAATATGAATTCGGTTGTACAGTGGGGGAACAAAAGTTTTTTGGACATTTGAAATTTTAGGCCGCAATTCTTGACCGGTTTTTGTATTATTGGAAACAAAATTGTGCATAAAATGTATGTTTTTAATTTCTGAATTCCCTACCGTTATTTTTGTAAAATTTGTCAAAGTCGATGAAAAAATAATTTTTGATGTAGTGTCAAATATTTTTTGGATTATGGAAAATAAGCCACAAAATATTTACAACTGCAAGTAAATATATAGAGTCACTATTTTCAGACGGCAATCATGCAGTCTTTGAGATACTCGTTTGTAAGGATCGAGGAAGAAATTAATTTTTGAGAATTCAGCTTCCCATCTAAACATTGTGAAAAACACGATTGCAATTTTCTTAATATAGGAAATGAAACGGAAGTAACCGTGTTTAGCCAAAAATTGGGAAGTCTTTAGTCCGAGAAATTTTCTTATTGTATCCTTAATAACAATATTTTCTTGAAACTCGATCAATTTCATCTTAACCGCATTCTTATTAATGTTTGGAAACAATTGGACTGCCTGAGAAAACCTGTTACCAGAAGGTTCAGCAGATAATAGATTCTTATGAATGTGGAACAGATCACTAATATGAACAAAATCTTTAAAACGAGCAGAAAACGCAGATCTTACATCTTTCAACAATTAAGTATAGGTATTGCTCAGGATTTGTAGCATCCTCAGAATCAAGAGAGGCTTTCAGTGTTGATAAATACATAAAATCTTTCCGTCGAACAAGAACAGTATTCGGTCAAATACTTTGATTTTTTCGTAAATATCGCACAATAATTTATCTTTCGCTTGCAAGTTAAGATTGAGTTCATTAATGTATGAACCAGACAGAAACTCGAGATACTCTGCTGCAACATTTGTATTCCTATTTTGGAGAAATTAGAGTATTTCAGGAACCACGACGCACAGTGGGGTATGGGACCCCCAAAACGGAGATTAATTAAAAAATGAAAATTGCGATTTCCAATTAAAGTTTTGTACTCAATAATTGTACACAGGATACTGATTCAATAGATGCTATAATCAATTACATATGTTGTTTATTTAAAGTTCTATGCTCTCTCAAACTTGGGAAATTTTTTCGACTTTTCTATGTGTTAGCGAAAAGTGAAATATCGATATTTTGGAGTGAAAGTTTTTGCCTTTTAGTCTTTTAAAAACTTAATTATTGTTATGGATCATTCAACGTCAGCTTTTGAAGAACAGAAATAACAATTAGTTGTTTACAATAAATAAGTATAATTATTTTTAAATATTTTTGGAAAAATGGTCTAAATTTTAGGTATTTTTGAAATGTATGTAGAATTTTAAAATGGTTCCGGGTAAAACCGTGTTGAAATATTAACATAATTGTAAAATATAACATCTGTACTTACATAATCAAGAAAAACATTTTGCGCGTTTTTGCGCCAATTTGTTTTATTAAATAAATTGTGATGTTACCCACTCCTGCGAAAACGATGGAAAATTCGTTTGGTTTGATTTGGCCTAATTTTCTTTTTTTTTTGGGGTATTGCAATTTGTTGTTGAGCATTAATTTTTAATTATACCCTACATAAGGCAATATATGCTCATTTGCCTTAGTAATATTCAAATTTAAAATATGGTTAAATGACGTTATTTCACAACAACTCTTGAGTTTATAGCCGTCACAGCAAATTTTTTCAAAACGTAAAAATATCAACATATTTGGGAAAATTAATTCAGAACTGATTAATAACAAGCACTAAAACTAGTTGTTAATGCTAAATTCAGAGAAATACCTTCTAACTAGTACAAGTTTCTTTTATAAAATGTGATTCATTTCGAGGTTTGTTTTTTAAATGGTTTTATTTGCAAAACACAAGTGACTGATCGCGAATTGTTATTTGACTGGTATTTAATATTGTATGACATTTTGTCATGAAGTAAATGAAATGGAAACAGCGTCTCCAAAAATTATTTTTTTTTAAATATGTTTTTCGAGCCCTTAGCTCAACACGTAGTGTGCATAATCCACTATCTGAGAGCAATTTTGTCAATATCAACCTCAAATTTAAGCATCAGTGTACGTTATTGGATAATACGCATCCAAAATTACCACTTCCATTCTCCAGAGAGGAGAATGTTGCGCCTGTAGCGGAGACCGTTAATAAAGATACCAACCAGTCGATTAGACACCGTGAGCATTCTGTGCACGCTTTACATTAGATTTACAACAACTTTAAATGAAGATGTAATGATGATTTCCCATTGGCAGATCTTTCCTTTCCCAACGCATCCGCCCCACCCCGCCGAGATTGCTATATGCAGATACTTATTCAAATGTATACAGCCTTTTGGTCCACCCTGTAAATACATAAGTGTGTATACGTATGTACATAAGCATTTATATATATATTTAAAACTTTAAAAACATAAATCAATATCAAATTTCAAAGACGTTGGACACAAACAGTAGCTTTTATAAATGTTTGATTCCACTACAGTATATATACATATAAGTATATATATGGGGACTATATGTAAATATGGACCGATTTCTTAAAAACTTCAAACCAATCGATCTTATAGCAAAAGGATCATCTGTGCCAAATTTGGCTAAGATCGGACTCTTCCTTGAATTAATCTCCGTTTTGGGTGTTCAATACCCCAGTGTGCGACGGAAACACGTTTCAAAACATATTATTTGCTTAGCAAGCGAAAATTGTTGTAAGGTAGCAAATCTGGATAGGCAGCATTACACTTTTGAACAAACGAGCGGAGCAAGCGATGACACAAAACTTTTCACAACGCAAATGGTACAAATTTTTCATAACTGTGCTATTGTCTTTTAGAATTCGACTAAAAGCTTTGAACAGAGTACTAACTGATGAATGATGTAATGAAAACCCAAAACGTTAAGATTTTTACTTTTTGCCAGGGCTACAAATTCATTATTTTTTAAATTATTGCAAGCGCACCATCAGTTGTCAAAGAAAGAATATTGGCAAATAACAGTTTATTCACGTTCATAAGATCTTGAAAACTATAGTTTCAATAGTTAATCAATAGTTCGATCTTAAGAAGGTAAAATGGCAAGAAGTTCTTCAGTAAAGAAGCTTTTCTTATTGACAGATGATAATCGGACACATACTGACACTTGGGTAATATTAGTTATACGTATCTGTAAATTCATCGATAGCTGAAAAAGATATACTGTTTTTTGTAAATCGTCATGACTTGCTAGCAAACGCATGTTTCAACTATACGAGTGGCAGTGTTTTTGAAGAGTTGGATCTTTTCAAAACCTTTAAAATATTTTGTATATTGTCCTGATGCCTTTATTATGCATTCTTTTTCATTTCTGAATGCAGAAATGGTGCCATATTCTTCGCCAAAATTCATGATATGCAAAACGACGCTTCTAAACAGTTTTTCTGCTCAGTTACAGAGTGCTTCAGTAACGATTTTGAATTGTCTCATGGCTATCAGTAATGAGATTTTATCATTACTGTAATAAGAATGAAAGCAAATGGAAACAGCTGAAAATTAGGCACATGTATGTACATGAGAAGTTAATATAAATAGGCTGGTAGGGGAAGGACGAAACAAGATCCTTTGAAATTGGGTATTATCGTGGTGCACGAATATCTGGCGGTACATTTTCTCAATGTCTCCACTGAAAACATACCAGTTAATTATTAAATATTAGTGTCAGTAATGTGGGACCGCCCGTGGCATAGTGGTTAGAACACGCGACTACCATGCGGGAGATCGCAGGTTCAAACCTGGCTCCAGTCATCTTAAAAGAAAAAAAAATATAAATAAAATTTTCTTTCATTGTCGGCTCCCCTCGAATGTTGTTGACATCAACTTCGCAGTATTAAGCGTCGACTCAATCGTCGTGTTTAGTAAGAGCTTCTCAAACAGTGACGTTCGCATTCGTCGATAAACAAGTAGGTGCCGTTAGTTGTGAATCTAAAAACAGAAAGCGTGTTAATTCACAACAACGCGAGAAGCTATCCCATACCTCATTCATGGAGTGCAAAGGGAAATTAAGTAAGTAAGTAAGTCAGTAATGTTATATTAAATTTCGGCCCATTTGTTAGCAGATTACTGTTGATAAAATTAATTAAAATTAATGGCTCAATCGCCTTAAGAAGTCCTGAAACGTATTTGGTCTTAAGATACTTGGGGTCTAACACGTCTCCTATAATGCGTTACACTTTTTTTCGCATCACATGATACATAAAATCTTTCCGCACTGTGTAGTTATGGTAATTAGTAGGGCCAGAATATAAATATTGTTTGCATATCAATTGAACCAAAGGACTTTTATTTGAACAAACAAAAATTAAAACATTAACATTTATTTAAGTCGAGATTTGGAGATTTCTAAAGTACTTTAAAGGATTAAATTTGGCAAATACATTTTTGAAGATCTTTTTATCCTGGTATGGTATAATTAAATAAAAATATTAAAAATAAAAAAAATTTCTCTTTAATTTGACACCTATATCGGTATGGTAGAGTGCGAAATTAATTTTTTTTTGTCTTTTTTAAGGGCAACAGGTTTTACATGTATATCAGTCATTCGGTTAAAGTAAGGGCTTTTTAAAAAAAACTGTGATACGTGTAATACTTTGGTCTGTTGATTGTCTGTCTGTTGTCTGTTGTAGGCATCCTTTTGGTAAATAAAAGGTTCACTGAAGTCTTAATGGAGCCATTATGTTACTCATTGGGAGTTTTTAGTATCGGTTCTTTCAGCGTATTGGTTGCGTGAATAGTTATTTTCCGGAGGCTGATAGATTTTGTCTGCAGTTATTTGGGAGTTTGGAGGTTTGGTCTAATCTCTCAAGTTTATAACATTGCAAAAGATATTAATATTGATGATTTGCAAATATGCTAGTTCTTCTAGGAAACTTGAGAAGGGTTTCCAGTTTCTTTCTGTATAGATAATCGATAATCAAAAAAACAAAAAAAATAAATATCTTTACATTTCTTAGCCCCAATTTTACGCCTTCAGATAAACTCCAGAGTAATATTGAAACACAGTTATATTAAATTTCAAAGTGATTCTTTTGCATGGAATTGAAATCGGTACACAGTGATATGATAAACAATGTTTTTCGATTTGGGGGACGGGTTTTCAAAACGCGAAAAGGAAACATATATCCGACCGTGCAAAAACAGGCATATTCGAGATTAATCCCACAGACTTCTTACGAATGGCCTTGCGATTTATTAATTGGCATCGCAAACGCCAATCAAACGAGAAATTCTAAATTTTAATCATTTAGAAGAACCGCAATTCAATACATAAGGACTTCATCTCCTTTGAATTTGTCCTTAGTTATCGTCGGTTTCATCACATTGTTTATCAGTTTCTTGACGGAAAACCGCGTACCGTTGCACAATTTCGCTTGATTCCGATTCGCCAAAATAACTATGATCGATCTTACCTTCAGCTGTAAACGATGCGGTGGAGTTTCTGGCACAAAACTTTCGTCGCTACATCATCGTCGGTCACGCTGCAAACAGATTTGTACGAATGCAGTTCTCCAGCGATTGACTTTAAAAAATTAATTTCAAGATACCGTCCTTATTCTTCGCTGCTAGTTTTGCCCAATCATTAATCCAATCGAGATTTTTTATAATTTTGTGCAATGCCGAAGAATGCTGTGGTGATGAGTTTCTCCTTCGACGATGTGAACTTGGAAAAATTTGCAGTGAACGATATCATTTCAGTCGAAACATCAACAGAAATTTGGCCATTGCCATTTCTCGAGAATTTAGCAGCCGATGGGAGGATCTGCAATTCGGCAATCATGGTCGTGGTCAACTTCAACTTCTTGACATTGACAAGGGACAAATGTCGTGGCATGGTACTATTGTTATTCGTTAACTATTATTTATCTCTTTAACTTCTCCACACAAATTTACGCAAAACATTTTGATATCACTGATTTTCACAATTATCCGAAATTTTCCAAGATTCACAACGAATTGTCGTTCAATATCATCAAATGATGCAAAAACTGCAAAATTTCGTTAATAAAGAAATCATTTTTTTCGCGTATTTCCAGAATTTTCCAAGTTTTTCATTAAGAATTTCCTATTTTTCCATTCAAAAAGATATTCCGTAAGAATTTCCTTCTCCTGGCAAGTACGAACAACTGAAAGCATTTGAGCAAAATCGGCTCAGCCGTTCTCAATTGATGAATTACTATACTTTTTATCTCTTTAACACTTTATTTACAATGTATCGGTTGCTGGCAACACGGTTAGCCATCTACTGTAAATAAATAGTGGTGGCAATACTCTTGTTGCTGGCTGTTTCTAAAACCTCTGCATTTTTATGTATACTCGTACGAAATTCATTTGCTTATTTTGCATATCGTTCAAGAATTTCCAATAAAAGAGAGGTAGGGAGCCAACATTAGTCCCATGTGGAAATACATTTGTTCAAAAGAGAAAAGCTTATTCATATGGGTCTTTCTACCATTACTCGCATGTGCTTATCATTGTCATTATAAATAAGTACTGAGGTTTCGGAATAAGTGTGTTTACAATGTAAATTTACATGATAAATGAACCATGCATTTGCTACAACCGTATCGAACAGATTTCGTTTAACAACCATAAATCTGTTTAAAGACAAAACTAACCACAGCTTGGACATTTGATATTGAAAAGTAAGTTTATGTTCAGTCGAAATAAAGCGATTTTAAATTTAAGAGAAATTTTCAAAATTGACTTGCAATTTTAGAAAATATCGAAGAACATAAATGTACGAAATATGAAAACGACAACTTACAGTTGAGGAGTGACTTTTCAAAACTTGACTATTCCACATTTGACCGAACTGAGTTTTTTATTTTTGTTTGTTTGGTGGGTTGAAAACTCAGCGAAATAACATTGTGCGAAATCTGTTTAATTACACCAGAAAAAAATAAAAGGCATGATTTCATCAAAAGTAGATTATTCCACTTCAAAATGACACTACCCATTTAAAATATAAATTTTTGGAACAAATTAATTAAATAATTAATTAATACAGAAGTTAATTAACTATTTTTCCTTCGTTTTTGTTTTATTCGGTCTGTTTATAAGAACATTGATATTTTAGTATTTTTCAAGCTCTGGACCATTTATGTTTTTAAAAAAAAGTTATTGGTAGAATGATATCACATAATGTCAGGCAGTCTGTATAGTTATTTTGGATTCAGCCACGAAACCTTTTTAGTAGACTTTGGTTCAATGTTTGCAAATTGTTCAGTAAGTCTTATGCACCAGAATCTCACAACAAAATGAGAATTCTTTCTTGAGTGCATAGACTAGAAAAAAATCACAAGCATTCAATACACGGATTCGGAGCAGTGGAGCGGCCATGATTTGCCGGAGCGTGATCGGATATATTTCCAACGGAGTGGAGCGGTTCTTTGCCCGCTCCAGCACCATTTTTATTAATTTTTATTTGAATTTGTCGAAAAAAAATCTTTGACTTAGTGGTTAAACTAAATTAAAAAAATTTCAAATGTCCAATAACACAGTGCAACAGTGAAATAAAGACTATATAGGTTCGATATTACAACCGGAGCTGAGTAAAACCGTAGCTCAGTTTGGTTAGATTGGCTACCAATTTTTTTTGGCCCCCTAAACTTTTTGAAATCCGATCGGATATATTTTCAACGGAGTGGAGCGGTTCTTTGCCCGCTCCAACTCCATTGATAATTGAAATTGATATAATAAAATTTCCCAAAAAAATTTGACTTTATTTTCAAAAAACTTCGATAAAAATTCAAATTTTTTCACTAGTTTAGGTAACATGGAAAAACATCTCTGAACAAACCCATGCAATGTGAACAAGTCTAGAGGTATTAAATGGCTCTCAAAACACACTAACTTCTTTAAACCAATCAGTTTTTAAGAGTTTTGGCCCATTGTGCAATGTTTTTACTTGCTATCTTTACCAAAAACGTACTTATTGTATAACTGAACTGAACTTCTGTAAACAATAAATATGATCAGAATACTCCATACCTTTAACTGTTCACAAAGAGCATTAAGGTGATCCTTATATGGCACGGACCGGCCGTGGCATAGTGGTTAGAACACGCGACTACCATGCGGGAGATCGCAGGTTCAAACCTGGCTCCAGCCATTTTAAAAAAATTGTTCTTTCATTGTCGGCTCCCCTTGAATGTTGTTGACAGCAACTTCGCAGTATTAAGTGTCGAGTCAATCGGCGTGTCTAGTAAGAGCTTCTCAAACAGTGACGTTCGCATTCGTCGATAAACAAGTAGGTGCCGTAATTCACAACAACGCGAGAAGCTATCCGATACCTCATTCATCGGGTGCAAAGGGAAATTAGATTTTTTTTTATATGGCATTTTTTTGTATTTTGTTAAAAATATATATTAATTGCGATGTTGGTTATCTAGCTTCACCTTAAGTTTCTTTTTGCCAATATTAGTAATATATTGTGTGAAATTTCGTATCGATAGTTAGACATTAGAGGGTGCCGCAATGAGGTTAAAGTATTAATTTGTTCTCAAATCAGTTTATTGACGCTGAGTATTTTTCTTTTGTACACAGGCTAATAACCTTACCCATACGATAAATACCCTAACCTCATGTATGGTATTATTTGAGTCTCGAGTTATTGAAACTAAACGATTTTTAAATAAAAATTACTTATGTATTAAAATTTTATGGAAATTTTAATTCTAAATCTCTGGACAAATTGTAATTTTGTATGGGGTACCGTAAGACACTTTTTCGCACAAAAATATCTAATAAGTTGGGTAAAAGTTCCAGTTTCTTAAGTTTCACCTATGAATACAAAATATTAAAAGTAAACTATTTTCAAGGTCTTAAAAAGTATCTTTCTTTTATAAAATAACTAGTGGGCTCGGCAATGCTTCGCTATTGCAAATTATTTAAAAAAATGGGCGTGGTCGAAAAAAGTACCCTATAAGTCATGCCAGAGTCCCAGCTAAATGCTGTGAAAATTTCAGGAAGATCGGACCAGAGGTTTGGTCTCCTATAAGGTACAAACAAATAAACAAACACACATTCCATTTTATATATAAAGATTGAAAATATATGCATATTCCGGTAATTGGCATATTTGTACTAGAGATGGGCACGTGAGTAAATTTGACTCACGTTCACGCACGCTCACGTGATTGAAATTGTCACTTACGCACACTCACGCTCAAAATTTTTTTCGCTGCTCACGTGAGTAAATTTTGTAATCACGCACGTTCACGTGAGCGTGAATCACGACATTCACGCCAAATAAAAAGTAAAAAAATGTTAGCGTTATGTTTATATAATTACACTATGCAACAAATTAAGACTTTTTGCAAAATAAATACATGAACTTGACAGTTCGATTAGACTATCGAAGGGTAATAAAACCATATACTCAGTTTGGCGATATTGGTGACGAATTTTTTTTATGGACCCCAAAAGGTTCTCGACTAATAACTTAACTATTTGGTAACTGATTTTGATAAACAGGTATGTGTTTCACTCATGAAAGCATGCATTTTGTGAATAAAATAGTAAACATTAGGGTGTCCTTAGAAAACAGTTGCTACAAACTTCGTCAAACTTAAAAAATAGTGAAATAATAAAAAAAATTTGCAATTTCGAGGCAAAACAGAACGATATGACAAGACACCAAAATAAATATATATACCGTAGGAAGTGCCGCAGTCTCTTCTTTCCAAATCCACTGAAAAATTTAAATTCGGTTGATATTCAACCACATTACTGGCTTATATGTGCGGAAAGGTACGAAATACCGGTCTCATAGTAGTCTTTATGAGCAATTTAGGGTATCTAGACACGATCGGATTGTATTGATATGTTCACGAAAGTCGTTAAACCTTACACTTTGAGGAACATTATTAGTGAACAAAGTTATGCAGCAAAAAGTGAAAAAAAAATAATTTCTTCCTCAATTTTTTTTAAAAAATATGCAGAAATAAGTGATATTTTTGGCATACATTGTTTATAATATTTGTGCGCAAAACTCCCAGCTACATTATTACCGAATATAGTTTAGCGCTATAATGAAGTATGAGATAGCTGTTGGACAAAAACTGATGACACCTTTATCCAAGGGGCTCACTGATTTCGAAAATCTTTTGGGGTTCATAAAATTAAAGAATTCATGAATACATAACATCAAAATAAAATATGATAATTTTATTTATTTTATTTTACAATAAAAATTATTTATGATATTGTCATAGTTCGGTTTGAGATCAGTTCTATTGGCAATTATTTATTATTGCCAATAGGTTTTTAATCAAGAGTTTGTAAAATGTATTATGTTGACAGCAGGTTAGGCGTATGACGTCAATTGGACATTAACCACAATGTCTCGTCAGCCCCTTTGCTGTGCCTTCTCCTCTATCATCACAAACCTTAAGGGAAGAGAGCATCTCAAAGTTAATGAGAACGCACCGGAGGAAAAAGTTCTGATTATAGAGGAGAAGGCACAGCAAAGGGCGCTGACGAAACATTGTGGTTAATGTCGAAATGAAGTCATACGCCTAACCTAACCTGTTGTCAACATAATACATTTCACAAACTTTTGATTAAAAACCTATTGGCAATAATAAATAATTGCCAATAGAACTGATCTCAAACCGAACTATGAAAATATCATAATTCTTTACAGATCAACAATAAATAAAATCAAGAATAAAAATTATTCTAAGAATTTTTGTGTAAAAATAAAATTTTATCAACATTTTCTTCACTTAAACGACTTTTTTTTCTTCTAATATTCTTTCTGACGTAGAAAACACCCTATTCACTTGCAGCTGAATTGCATGGGATAGAGGTTTAAAATTTAGTGGTTCACACATTTCTTCTGAGCAAATTTTACAAAGTTTTTCGTACCATAAAACGTAGTTGCTTATTGTTGAACTTTGAGCAATCTTTGAAAGGATTTTAAAAAGTTAAAGGATTGTTTAATAGATCAAAATCTATTAAAGCTATCTTAATAGATTAAAAAAAATATTTTCCATTTTTCTGGGTATCTGAAATGTGATTCCTATAGTTATTAATATCATTATTGTAAATATGTTTTCAGATTTTTTTATCAGGCACAGTTTTTAAGTAATTTGAATTTATTTTATTTTTTTTTTAACATATTTTCAAATAACTAAAAACACTATGCCTTATAGCAAAATTCTGATTTCGTAATTGAATTTCCCATATCAAAAACTCTTAGAAACACATAATTCAACACAAGAAAAAACCCTTGTCGAACAGTGTAATTTTTGAATTTTAGATTTCGTAGTATTCCCTCCAACATATAATAAACTGAATTCCATCGGGTTTTAACATGCTGTTTTAAAGATTTACTGAATTTGCTATTAAGTTCTGAGCGTTTAAAGTAGTGTTCCCCATTTCCCAGGAAACGGTTTTCCCGGTCCTTTCCCGGGAAACCGGGATTGATATTTTTCCCGGGAATCCCGGGAAATAGAAAAATGGTTTTTCTTTGGTTTGTTAAGCAATTATAATGGAAACTTCTTCACTCCCGGACCGGCACTTCCGCAGATTTTCATCAAATACCACAAAAATTCGTAGTTATGTTCTACTAATGTTGTTCTTCAATATTGCCAACTGGTGAACCATTTTAGTAAGTATTTTAGAAACGCCGGTCCGGGATAGACGGAAAAACTGAAAAAAATAATGGAAACTTCTTCGCTCCCGGACCGGCATTTCCGCAGTTTTTCATCGAATATCACAGAAATTCGTGGACATGCTCTACTAATGCTGTTCTTCAATATTGCCAACTCGCGACCCATTTGAAAAATAATTTTAGAAACGCCGGTCCGGGATAGACGGAAAATCTGAAAAATTTCATACAAATGTATGAAAATAATATAAATTTCTTCGTTCCCGGACCGGCGTTTAAACAGCGTTTCATCGAATTGCATAATTTTTTGGCAAGATATAACCAAGTCTCTGTTTATGATATCTGCAAAATTTCAAGCCATTCTGGGCATCTTTGTTTAACAATCTGAAGCTTCATATATATATATATATATATATATATATATATATGAAAAAGTTACTGTTTTTGGTCTACCCCGGACCGGAGTTTCCGCAGTTGTGAAGCAAACGTCACAAAAATTTGTGGAAATGTTGTACTAATGTCGTTCTTCAATACTGCTGACTCGCGATACATTTGAGTAAGTAGTTTAGAAACGTCGGTCCGGGATAGACCGGAAAATTGAACAATTTCATACAAATGTATGATAATAATAAAAAAATTTTCTTTCCCGGATCGGCGTTTGAACAGCGTTCCATCAAAAGGCATAATATTTTTGGAGAATACAACGAAGTCTCTGTTTATAATCAGTTTATAATCTATAATAATTTCAAGCCGTTCTGTGCATCTTTGCTTAACAGACCGAATAAAAAATCAATTTTTTTATTTCCGGAATCCCAGGAAAATTCTATTTCCCGGGATTATATTTTATAATATATTATATATATTAATTAATAATAATAATATAATAATATTACCAAGAATACAGTCATGATTTTCTTAAACATTCACAAAAAAATTTAAATCTTTATCAATGTAATGAATGACAAATACAAATAACCAATTCTGTGTTCGGTGCATTTTTTAGCTTTGCGTGATAAGCGTGAGTAGCGTGATTCACGCAAAGTACAAGTCACGCACGCTCATGCACGAGGATTTTTTTGATGCTCACGTTCACGCACGCTCACGTGAGCAAATTGCCAACTTACTCACATTCACGCGTGAATCACGCGGGATTCACGCTAATCACGTGACGAGTGCCCATCTCTAATTTGTACAAGAGGTACCAGCAGGAGCAGCACAAAGAGCCCGATATTTATTCGTAGGTCAACATAAAATAAAATTTTACCTTGCGCAAAATTTCACTTAATTTAGTTTGCTTAACATAAAGATATGAATATAGAACTATGTGGGAGTTTTCGGACACTTTTATGGGAGATACGGAAGATTTAAACTATCACAAGATTACAAAACAAGATTGAATTCAGTGTATTAACAAAATGATATGTATGTAAAATTATGAGGGTAAATTCACTCATTTGTAACTTCGAAGCACAAAATGAGAAAAATCACAAATTGACATTACTTCGCTGACATTTTCTCTAGACGACTTTCTATAGCCATTAAGGATCTTCTCAACAAAACAGGACGGGTGCGATCTTGAGCCGATTAAACTAAAATTTGTTTTTAGACGAGCTTTTTGGCTGTTAAACGTTGTCAAATTAGTAGCGTTGAATAAAGGGAAAAATATAAGAGTTGATAGATTTTTTACATTATTACATTACATTATATCTCGACAAAACTTATTTTTTGTTGATTCTTTGCGAGCATTTAAAATTCGTAAACAAGAAAAAGCAAGACCGGGTAACCCTAACTGTTGTAATCATAGGATGCGTATTAGGATGAGTCTTACTCAAGAACGACTAGTCCAATTTTGATGAAACAAAAACCCGAAATCAAGGTATTAAAATTCCTTTATGATGATTTTTGCAGAATGAACAGTTTTGTAGTTATAAATAAAATAAAAAAATTGTCTAAAAAATGTAATTTGTTTATATTTAAAAAATAATAAAATAATCCAAAACGGAAAAAGTGTCACGTAACAAAATGAGACTTAGATCATGAAAATCGATGAACGAGACTCGCTTTTATTCACAATTAGTTGACAAAATGTTGATTTTTTATGCAATGAATATAGATAAGAGTAATGAATGAATTTAGAAAATTTGATTGAGGATATGTACAAAATTTTTTGGAGATATGTTGATGATATTGTATGATTTTTAGAATTGACAAAAGTAAGTAATAGCCAGGGCAACCGGAAATATGCAAATGCATGTTTTTTGGAACGTAATGTTGATGTGGGTTAAGATAGAGGAAAAAACATAGCACAGTAAAAAATAAATAACAAATAGTAAACAAATACATAAAAGACGGCTGGAGACTGAAATATCGGAAGAGTTGAAACCAGACAGTGAAAAGCTGCAAAACGTATGAATGATCGTTTTTTTAATTCCAGGAAGATCAAAGACTAAGAAGATCAAAGGCTAAGTAAGAAAAAAACAACAAAAATCCACCCTCTCCTCCCCCTTTTCCACCAAATTTGAATTAGTGCCTCAAGGCGCTGATCAACCTAGCGCGGTGCCTCGCGTCCACAAAAGGCGACAAGGACAGCCTCAGAGGCAGTCCTTGTATTAGGGAACATTCTCCTTTCTTGCTTTATTCCCTTCCCGGGTACCCGCTCTCCCCGCGGGTACCTTACACCTATTTGTTTGTATTTTACAATTTTGGAATGTTAAGCGTTTAAAAATCTTGTTTTCATGCGCGTTCTTATTCAATAAATAAACAAAACGTAAAAAAGAAGTGTTTTTCAACCACCGCCGATTTCGATAGTGGACATAATGCTAAAGCTAAAACGGCAAAAGCAACAAAACTAAAGGCGCTTGCAGAAGAGCTTCCTGACTTACGAGCTGATGTAGGATTTCTCTATTGTAAAATCAGCAGCAAAGTTATTGCAGCAGATTGCAGATCTCTGAAGCAGCATTTGGAAGCATATTCGGCAAACATATTCAACTAAGTCATAGAAGTGAAAATAAGCAGACAAAACTATTGTTTTGCCAGAATGTTCCGGTAAACTCTCAAAAGAACGTGATTTTTAGGAAAAACTGTGCCGAGCTTTTGTCTCTGCTGACATCCAACTTTACAAAATGAGAAACTAAAATATTAGAATACTATTTGAGGAATACATGAAAAGTATTTGTAAAAAATTGTGTGGATCTGCACCATCAATAACATCAAAATACAATATTAAGGAAATACCGTCTCTTAAATTCGCTCCAATTACTTCTGTGGATGTTGAATGATCGTTCTCAAATGATACACAAATTGGTTAAACGATCAGAAAAGTGTTTGTTTTTTTTAGTTAAGTCATATATTTTTTCCCTCAGAGTTCGCCCGAAATTTTTTTTTTTTCTAAACTTTTAAAGTTAGCTTGAAATGTTATGAATCAAATCAGGAATTAAAAAAAAAGTGGCGTATATAATCATTTGGAAACGCCGAGTATGCAACATTGCCTCTTGACTAACCCTAATGAACAACCATGATATGCTAGGTGGTAACTCACAAAAATAATTACAAACTAAAATCAGCTGACCGCAAACAAGCGTAAACTGCGTTCTATACCAAACCAAGAATAACACAATTACCACTGAAAAAAATATATATCCCATAATAAATAGATGTTGGCCTGTTTTAAATAAAAGTGCCACACATCTTTACAATTCCAGCTCTTCTCCATACCGTGCTAGAAACCGATAATCATCCTAAACTATCGTGATGAAATATTTATCGCGAGAAAGCGTGTAAAAACGAATGAAGAACTATAGTGTTCAAATACTTAAATTTTTTAGAAAACTGGTTTCCGTACTTTGAAAAATACCTATTTCCCACAATTCGGGTTTCGAATTCATCACTTTGAAAAAAAAAACGGTTTAACAGGTTTAGTACGGTTTTTCAGAATTTGTAAAATAAAACCAAATATGAAATTAGGTATGAATTAAATATGAAAATATATGAATATCGATACTATAATTCTAAAGTATGTTTAGTCAACTTAACATGTTTTTTATAAATTAGAAGTTTTGAGTTCAGTTTACTTTAATTTAAATACTATTTAAATCCCATGATGATCAGTTCATTTAGAATAATATCGGCAGTAAAAAGTGAATGCGAAAAAAAACCCATTTAAAAGGAAAAGTGTATGAGAAATATTTGATGAAGAATGTATGAAAGACGGAGAACTTGCTGCAGTTGTGTTCTGTCCAAAAATGAGAAGGCAGTTGCATAGGATTCGCAATAGGAGTATGCCTAAAATTCCTATTTCACCCGAGGATATTAAATTGGTGTTCGAGAATGCTGATTTTTTTTTGCAGAATATTTTAAACATATCGACAAGCCACATTACCGGGAAACAATCATTGAAGAGGGATTTTCATATGTTTTAATTTCTCCGCCAATATCAGCTTTTATTCAAAAAAAGGAAAAGGAAGTCGGTATTTGATATAAGGCACATTTAAAACTGTACCCAGTTGCGGTCAAAAACAATTGCTGATATTTCATTATTTCTATATGGATCATGTAATTAAACTTAAATTTTGTTTATAATGCGCGCGCACATTTCATATTTCGTTTTCTTACAGAAGTTTCCTTTCATTTATGTTCAAATTTATAAACAAAATTTTTTTATTGATTTATGATTATGAGATGTCTTTACGGAAAACCTTGGAAATTGTTTTCCCGACACACAGTGGTTGCCGTTTCATACAAAGAGCGGCCAAAAATAGAAGGAGTTATCATAGGTGAATAATATTTGGCACATCTCACAGTCTCTTTAAATGACACCAACTTCTAAAATTTGGTTAACATCTGTAAAAGGATTCAAAGACCTCTCTTAGATCCTAAAAATTTAAATTTCATAGTATGCACACCAAAGCAGCTTTGTTCTATTGAATATAACTCAACACATTGCAAATTTCCGCAGCTGAAATTTACATCATATAATCTGTAAATATTCATAAACATTTTACAATACATTGTCAACATCGATTGACTTCGCAATTAAAACTGTAAGTGAAAATTAAGTCTACACACGAGTTAGTACTGAAGTAGGCACATATAATAAATTTATTTAATAATAGACCCAACATGCTGAGAAGTTTTTAATTCTTTTAAATAGTAGTTAATACCTTTCTTTACAATATTTAATTCTGCCATTGTTTAAGCAATCTTTTTTAAAGAGGTTTTTGAGTTTTATATTGGACCTTCACTTGACAGTTACTCACGCTGCGAAACAAAATTATTTTCATAGTCTGCCTTTTGCAGCTATTCTTAAAGAGGGCAGGTGGAATAAAGCATAGTGTAATAAAGCATAGTGTTGCCACTGTCGCGACAGTGGCATTAAATGGCTGTTGGTATAACTACTGTCAAGCGTTGTGACTTAAGACTCAAAAGATAAAGAAATTTGGCAGTTTCATCAAGAGCAACGCAGACTGCAGGAGATGGCCCTACCATTAGTAAGCCCGAAACAAATGGAGAAAATGTTCTTGAATTTGAACAACGACTTGGGAGAATTTTCTCGAAATCAACGGGAATGCCTTTATGTTTTCGTAATATACATTGAGAAGCAGTGGATAACACAGGTAATTTGCATAATAAGAATAATACATGGTAAAAGATTTTTTTTATTACCTTCAAGATTCGAATTTTTTTACGCCATTTGCGTTGCGCTTAAAGACGATTACTTTTTTTTTCTGAAATTTTACTTTATTTAAAAATATTTCGGTACATTTCTATGGATTTTTTAACTCAAATATTTTCTAACCCTTTTTATGTTTACACCATCCGGGTTTTCGGTATATCTTGATCCTGCCAGGACCACTAATGCTTTAGAAGGTTTTAACTCAAAGTTATCAAGAAAACTGGACAAGCATAACCGTTTCTTCAAATTTCTCGAAGATATTCGATTTATCCATGGATCTTATGACCATGGACCTTGTGACATGTCACCGAAGTTATAAGGAAATTATAACTAATCGTAAAAGTGGAATTTACATTACTAACACACTATGAATGCATTTCCTCACATTTTACATTTTTGTTAGCATGGTTTAGAATTAAAGTATCGATTTGATCTACTTCAAGATGAGATCCCAACTGTAACTTTGCGATATATATAGACGGCCTCCCACCATTTCAAGATGAGAGAAACATTCATCTAGCAGCATTTTCCAAACAAAATTTCGTATTGCATAAGGAAATATCAATGAAGTATCCTTTGAGGATTGCCCAAAGAATATCGGATAAGCATAAACAACGTTATATGCCAATTTGCATGGCAGTATTTTGAAAATACTCCTTTTTGAAATTAACCGACATCAAAAATCCGGTTTAACCGAATATTTGAAATTGGTATTTTTAAAGAAAAAAAAACGATTTTCGGTTCTGGGTTTGAACACTCTACTTAGAACATAATTCAAAATAATAAACAATACTTATAATTTAGCAGCAATGATTTTATTTTATGAAACAAATAAAAAGTTTCGGTTCTACATTCTCAAAAAATGGAAATATATATATGCATTTTAGGAAAGAATAAGAAAATAGAACAATCTGCAACTATTGCAGTTATCGTTCAGCATGGGGCATGGGCCATATAAATCTCAAGCAACTTTTTTATCCTTTCTTCATGCAAAGGAAAACGCTTGCAATAAAATTAGCTTCTGAAGCAACGGAGCAATCCATCAGAACACAGGTAAGGAATGCACACAGTTGCTTCAAATCACTACCAATAAGAAAGGAGCCAAGGATCGTAGCTAAAGGACTTCACGCTCTCCGTACCGTTGCAGAGCAGGAATTTAAAAAGGTAATACAATCAGTATCATATTGCCTAGTATAGACGTTACCTGCAAGAAGATACTGTAGAGCAATTTTATGGAAGTTTATAATCTTTATTGAGGCTATTGAATGCACAGAAGCAAATGTATTTGCCGAAGCAAAACTGAAGCACGATGTTTTTACTCTGTAGTTTAGAGAATTATTTAATTAAAGAAAAAAAACAATAACAACATTGTCCTTTTCGCGACTTGATTTGCTTTTCGAAAAAAGACTAAGGTTATGAATTGCCCCAAAATTGTAAGCCCTGATTTCTGATTTCAGAAGTAGGTTTCACCTAAGCTTAATATTATGTTAAGGACAATTTCATTGGAACGGGCTTTGGTTAAAATTCATAAATAGAAAATTTATTATTAAAAAATCTGTGATTACCAAGAATGTTAAGTTTTTAAAAGTTTAGTACCAGGTAGACACTGAAAGAACTTGATTTCTGCTCGGAATGTTCATTATAAGGCACAGACGGATGTAACCTTAGGAATTAAATCTTTTAGAAAATTATGACTTTCAGGTTAAATTCTGTAAAATTTTCCGTAGAAAGTCCACAATTATTGTGATGTAGGTAAATGTTTATATTGTTTTTGATTGTGTTAAGATCTTATTGTTTGCAAAAAGACCGACCCCCAATATTTTTGCAACCCCAACAGTTTCTCAAAACATATTTTCCCTCTATTTTCAACCTTTAAAGTGTTTTCCATACAATTTTTATATTTTTATAATTTTTGTTTTATAAGCTCCTGCCGCTCCCATGTTGCCTCCTAGAGGGGTAATGTATGACCGACCCTCACTAGTATTTCCCTCCTAAAATGTTTCTCTAAAATATCTTCCCCCTATTCTAACAAGCTAAGTAGGCTCTCATATAAAATGCACTTATGTATGTACTGGCCTTTAACATGGAAAGTAGCAAAAAATTTCATGTCAATCATCTTTAAGAAACCCAAACTGGGACGGGTGTGACCAAATGTTTTCTGTAAATATTAAAATAAATGTTCATAAAATGTCACTACATTATTAATTGCACTTACATTGATATTATTGGAAAGTAGTATTGTTTTATCATGTAAAGTAAATACAAAAACAAAAAAAAAACGATTGTAACGTAACAATTGTATTAAACTTTTGTCATATTTACGGGGATGGGTGTGACACAAACTTCGTATACACCGTATGCTCTTTTTGCACGAAACATACGTTCCGGAAAATAACGTGTTGAAAAGATACCTTTAGTGGACAAATTTGAGATTAGTTCAACAACCCCAAAAAGGGTACAAAAATTAATAAGTCGGTAAAAAATGCGCAATAAACATGCTCCTTATGGAAAATAATGCTACCAAATTAAAATACAACGAATAATAAAATTCAAATAATATGTTTTTACATAAAACGTGAAAAAACAGGATAAGTTCGACCGCGTTATTTGACAAAAAATGCGCAAAAACAGGATTAGTTTAATTAAATACATAAACATATGGGTCTTTTGCTGTCTAATTTAAATGTCTCTCATATCCTCTCGTTTTTAACTTTATAAATATACACGTAATCCTGCAATAAGCAAATTCCTAAGTGTTGAACGCCCTTTCAAAAATCTCTATCTGTTGCAGTATCCCATAAAATCTGAAGTTAAATTATTTTCCAGTCAGACAACGCAACAGAATTTGATGTCATGATGGTTCTGTCATTTCCATTATGCATATTTGTGTCTTCTCACACGTACCAACTTGTGTATAGGCATTAGAGTGGCCATAGTGGAAATTTTTTTGAAAAGTTAAATTTTTCGCACTGAAAAATATGAGGTTGGGGATAAAAATAATTATGCATATATTTTTTTTTTTTTTTTTTGATTCCGAGTACCTCCGGGTTGGGCCCAAACTTTTATTACATTACCCATTTAGGCTGAAGTGCAGAATATGGGGCGGGAGCCCGATTAAAAACCAAAAATATGCCATTGTCTTCATCTTATCCCCCAAACATCGGAATGGTAGGTCAAAGTTGGCGCTCAGGCCCATGGGGCCCGGGGGGTCAAAAAAGGGGCCCCTTTCGGTTCTATGACGACCCCCCAGGTGCGGGTACTCAAATGAAAGATATTTTCGAGACGAATCCAACGATGTTATTTTTAGGTTCCTACGGGTCTCCTGGACCGAGTTAGAGCCATTTCCGGGATATACCAAGAAAAAAAAATTATTTTTAACTAAATTTAAAAAATTTTAAAAAAAATTTTGCGTGCGGCGCTAGTAAACCCAACATAGGTGTACCGTCATTTTGCCCATTTCATTTCGCCCAAAAACAAACATGACTTAACGCCCAAAACATGTCATTTCGACAAAAAACCTAACTACAACATGATATATCGCCCAAATGCTATGACATAAGACCCAACTCAATTTTTTTGGGCGAAATGTCAGACTCATGACGACGGCACGCGCTGCTGCATACATCGCAGTCAGTCTTGTACTCTTGCCCCCGCCTTAGGGGGGCGTGCCCCCCACCGCATTCGTGTTCTAATAATGCCAGAGAAAGAGAGAGAGTAGCGAGTCTGACTACGACGTATGCGGCGAGGGCGTGCCCCCCACCGAGAAAGAGAATACAAGACTGACTGCGACGTATGCAGCAGGGCGTGCCGTCGTCATGAGCCTGACATTTCGCCCAAAAAAATTGAGTTGGGTCTTATGTCATAGCATTTGGGCGATATATCATGTTGTAGTTAGGTTTTTGGTCGAAATGACATGTTTTGGGCGATATGTCATGGTTGTTTTTGGGCGAAATGACATTGGGCGAAATGACGGTACACCTATGTTGGGTTTACTAGCGCCGCACGCAAAATTTTTTTTAATTTTTTTTAAATTTAGTTAAAAATAATTTTTTTTTCTTGGTATATCCCGGAAATGGCTCTAACTCGGTCCAGGAGACCCGTAGGAACCTAAAAATAACATCGTTGGATTCGTCTCGAAAATATCTTTCATTTGAGTACCCGCACCTGGGGGGTCGTCATAGAACCGAAAGGGGCCCCTTTTTTGACCCCCCGGGCCCCATGGGCCTGAGCGCCAACTTTGACCTACCATTCCGATGTTTGGGGGCCAAGATGAAGACAATGGCATATTTTTGGTTTTTAATGGGGCTACCTCCCCATATTCTGCACTTCAGCCTAAATGGGTAATGTAATAAAAGTTTGGGCTCAACCCGGAGGTACTCGGAATCAAAAAAAAAAAAAATATGCATAATTATTTTTATCCCCAACCTCATATTTTTCAGTGCGAAAACTTTTGGATTTCACATTTTTAATTTTTTCTATATAACGCTATGGCCAGTCTAATAGGCATGCATGCTTTAACGTTATATGACGCGTATTTTTATGTATGTGAGATTGTGTGGTAATCGTAATGATGTGAGCATGTACATATAATATTTTAACAGATTGTTAAATTGACGGTTCATTTAGACTACATTTTAAAAACAAAAACTTGGCTATATGATGCAATATCATTAAAACAGTGTTACACATATCGTTGGCATACTGCGTAAACTGACCAACTCAAGTCTTAAATGAAGATTTCCCGTTTGTATAAATTTTCTGTTTTTCTTTAAATATAACTAATTATTAGAAGTATATTGCCATTGTTTTAACTCGTATCTAACGAATTTAAATCAAATGTTTGGAAAAATAATACCTATTCTGATTATATAAATTGTATGTTAAATTAAATTTAGCTTTGAGTGATTAAACGAATTTTCATACCATCCAATTTTATATTTGGGAAATGTGTGTGTATCGTAGAGCTATTCCTTATTCCTATTTACTTATTTCGACCGATGATGTAACATATAAAGGTATTAGTATTTTTAAATGAAAAGCTCACCACTAAACCTACTTGTAAACACAAAATTTTAATTTTTTAGTAGTTAACAAGTGTATTATTTTGGTATACAGTAGTTTTGACTTAACTGCCACTCTTTTAGCTGACAACTTGAGATACGTGCCACAAATATTTGGAATTATTATCCCATATTCATTGATAATTTTTCATTTAACAGCCACAACATTTTGTTTGCAACTGTTGCTAACGAATACTAGGTGTGTAGTTTGTTTTTGTTAGAATTCTCTTTAAAAACATCTTTTGGTTTAAAAAAAAAAAAAAAAAAACAGTGTGTATGTCTGTGAGTTCTTAGTATAAATCAAAACAATAGATCAGACGAAAGGGTGCTTTTATTTAGATAACTGCCAATTTTTGGGAGTTCGAAAATTTAATTTAAGTGCCATTTTGACTTACGTGCCACAAAATGCGCGAAAAAACACGGTGTGGCAGTTAAGTTAAAACTACTGTATATGCAAATTGCAAAATATGCAAAATTGCATTGTGACCTACACATATTTGACACATTTTTACAGAAGACTTTCTTACAACTTTTCCGTGTTGAATATTAATTTTTGTTCTTATTGGATAATAAATTTGATCATTAGGGTGTTCCTTATATGGGATTTTTGGGAATTTCGTTTAAAACCAGTACAGAAATTTCAGTCAGGTAAATTGACTGATAAATACCATTACCCAATATAAGATATTGTTTAAGTCTTGAGTTATTGAAATTTTAATTAAAGTAAAATGCTCCCCCAGTGCCCCTTTGGAAGTTATGTAAGAAATATTAATTTTCCACAAATAGGTGTGAAGGTGTGAACCGATATAGTTCATATTAATTCCTGAGTCCAATTTTCATAAGCGAACATCTTTTGCAAAATTTGAGTGATTTCAGTGTATTTACAAAAAAAGTTATGTATGTAAAACTATGAGGGTCAATTCGGTCATTTGTATGTAAACTGACCAAATTTAAATATCCTCGGACCGTCTGTTTGGCATTTATGAAAGAAATATTAATTATCCAAAAATAGGTAATTTTGTATGGGAGGTACCAGAAGGGGTGGGGCTATTCTGCTCATTGACAATCCCATTGGTTCGTTTTGGAAAATATTAATACTGATATTTTCATACCGATCCGTTAAAGTTTACTCGAGTTATCCTGCTGACCAGCCAGATAGACGGACATAGCTCAATCGTCTTAAAAAGTCCTGAAACGAATTTTGTCTTAAGATACTTGGCGTCTATCTCGTCTCCTTAACTGCGTTACACTTTTATTCGTATGAAATGATATATACCATCATCCCTAAGGGTGATGGTATAAAAAGGTATTAGTAGCCTAGTTGCAATATTTTGCTGTTGTAGATATATGAACTAGTTATACAATGTTTTTGGCCAAGGTAGATACAGTGGTAAAGTTTTAAATTTGCAAACATAATTTGTTTCTTTTTCGAACACACAAAAATAACGGTAATAAGTTCTTGTTTCTTAGAGTCTTGCCTGATTATTTGTTTAATCTTTCTATATATGAATTTGATGAAATTTTCAGGGAATCTTCCGAATAACCCCGCGAGTAACATAGGCTACACATTGTTTGGATTTTTCTACATTTAGGGGGTGAAAATGGCAATATTCGATAACACAAGGTATTCCGCGCTTACAAGAAGTTAAAAATAATATATTATCAATCGATGATAAACAACTTTGTGTACTCTTTTAAGATACCTGCGTACGTCCATGGGAAAACCTTTAAAAAAATTCTTTAAATAACTCTTTGTATTCCAATATAACGGGACATCCAATATAACAGGATATGCAATAGCGAAGCATTGCCGGGCCCACTAGTTTATATATATATTTGCACCGACAAAAAAATTTCAGCACTGCTATTGTTGTATAAGTTGTTCTCGTGGCCACAGACAGAGACTGAAAATTTGTGTGTTTCCTTTATGGTTTTGTTATTATTTATATAGTGTTTATAATTTTATATGTACATATGTTAAAATTAATTGTTCTTGAACATTTATTTTTAACTAGCAGACCCGGCGAACTTCGTCTCGCCCCAATTTTATGCCTTAATAATCTCACATACTTTCAACGATTGGCCTCGCGATTTATTGATTGTCGTCGGGGAATTGGAATGGATGATCGTAAGATAAGGACTTCCTCTTCTTTGGATTTGTTATTTATGATCGTCTGAAATCACATTTTTTATCAGATTCTTAACGGAGAACCGCGTACCGTTGCACAATTTCAGTTTATTCAGATTCCGCAATATGATTATGATCGATCCCAACTTTACCTGTAAATTATGCGGCATATTAAGCGAGTGGAAAATTCTGTCGGATTGTTGGTCGCTTCATCCTCTACGGTCACGCTGTAAACAGATTTGTACGAATGCAGTTCTCAAGCGATTTAACTTTCTAATTTGAAATTCTAGCTATTGATGTCTTTAGTCTTCTCTGCTAGTAACATACTGCCCGTAAATTAATCCAATCGAGATTTTTATAATTGTGTGCAATGTCATGAGATGTGAACTGGCAAAAATTTGCAGGGAACGATAGCAATTCAGTCGAAACATCAACCCGAATTTGGCCATTGCCAAGCGCTAGCCGTTGTTTCGGGAATTCAGCAGAAGATGGGAGGTTCTGGAATGAGCCCCTAATTTTTTGGTCAATTACAACTTCTTGACATTGACAACGTTTTCAAGAATGGTTTTAGTAGATCAGCAGAATTAGACATTTTGAGCAAAATCATAGCCCCACCAAATCGTTTTAAATCCCCTCGTAAATCCTTTATCGTTCGGTCAACTACTTCCAAAGCTCGTTTAGTCGTTATCGCGCATTCATCCGAAATGTTGATTTGGCATTCCCGCATCTACTTCGCCGTTGCCAAATTCTTGGTCATTGTGTACTTTGGCTTTCCAACCGTGATAATATTAATCGAAAGTTTTAAAGCGGATTTTGCAGTTTGAATGCCTTCCAACAATGTGGCAGCTATGCCAGAGGATGCAGCGGCTAACGTTATTTGAAATCTTGACCACATTGTTGCCGGAATCAACAAAAAATGTCTTGGCTGTCCCACTCGTAGCATCGAGAAAGTAAATGCCTCCAGTTGCATCGTGAATCGTACACGTTATTTTACTCGGTAGTTAACAGCGGCACATTTGTTCGAACTCTTCCGGCGATCGAATGCATCTTGCACCGAACGATTTGACGCTGGCATTCCCAATGTCGACAGTAGATTGCCGCACATCCCGTCGGGTTCGACGGATATTTTATTTAAATATTATTTTTCTCGTTACCAACCCACATTTAATCGAAATTTTCCACCTACACATCGCTCAAAATCATGAGAAAATTGCAAAATTTTGTCAAAAAAAAAAATTAATTTTTTTTTGAACTTTTCCGGAATTTTCCAAGTTTTTCCCTAAGAATATTCTATTTTTCCATTTGAAAAGCCATTCCGTAACAAATGCACACAAAATTCCATACAAAAAACCAATTTTCGATTTTCTTAATTTTCCGAATTTTTCGAAGGATTTTCACAAAATTATCTTGCATAAAACCCTCATATCAATTACGAAGAATTGAATAAAAATTGAGCAAAATGGGCCAGCCGTTCTCTCTTGATGAATTACTACACACTGTTTACACCGTTTTTATACATATAGATTTCACAATAAACCTAATTTTTTCAAGCAGCACGACAAATTTTCCACCTTTACGTCGTCTAAAATCATCAAATCAAGCGATACAATGAAAAATTTCGTTGAAAAATCCAAATTTTTCGAGTTTTTTCCAGAATTTTCCGAGTTTTCCACCAAGAATTTTTCTACTTTTCCATTCGAAAAGTCATTTCGGAATGATTATCCGAAATTTTCACATTTACATCATTTAAAATTATCAACACACAATAAACTGTAAAATTTCGTCGAAAAAAAATTCAAATTTTAGGAATTTTTCCATAATTTTTCAACCAACATTTTCCATTTTTTCAACCGAAAAGCCACTACGGAAAAAAAATCCAAATTTTTCGAGTTTTTCCGGAATTTTGCGAGTTTTCCTCCGAGAATTTTTTTATGTTTCTATTCGGAAAGTCATTTCGGAATAATTATCCAAAATTGTTCACTGTTACATCGTCCAAAATTATCAAATCATACGCTAATATGCAAAATTTCGACGAACAACAAATTCAAACTTTTTGAATTTTTCGGAATTTTCGCATTTTTTAACAAAATTTTTCCATTTTTCTATTCGAAAAGCCATTCTGTAACAATTACATACAAAATTCCATACAAAAAGGCAATTTTCGATTCTTCCAATTTTCCGACTTTTCCGGAAGATTTTCCCAAAATTTTATAACGAACAACTGAAAAAAAGTTTGAGCAAAATCGGCCCAGCCGTTCTCAATTGATGAATTACTATACATTTTTGCCACCATTTTTATATATATAGATAATATTTTAGATATTTTTTATTACATATTTTATTCATTTTTAAAATATATATTTATGAATTGAATTGATAAATCGAGCTCAAGGTCACACCTCGCCTGAATGACGAGTGGGTTGACCTAAAATGGCAACCAACACGGTAAATGGGGTTTGGTTGGGGGTCAAATGTACGTTAAAAATCCACTTGAACCAAAATCCTAGCTGATTCTTTTTTTGGATAAAAAGAATTTATGTTTTTTTACTCCGTTTTGTGTTTTTTTTTTTAGATGTGACGTTCTTTGCCCATGATTAAAATTCAAATGATTAAAATTTCAGAGATAATATCCAATTGTTAGCCGATATAAGCAGCCGCTACTCGAACATTATTGTTATGGGTGATATTTCATCACTCTACCCAAGTAAGGGAAGCATGCGGAGGATTACATCTGGATCTGGTTCACAGCTCATTGCCAACACATTTTGATTTAATTCATTCTAGTTCGTCTTTAATAGATTTTTTCCCTTGTGTCTAACATAGATTTAGTTAAATATAAAGGTCAATGCCAAATGCCGTTTTTAAATTCGCACCATTCATGCATCTATCTTTCATATGACTTAAAACCAGATATTACAAATATGTCATATGTTTATAGAGATTATAAATCTTTTGATCTTGAGCAGTGTCGTACGCATGTTTCTTTAATTGACTTTTCTGCCTTTTATAATAGAGTTGATGTAAACGAAAAAGTTGATTTTTTCAGCACAGTTGTGAGAAACATAAAAAAGTTCCACAAAAAACGTATAAGAACGATGGCAAGGACGAATGGATGAAGTCCTCTGAAGTTCTTATTGTTCAGAGCATATACCGAAGGTAGCTCACAGGCCCGATATAGAACTTTCTGCAAGTATAGGAATAAAGTTAAGTCGGTCATTAGGAAACAGAGAAGAAAATCCTGCATCAACCAATTCTCAAATTGCAGTGTAAGTCAAATGTGGGTAAAGCTTTACAACGCAGGGCTACCTGTCACGAAGCTAGTTTAAATCATCCCCCTTCGGACTTTAATGTTGAAGATTTTAAAGAATATTGCATTCTGCCCGAATTGCCTGTTTCGGTCGATGCTCCAGTTGACTTCGATGCATTTACGCCTTTTCAAGGGTTTTCATTTCCGTGCACAAATGCTACAGAAGTATTTGAGGCCATGTGCAAAGTTAGATCAGAAGCTACGGGTGCTGACGGAGTATCCATCAAATTAATTAAACTAATATTTTCTATGATATCTGAGCAGCTACTATCAACTTTTCCGTTGCAATGGAAAATAGGAAGAGTAGTGCCAATACCAAAAGTAAAAAATCCCCGCAATATAAATGACTATCGTCCTATCAGTGTTTTAAGTTCCCTGTCAAAAATTTTAGAATTTATAATGAGAGGTCAAATTCAGCATCATTTAGACATTGGTAATTACATATCGCCATATCAGTCCGGTTTTCGAAAGGGTTTCAGTCCAACTACACAAACTGTTAATGTGATAGACAATGTAAGAAGTTACTTGGATAAAAAGCTTCCATCTGTACTAATATTTTTAGATTTTAGCAAAGCCTTTGACGCTATTAGTCATAATGTGCTAGTTAGGAAATTGTATGATTAATTTGATTTCAGTACATCTGCCTGTAGACTAATAATGTCATACTTAAATCAGCGTTCGCAATTTGTTTTTAGCCAGGAAATATCCTCCAGTACTCGACGCACATATAGAGGAGTATCTCAGGGCTCCATAATTGGGCCCTTATTGTTCACTTTGTACGTTAATGATATATTTCGCAGGCTGACTTTCGTAGAATGTTACGTATATGCAGATGACATCCAGCAACTTGCTGTTGACAGATTTGGTGATCATACTCGCTTTGAGCAAAATGTTAACAATGATCTTAGCAATATACATATATGATTGGTCTCAAATCAATTTCTTAAACCTTAATCCTTTAAAAACAAAAGCTTTGGTATTTTCTCATAATTCCACTAGATTTGAACGTATTTTACTTAATGGTTTACCTATCCAAATTGTGGGTCAGTATAAGTCGCTTGGATTCTATTTAGACTCTAAACTTGACTTTAGTTCTCATATACATTATGTTGTATCAAGCGTAATTGCTAACTTGAGGCGCTTGTTTTCAGTTGGATGTTATTTGCCTTTTTATATTAAAAAGAAGGTCGAAATGGCATTATGTCTTCCCATCTTCTTATATGGCATAGAAATATACTCAGGGACATCAAACCTTAACTTAGAAACATGAAAAAATGTTTTCACAGAGTAGTAAGGTATATTTTTGGACTTAGAATACGAGATCACGTACCTGCTTTTACTAGAACCTTACTGGGCTGCGATTTTACGGATTTTATTGCCTTAAGATTAATATTACTATATTATAAATCGATGAAAGTAGGTGGCCCTAAATATCTGGTTGATAAATTTACATTTGGCATTTCAACTAGGGCAAACACATTAATGATACCACAATTTACATCAATTGTTATGGCTAAATCATTTGTTTTAGAATTTATTTCAAGCTCAAGACCATATGAAAGAAGTTTTTAGCAGAATGATATTCTCATAATGCCAGGCAGTCTGTACAGCTGTTTCGGATTCAGCCACGAATCCTCATCAGCAGACTTTGGTATAATGATTGCAAAATGTTTATCAAGTCTTATGCACCAGAATTCACAACAAAATGAGAATTCTTTCTTGAGTACATGGACTCGAAAAACTTCGCAACCATTCACTATGAGAAACCATCTGCTAAACTGCTTATGGCAAATCTGTTGGTTGCGAAACCAACAACAAAAACATGTTGTTTGAAAGCCGACGGCTTTCTCAACATAAACAAACAAACAAGAAAGAAGTTTAGCAGATGGTTTCTCATAGTGAATGGTTGCGAAGTTTTTCGAGTCCATGTACTCAAGAAAGAATTCTCATTTTGTTGTGAATTCTGGTGCATAAGACTTGATAAACATTTTGCAATCATTATACCAAAGTCTGCTGATGAGGATTCGTGGCTGAATCCGAAACAGCTGTACAGACTGCCTGGCATTATGAGAATATCATTCTGCTAAAAACTTCTTTCATATGGTCTTGAGCTTGAAATAAATTCTAAATCAACGTTCAAATTAACAGACCGAATAAATAAACCAAAACAAAAATAAATCATTTGTTGTTAGAGTAACCACTGAGTCTACCGTTTTAACTTTCTTCTACTTATTTTCAATATATTTTGTTTGTACCTGTGCTGGGGGGTTAAATTTAATTATTTTAAGAAATGTAAAATTGTATAATTTTATAGTTATAAGAGTTGATCAATAAGTAAATTAAGTGAATTGTATTGCCATATATTGCTGTGACTAACTTGACCTTAAGAGGCTAAATCCGTACGCTTCCAATGAGATATAACACGATACATATATTATCTCTATGATTTGATGGCGGAATCATGGGGCAATGAACGTCACTTCTAAAAAGGCAAAAACGAAAATACTAAACAAAAAATCCTTTTAACTTACAAAAAGGATAAGTTAGGATTTTGATTCAACTTTGTTATTCGTTTTTGTTACAATTTTAGGTCAACCTATTTATCATTCTGGGAAGGTGTGAGGAAAATATAAAATTTTTGGGAAAAATAAAAGTTAAAGACTCAGTTTTTTCCGCAAAGCTTAATTTAGTGCAGAAAACTTAAATTTGGATGGAAGTGGCTTAAAGCTGAAGTCCTTTATGATCTTTATGATTTGATCGCGGAATCATGGGGCAAAGAACGTCACTTATAAAAAAGCGCAAAACGGAGTAAAAAACGAAAAATCATTTTATCTTAAAAAAAGGATCAGCTAAGATTTTGATTCAAGTGGATTTTTTATGTACAATTGACCCCCAACAGAACCCTATTTACCGTTTTGGTTGCAATTTTAGGTCAACCCATTCGTCATTCAGGCGAGGTGTGAGCAGGATTACTCAAGTAAACCTTAACATATCGATATGAAACTTTACCAGTATTAATATTTTTCAACACGAACTTATGGGATTGTAAATGAGCAGATTAGCCCCAACCCTATGGGGTGGATAATTAATATTTCATTCATAACTTTCAAACAGACGACCGGAGGATATTTGAATTTGGTCAGTTTATTTATCTTGCAAAAGTAAACAAACCCTAAGAAAACCGATAGCTTAGCCACATCCCTTCTGGTACCTCCCATACATATTTTTTTTGTAAGAAAACTGAATTCACTCAAATTTGTTCGCTTTTAAATATTGAAGTCAGGAATGAATATGGACTAGGGATGTAACGAACGTTCGCATTCGCATATGCGAATGCGAATTATTCGCATCATTTTGTACATTCGCTACCGCATTCGCATTCGTATAAATATATATTTCAATATTCGCATTCGCTTTCGCATTCGCAAAAAAAAATTCTTTAATACAAGTAATAATGAAGCTGAGGCCGACATGCAAGTGGTTACGTTTTCAGTCTCTCATGAAAAAAAAAAATTGTTAGCTGAATACAATAAATAAAAAAAATCATATTTCAGAAGATCCTGTATTGTGGTGGAAACGAAACAGCTCGAAATACCAAAAGTTAGTACCTTTGGCACGCCAGTTCTTATCTACGCCTCCGGGAAGTGTCCCCAGCGAACAGTTGTTTAGTAGAGCCGGACTTATCTATGATCCACTAAGAACTACATTGCATAGCGAAAAAGCAGCATAGCTTCTTTTTGTTAAATACAACTTGGCTCTACTAAACTTTGAATACTGAATACGTCAAAGTTTTCGAAAGTAAATAAAATTATTGTTTAGTTAACTTAAATACTGAATTTCTGAGAATTATATATATTTTTGTTTTTGTTTTACTTTGAAATAAATATTTTATGTTTAATTACTTAACTGGAAGACATATTTTTATTTGAAAAGGCAGACAGTAGGAATGAAACTAAATTATTCGTTTACGTAAACCATTTTTTGACATTCGCTAAACAATTTTGGAATATTCGCTTTCGCATTCGCATTCGCAAAAAACCAAAAGTAAGTATTCGCATTCGCATTCGCTTTCGCAAAAAAAATATTCCAATATTCGCTTTCGCATTCGCATTCGCTAAAGCACATTCGTTACATCCCTAATATGGACTATATCGGTTCACGCCTTCTAGTACCTCCCATACAAAATGACCGATATTTGGAAAATTAATATCTCCCCCAAAATTTCCAAACGGACACTTGGGGGTAATGAAAATTGGTCGGTTAATTTATATTGCTGTAGGAGGCGGAACCTTAGGAAATTTAACTATTTGACACACCCCTTCTGGAACCTTACATACAAATGACCGAACTCACCCCCATAGTCTTACATACATATCTTTTTTGTAAGTACACTGAATTCAGTCAAATTTTGCGTAAGTTGTACGGTTATGAAAATTAGAATCAGGAATAAATATGGACTTTGTCGGATCAGCCCTTCTTGTACCTCCCATACAAAATGAAGACGTTTGAAAAATTAATATTTCTCCCATAAATTTTAAACCGGCACCTGGCGCAAAATCAAATTTGGTCAGTTAATTTACATATATATTAGGTTGATTCTTATTTGGCAAAAAAAAAATGTTTTTGGAATTTTTAATGGGCCAACTTAAAATTTTATTAAGACGTACAAAAAAACTCTATGTGAATTTTTTTAATTTTTTTCTTAAAGGTTTAGGGGTCGCTACCGGGGTTCGAAATTCAAAATTTTACCGTCATCCTGAGGGATAAGCTGAATAACTCGAGTAAACCTTAACTGATCCTTATGAAAATTTTTCAGTATTAATAATTTCCATAACGAAGTAACGGAATTGTAAATGGGCAGAATTGCCCCACCCCTTCTGGTACCTCCCATACAAAATTACCTATTTTTTTATAATTAATATTTCTCCCATAACTTTCAAACGGGCAGATGGATAGCATTTAAACTTGGTCAGTTTAATTACCTTTTAATAACAGATAAACCCCCAGAAAATCAAAACCTTTGTCACACCCCTTCTGGTACCTCCCATACAAATGACCGAATTAACCCCCATATTTTTACCTACATATCTTTTTAGTAAAAATACTGAGTTCAATAAAATTTTGTGTGAGATGAACACATGCCAAAATTTGACTCGTGAGTGACTATGGACTATATAGGCCGACCCCTTCTGGTACCTCCCATACAAAATTACCTATTTTTAACCAAATTATTTTTTACCAATAATTTCCAAACAGACAGCTGGATGACATTTAAACTTAGCCAGTTTAATAACCTTGAAATAACAGATAAACCCCCAGAAAATCAAAACCTTTGCCACACCCCATCTGGTACCTCCCATACAAATGACCGAATTAACCCCCATATTTTTACCTACATATCTTTTTAGTAAAATACTGAATTCAATAAAATTTTGTGTGAGATGAACACATGCAAAAGTTTGACTCGTGAGTGAATATGGACTATATCGACCAACCCCTTCTGGTACCTCCCATACAAAATTACCTATTTTTAGACAAATTAGTTTTTACCAATAATTTCCAAATGGACAACTGGATGGCTTTTTAACTTGGTCAGTATAATAACCTTGTAATAACAGATAAACCCCCAGAAAATCAAAACCTTTGCCACACTCCTTCTGGTACCTCCCATACAAATGGCCGAATTAACCCCCATATTTTTACATACATTTTTTTGTAAGTATGCTGAATTCATTTATATTTTGCTAAAGATATACGCTTATTGTAATTTTACTAATGCTTATCTTAAATATAAATCTAGTTAAATGAATGTTATTAGATATTCAACATAGATAATGCAACGCTGTTGTCTTGCCCCCTCCACTAATTTGCAGTCCAACTTTGGAATTTTTACAGTACAGTTAATATGAAATGATTTATTTCAAATTTGTTCATCAGTTTTTGTTGTATTATTATTTCAAAAGGTACATTTCGAAAATAAAAATTTAATTAAACAGTTAAAAAATAATATCGAAATAAAAATTTAATATATTAATATTAAACATGAATTCATTGCATGAAAAACTTAACATTAAAAAATATAATTATAAACAACTGTATTACTGCTTACAATTTTCTTTAAATTTGAAAATATTGTAAAACATTATTTACACATGGTAGATTTTTTTTGGATCTGAATATTTGTTTTTCTAAATTCTATCACCAATAATAATAGGACCTACTTCTGTTCTCCATAATGTGTATGCAATTTATTGTATTCCTGCATCAAGGCCACTCCGTGTTCAGCAATATCATTAACAACCTTCAACTTAAACCGAACAAATTCTTTACTTAATTTAAAGTCTGCATCTTGCGCTCAATCTTCAACATTTTTTTTTAGGAAACCCGATTTAATACCCGTTGTGCTGAAAAATCTAAGAGTATTGTTGGATACAAAATGCTCAAGACTTTTGGAATGTAGTAGGTTTCCATCCACTGTAACTCGTTTTTCTGGATTATCTACTCCTTCTATGATTAAAGCATTTACCATCTTCTTCTTAATTTCATGAGAAACTTTGTCATCAAAAATGCAAATCCAACTAGCTCTTCCTAAAAATACCAGAGATGACCTATAATTTTTTTCAAGTCTTTTAATACCTTAGGTCATTTCTTGAAGCAGAAGGTCCAGAAGTGGACTCAAACCAATATATAAGGTAAATAATAATTATAAAACTGCAAACATCCTGTATTCCACATAATTCGCTTTTGTTTAACTTGAACTGCTCTCTGAATAAATATATTTTTAAGGAATATATTACCTTAGCCTTCCATCTAGCACGGTGAAGACCTGCTGGTGCTCTGAAGAATATTTGTGTTTTTGGAACATCCCGCAGAATATTATTGTCAGCTTAAGTAGCTCTTTGTAGTCCTCTCGTAGCTGAAACTCTTTAAGCTCATTTTCGGCAAAACAAATAGCATTCGCAGAATTCTTTACTTGTCTTAATATGAGATCATCCGATATGCCATGTTTAAAATTGGAATGATCAACTTTTGTCCAGGCATTTTTAAACCTCTTAAAAAGTAATATTACAGGACCGGTTGATATTCCCGAAATACAATGCATAAATCATATTAAATGACTTCTACGTTTAAAACTTTTAAGTTAACCTATGAAAAAAATCACAATTTTCTGTCAAATAATTAGCATAAATATGTAAAACTATGAGGGTGAATTCGGTCATTTGTATGGGAGGTACCAGAAGGGGTGTGACAAAGGTTTCGATTTTCTGGGGGTTTATTTGTTATTACAAGGTAATTAAACTGACCAAGTTTAAAGGCCATCCAGCTGTCCGTTTGGAAATTATTGGTAAAAAATAATTTGTCTAAAAATAGGTAATTTTGTATGGGAGGTACCAGAAGGGGTTGGCCTATATAGTCTATAGTCACTCACGAGTCAAATTTTTGAATGTGTTCATCTCACACAAAATTTTATTGAACTCAGTATTTTTACTAAAAAGATATGTAGGTAAAAATATGGGGGTTAATTCGGTCATTTGTATGGGAGGTACCAGAAGCGGTGTGGGAAAGGTTTCGATTTTCTGGGGGTTTATCTGTTGTTACAAGGTTAATAAACTGGCCAAGTTTAAATGCCATCCAGCTGTCCGTTTGGATATTATTGGTAAAAAATAATTTGGTTAAAAATAGGTAATTTTGTATGGGAGGTACCAGAAGGGGTTGGCCTATATAGTCCATAGTCACTCACAAGTCAAATTTTGGCATGTGTTCATCTCACACAAAATTTTATTGAATTCAGTATTTTTACTAAAAAGATATGTAGGTAAAAATATGGGGGTTAATTCGGTCATTTGTATGGGAGGTACCAGAAGGGGTGTGACAAAGGTTTTGATTTTCTGGGGGTTTATCTGTTATTAAAAGGTAATTAAACTGACCAAGTTTAAATGCTACCCATCTGCCCGTTTGAAAGTTATGGGAGAAATATTAATTATAAAAAAATAGGTAATTTTGTATGGGAGGTACCAGAAGGGGTGGGGCAATTCTGCCCATTTACAATTCCGTTACTTCGTTATGGAAATTATGAATACTGAAAAATTTTCATAAGGATCAGTTCAGGTTTACTCGAGTTATTCAGCTTATCCCTCAGGATGACGGTAAAATTTTGAATTTCGAACCCCGGTAGCGACCCCTAAACCTTTAAGAAAAAAATTAAAAAAATTCACATAGAGTTTTTTTGTACGTCTTAATAAAATTTTAAGTTGGCCCATGAAAAATTCCAAAAACATTTTTTAAGACTCACCCTAATATATATACAAATAAGTCAAATTTTTTACGGTTTTGCTCCACAAGCAGGCAAAAAATAATACATAAGTAATTTTATTTCAATTAAAAATCTATTAATTTCAATAGCTTATATTGGGTGATGGTATTTATTAGTCAGTTTACCTGACTGAAATTTATGTACTTGTTTTAAATATATTTGAAGCTCATCCACTATTTACTCTTTTTGATTAGGTTTTTTGGTTACATGTAGGGTATCCATATCATTTTTTTTTATATATTATGTTTTAAATTCAGTTATGAGTCATAACTTGGGACCGGCCTTGGCATAGTGGTTAGAACAGGCGACTACCATGCGGGAGATCGCAGGTTCAAACCTGGCTCCAGTCATCTTAAAAGAAAAAAAATAATTAAAAAAATTTTGTTTCATTGTCGGCTCCCTCGATTGTTGTTGACAGTAACTTCGCAGTATTAAGCGTCGATTCAATCGTCGTGTCTAGTAAGAGCTTCTCAAACAGTGACGTTCGCATTCGTCAATAAACAAGTAGGTGCCCTCATTCATGGGGTGCAAAGGGAAATTAAGTAAGTAAGTAAGTATGAGTCATAACTTCTGACTTTAGGCTCACACATTTCTTCTGAGCAAATTGTACATAGCTTTTCGTACCATAAAACGTATTTGCTTATTTTGTTGGACTTTTTTCAGAGCAATCTTTAATAGGATTTAAAAAAGTAACAAGATCAAAATCTATTAAAGCTACCTTAATAGTTTTTGAATTTCAGATTTCATTGACATGATTTTATCGATTTACTGAGTTTGCTATTAAGTTCTGAGCGTTTGAAGTATCCAACTAGTTTTTTGCAAACTTCTTTTAAATCGTATACATCATCTTGATTTCTGCTCCCAAAACGTGGCTGTAGGAGCTTAAAACATTTAAGCCGAAAGCGGCACGGATTAAAATACTCCAATCATGCTCAAACTGAGACTACGCATTATTTTTGGGGGTGGCACCGGCAAAATTCTACAATTTGTTTTTCGACCATCCTAGTGAGCACTAGGATGTAATGCGGTTTTTAATTCCACAGTATAAGAATGGGTTGTTTGAGGTTGCTTAAGTTTGTCCACATTAAACCATCTCCTCTTGATTAGTTTTCTATCCCATATTGATGCAACTTTGAAATGGAGATTTATGATTACCAAACGATGGTCGGTTATGACATCGATTCCTGTGGATATTCAACTATTAAATGACCTAATAGTTACATGGTCTATCTGATTCTCCGTAAATCCGTCGGGTGATACAAATGCCGCCTTAGGTATTCTTGGGTGAGGGAATACTGTACCACCAATGACGATGTTGTTGGTGCTACATATAATAACCAGAAGTCTTCCGTTATCCGTCATTTGACCAAGGCCATGTTTACCCATTATAGTATCTACGCCACTGTTTTCGGATCCTACTTGAGCGTTGAAATCTCCTATCATGATAACAACGACTCCACGTTGTGTTTTGGAAAGAACCATGACTAAAAGCTAGTTAAATTAAGATTTGATCGCCGTTTCAGCAGATTCTGCTCGATCGTTTCAATCAATTGTCACCCTTCTCGCAACACCACTAGCCCTGGGTACATCTTTCGGTTTACTGAATACCGTAAGGTTAAGCCGTTTCCCATAGTGAGTTCACCTGACTCACACCATCGACTTTATCAGACTCAAGTAGCGTGAGATTGTAGTTTTTAAATTCTTTGCATAGTTGTGCCAGACGAGATGGTTCTGAGAGCGTCCTTACATTTAAGGCGTCTTTACATTTCTTGTTCTTGGTTTTATTCCGGAACAATTTTTACAGTTTTCGATTTTATAAGAATTTTTTTTTGGGTGAAAATTTACGCTGAAGAGCATTGTTTTTCAATTTTAAAACAACCACACCGATCTTTCATTTAAATAATTTTTTTAACAACCGTGTGAACTTAAAAATTTCGTCCGCAAAGTTTTCAGAGAAAGCATTGCCAGTTCAGACGATTGTAAGAAAACCTTACAATTTCATTGGAAGACAAATCCCAACAAAAAATGTCAAGTCACACGGTTGTCAGTTTGTTGTATGTCAAAAGTTTTCAGATATGTTGTTTTTGCCACATCTTAGGATTAGTTTCATACTTGCATGAAAAGTGTTGCCAATAGAATTATTTATCTGGCAATGGTGTATTTGTCAGACGCATATGGCAACATATTTTTTTGAGTAAAAGGTGCTTGTCGTATGCATAATAAAATTTAATGTATTTGCTTTTACTCACTGCTTAATCGCGTCTTGCTCAGTTTGAACTAAGTTAGATGAGCTTGTGCTCATTTTCATATGCATAAAAACAAGCTTTTGCTTTTTTTTGTGAGCTCTTTCTCAAATTTTGTTAAGCCTGCCTTATAGTTGACTCGCGTACACTAAAAATTAATAATGGCTGAATATTTTGTGCCACAAAGAAATACAAAATGTTATCAACAGCGCACAATGGTTCCTTTTTGGGTTTTTTTGGAATTAATTCTGTAACTTTTGAACGGATAATGGTATCTTAATGAAATTTAAAATAGTTAAAGCTGAGCTGTTTTTGAGATGATTTAGAAATATATGGCTCCCTAGGGGGTGTGGGGGCCACTGTGTGGCCCTCCAAAGTTGGTCACCTCGGGTGTTTCAAAATTTCAAATGCTTGAGGAATGTGCATTTATACACCGATTTAAAAGATATTTTGCATTTAGATAGTGTTTCGAAAAACCTTCAAAAAACATGCTTACATGCACATGATATCTCATTTGGGTCAAGAGATATTTGAGAAAATAAAAAAATTGTGTCATTTTTGGACGAGGTTGATTTAGTATTTTTAAGGGTGTGAGCTCAGTTTTTCCTTGATTTTAAAGATATTTATATCGTTAGTTAGCTTATAAAATTCTGAATGAAATTCCTGAAAAAATAATGCAAATATTTTGTTCCAATCAAAAGTTATAAGCATCGCAAGTAAAAGTTTCCAAAAAAAGGCATATTTTTACTGTTTTTTTGCAAAAAGGCGACTATATTCTTTCGTTTGTAAAAAAAAATTCTTCGGGGAGGTGGCAATTTTTTTATTATTTCTTATAGAAATGTTCATTCAGATGCATTTGATGCTAAATTTGAATCAATTCAGCAAAATAGTTTCCCGGCAAGGGAAGTCAAAAATACCCCATTTTTGATAAAAAAAAATTTTTGTTTTTGAAAATCTTCAAATCGCAAAGCGCCAACGAGAAAGCTCTTTATATATTTTTTTGACCACATATGTGGACTAGTTTACCGTAACGTATTTCAACATCCCTGCATTAACAAAGACAGTGTGGCCATTTTAGTAAAAAATTCGAAATTTTGGAACAAATTTTCCCCGTTTTGGGAATTTGGGTATTTTGTTGTAAGATATGGCAACATATTGTTATTCTTTTAGTTAAGGAAAATTTTATGTACATCATTTCAAAATTTCGTTAAGATATTCCAGTCCGTTTGAATTTTACGCTATTTTTCTTAACAGATATTATTTCTCCAAAAAATACGTTTTGACCAAATTTCACATATGACTCAGAATCATGCCCAAAATAAAATGTGCTTTTAATTAATTTTTGTAAATTATTAAACCTTATGTTATTCCCTTTTCAACGATATGCAATACTTGTATGTCAAGAGTTTATTTATTGTTTATAATTATAATCAAACTTTACTTCCTCTGTAAAAAAAGTATATATCGTAAAACACACATATATATGGGGGCTATATCTAAATCTGAACCGATATGCTTAGTTTTGTTACCACATTATAATAGTGTAAAAAAACTAATATGTGCAAAGTTTTGTTAGCATCAGAGCAAAAATGTGGTTTTTGGCTACAATAATCTATAAAAGGGTATGCCAATTTGTATGGGAGGTACCAGAAGGGGCGGGGCAAGTGGACCCATTATTTAAGTATATACTACACGCTGTAAAATAATAATACCATCCAAATTTTGGTTCGTAGAGTCCTCCAGCATGAAGTTAGTGACAGAATAGTGGTTTTTGTGAAATAGGTCATTTTGTATGGGAGGTACTTGAGGGGGCGTGGCTATTTCGCCCATTTTCCAACCAAAATTGCGACTAGTGAATTTTATGCCACTGGTAAATTTCTATTCAAATTGATTAAGAACTACTCCAATTATCCTCTTAACCATTTATCCAGCCGGCCAGACGGACGTAGCTTTATTGCGTTAAAAAGCTCCAAAACTTATTTTTTCTAAAGAAATCTAGGGTCTCAGTTATATGCTCTGTTGTGTTAAACTTTTTCCCGTTTAAAATTATATAGTCCTCTACCCTGTAGCTGAGCTTCTACAAATTTTAGTCAAAATTTAAATTTTAATAATAACACACAAAAGCCACAAAAACATATGAATATTGCATTAAAAATCAAATTTTTAGCTTAAAAAATAATTTTGCTTAAAATATTTGCTTAACGCAATAAAGCTACGTCCGTCTGGCCGGCTGGATAAATGGTTAAGAGGATAATTGGAGTAGTTCTTAATCAATTTGAATAGAAATTTACCAGTGGCATAAAATTCACTAGTCGCAATTTTGGTTGGAAAATGGGCGAAATAGCCACGCCCCCTCAAGTACCTCCCATACAAAATGACCTATTTCACAAAAACCACTATTCTGTCACTAACTTCATGCTGGAGGACTCTACGAACCAAAATTTGGATGGTATTATTATTTTACAGCGTGTAGTATATACTTAAATAATGGGTCCACTTGCCCCGCCCCTTCTGGTACCTCCCATACAAATTGGCATACCCTTTTATAGATTATTGTAGCCAAAAACCACATTTTTGCTCTGATGCTAACAAAACTTTGCACATATTAGTTTTTTTACACTATTATAATGTGGTAACAAAACTAAGCATATCGGTTCAGATTTAGATATAGCCCCCATAGAGAAAGCATTGCCAGTTCAGACGATTGTAAGAAAACCTTACAATTTCATTGGAAGACAAATGCCAAACGATGATTTAATTTGCCAACAAAAAATGTCAAGTCACACGGTTGTCAGTTTATTGTATGTCAAAAGTTGCCAGATATGTTGTTTTTGCCACATCTTAGGATTACTTTCATACTTGTATGAAAAGTGTTGCCAATAGAATTATTTATCTGGCAATGGTGTATTTGTCAGACGCATATGGCAAAATATTTTTTGAGTAAAAGGTGCTTGTCGTATGCATAATAAAATTTTATGTATTTGCTTTTACTCACTGCTCACGTTTAATAGCGTCTTGCTCAGTTTCAACTAAGTTAGATGAGCTTGTGCTCATTTTCATATGCATAAAAACAAGCTTTTGCTTTTTTTTGTGAGCTCTTTCTCAAATTTTGTTGAGCCTGCCTTATAGTTGACTCGCGTACACTAAAAATGAATAATGGCTGAATATTTTCTGCCACAAAGAAATACAAAATGTTATCAACAACGTAAAACAAAATTAGCAGGTGAGGATAAAAAATTATACAGGTTTGTATTCTTAATTATTAATTTTTTTTATATAATTAATAATAAAATGATAAAAAAAATAGGTTTGATGATGGTATCATCGGCTGTTTGGCTAATTACTTTTTTGAAGAATCAGAAGAAACATATGGTGGTGCCTTCAGCAACATTGATAAAATTCGACTGTATTTAAGATTTTGTGCAGATCGTGGATTCCAAAATGATATAGCCACATATATTGGAGTCCATTAATCAACTGTGTGGCGAATTATTGCAGAAGTTGCAAAACTTATATCTGCCAAAGCAAGCGAGTGGATAAAATTCTGAAAGATGCAGATGAAATAAAAGATGCTCAAATGAAATGGCAAGCAAATTATTGCTTTCCATTTGCAATTGGAATGATTGATTGTACTCATATAAAAATTAAAAACACACAAATCAAAGCGATGAGTTTATTGGTAGAAAAGGCTTAGACTCTATAAATGTGCAGGCAACTTGTGATGAAAAAGATCATTTTACAAGCGTTGACATATCCTGGCCTGGTTCAGTTCATGACTCACGCATCTTACGAAACAGCGAGGTATGTAGAATAACGCAAAATGCAATGAACGATGCATTAATTATTATTATTCCTATTGTTTTTATTGTTAATGCTTGGTAATTGACTTATCCTAGTAAATATTTATTTTGTTTTATTTTTTCTACTAAAAATTTAGGGCTCAATGAAATAAGGCCCCAAATCCAAAATGAAATAAAGCCCCAAAAATGGGGTTTTATTTCGTTATGAAACAAAGCCCCAATATCAAGAATGAAATAAGACCCCAACTAAATGCAAAAACACCCCAATTCATAAATGAAAAAAATTTTGGGGCAAGCCTTTCAAATAATAAAAAGGCTAGGTACGTGTGGTAGGGGTAGTAGAAGTGGTAAAGAAAGTGGAGGGGGGCGTGCCCCCCACCGCATTCGTCTTTTAATAATATCAGAGAGTGAAAGTTGCGAGGCGTGCCCCCACGGCATTCGTCTTTTAATAATGTCAGAGAATATGAGTTGCGAGATTAGGGCATTATTTCATTTTCGAAATTTGGGGCTTTATTTCATAACAAAATAAGGCCCCAAAACAAAAATGAAATAAAGTCCCAAAAAAATTAAATAACACCGCAAATTTCACTGTTGTTGTTTTCTGAACAAATTTTTGGGGCTTTATTTCATTTTTGTTTTGGGGCCTTATTTCATAGAGCCAAAATTTAGAAATGTCGCCAGTTTCTATTTTATTATTATTATTTTTCTACTTCACTCTCCCTTGACGACATGTTTGCACTTCAGTAACAATTAGACGTTTGATCTCCCTTTGCTCAAGTAATTGCAATTGGTTTGAACTCATTTTTATGCATACGAAATTAGGCAAAAGCTGTTACTGTTTGATCGAACTCGACCTACGAGCAATTGCTCACCTGACTCAACTCAGCGCTTTTTCTCGGTTTTATGCATGAAATCCATTGTGTTCACACGATGATTCTGACAACGATTTTAGACAAAAGTTTTAAGTTCACATGGTTGTTAGCCATTTTCTGAACATTATTTCGACAATATTTTAAGATCTGATAACCGTCGGTACTGTACTCATCGTTGAAAAAATGTAGGAAGTCATACAGTGGATGTACTTTTATATAATTACTTTTTTTTTGTAACTAAATAAGGGTGTATGATGTTTCGGTGTGCCCGAACTTAACAGCATCTGCTTTTCAGCGTTTATTTGTTTATGCGATACTATCACAGCTGTTATTATTATTAATAATTTTCTACTTGTCAATGTACTTATTGTGTACTCATACATATACATATATATAAACTTGTAACATTGTAAACTACACATTTAAATTTCCCAACCAACACAGAGATGATGCTGTGATTTCTATCACAAGGGCACTGGTTTCCACGAAAGAGAGTAAAGTTAACCTCTTTGAGAACAGTAGTGGTGAAAAGCTTTATAATGTAATTCTACCGTAAATGTAAAAGCTTTGCTCACTAACCTCACCATTTGGTTGACAAATGGACGACGCTGCCAGTTGCAAAATAGTCGCCGCAAAGAATGGTTTGCAATTCGATTAACACAGCCGGCAACGAAATTACTTATCGCATACAGCATGTATTTCAAATTTTTAATATTAAGCAATTTTCAAAGATTATCGTTTATGAAAATTTGTTATGCCTATGAAAATAGGCTTTGGTAGCAAACTGCGCTTTAAATTTCGAAATTCACATAGCGCAAAAGTAAATTAAAACCGCGTAATAAGCATTTGTTCAGTATTAAAAAGGTGGAATATTTATTAGTAGCAATATATATATACCTATATGGTTAAAAAATGGAAAATATCGAAATTTTCCAAAAATGTAGGCCAATCGGCACGTGATTGGCGTGATTCACACGTGAATATGAGTAAGTCGGAAATTTGAAGTGAGCCTGCGTGAGCGTCAAATTAAAACTTCGTGCATGAGTGCATACTTTGCGTGAATTACGGCAATAACGCAAATTTAGGCAAGCAAAAAAAAATGCGCTTAACACAGAATTTGTTTTTTTTGCATAAGAACAATCTTAATAACAGATCAGGCGTTCTAGTAACCGCTCGATCGAAATTGTTTGCCTTGCTTCTAGAGATGTGAAAGTATCAAGTATTCGGGTATTATTTTTGGGTACTTCAGTAACACGTGCTTTGTTCTTACATCCCCCATTTAAAGAATTACGGCCTTATTCATAAAAAATTTCTAAAGTGGATATGAAGCGTTCACTAGCTAAAGTATTCTTTGGTTCTAAAAATCCTTTAATAAGAAATTGTATTCATAAACGTTTGTTATCAGTCCTTTATGGCCTGTTTTTGTAACTTATTTTTCAACCATTCGTACATCAAATGGCGAACGATTGACATTTTTGGTTCTTTTACTCTTTATTTTGAGTGAAACAAATAAGAGCTTTTATTGTTGGAAATTTTTGGTTCGACAAACTGAAACACAGGCGAAACAAAACGTCATATTAGATGACCAAAAATTAGCAATCGATGAGGTGTAACATTGCACAGAAAATAAAATATTGTTATTAAAATTGAGTATTTTTACAAAAGAATGTTCTTTCTTACGGATTAGAACATTTTAAACACTTATATACATTGAAATTTGGAAATGGTGGATTTAAAAAAACGACAACTGTTTTTTGGCATGTTTAGTAGAATAGATCTATGTTACTGATTCCCGTATTGTTATATTCTTACATAAATCATTATAGATTTTCATTAGTGGTTTTATTTAAAAACAATTTTGGTACAAGAATATTGGTTTTATCTATTGTAATCTAGAGACGTTGGCTAACTTTGTTGCACCCGCGATATCATTTTTAGCATCCACCTGACTATTAAAATATTTTATTTAAATGATTACCAGCGACTTAAAAGCCAAATCTTGTAATTCCAAAAATCATATATAAGTTGCGCCCGTGATAATGGAATCACCCTATACAAACTATGTTAGTAGAAGTTAATACATTAAAAAAAGACAATGAGACTACCCATTGACGAACCTTTTTATACCATCACCATTAGTGATGAGGGTATATATCATTTGATACGAAAACGAGTGTAACGTATTAAAGGAGACGAGTTAGACCCCAAGTATCTAAAGACCAAATTCGTTTCGGAACTTTTTAACACGATCGAGCTATGTCCGTCTGTCTGGCTGGCTGGATGGCTGGTCAGCACGATTACTGAAGTAAACCTTAACGAATCGGTATAAAAAATTTACCAGTATTAATATTTTTCAAAACGAACTTATGGGATTGTAAATGGGTAGAATAGACCCACCCCTTCTGGTACCTACCATACAAAATTACCTATTTTTTATAATTTATATTTCTTTCATAACTCCCAAACGGACGATCGTAGGATATTTGAATTTGGTCAGTTTATTTATCTTGCAAAAGTGGACAAACCCTAAGAAAACCGAAACCTTTGCCATACCCCTTCTGGTACCTCCCATACAATGTCCTAATTGACCCTCATAGTTTTACATACATATCTTTTTTGTAAGTGAACTTAAAACTTCATTATATCAAAAGGGTGAAAAAAATTATACACTATTGTTTTATTAAGGGGACGATATGGGCTATGGAAATACACACTTGCTTTCTAGTCAGCCTATTGTTTAGAGTAAAGTTCATATTATCGATTCCCCAACGTATCGGAGCATAAAGCTAGGTAGAAGTCGTTTATGTACCATATGTTAAGATTTTTTTTAAATATATAAAAAAAATGTGTATGTATGTATCGAATTTTATTTCTTTAGAAAAAAATTCTACATGCCCCGCTCTCTTTTGAAAGAGTTGTACCTATTCTTAAACCTAACAATTATAAATTCAAAATTTCATTAACATTAGTCGAGCCGTTTCGGAGGATTGATGCGACAAACACCGTGACACGATATTTTTATATATTAGAAAATTACACAGGGCGATTACACAGGGAAATTATACTATTTTCCTGGTATGGGCAGCTGAGTACAAGAGAATCTGTTTTTGAAATTTCCCTGACACCCCCAAATCTTGAGTTACAGGTAAAATACCCGTTTTTTGTACCCTTATGCACTTATAAGCCAGTAACGTGGTTGAGTATTATCCGAATTTAAGTTTCTCAGTGGGCTTGGAAAGAAAAGACTGCGGCCTTTCCAACGATATATATAGTTAACTTAAGACAACGGTCTGCTTTGCCTCGAAATGACAAACATTTTGGATTTTGTTCCTATTGTTTAAGCTTAAAGAAGTCTGTAGCCACTATTTTATAGGGACACCTTAATATTTAATATATTACTCAGAAAGTACACGGCGTCACGAGTAAAACGCATATTTGTTTGCAAAAATCGGTTAACAAGTGTTTCATGTTTTTCGAGGGACGTAATTTTTATATCCTATACTAAATTCAAACAGCTCAAGAAAATTACCAACAACCACTGCCAGAAAAGCATTATCATTTCCCAGGTATGTCGATTTCCCATTATTTGTCTCACTGTGTTATTTATCGTTTATAATTCACCCTCTTTGTTAAAAACCACATTTCCTGAAAATCTAACATATCTGAATTCACATTGCAGTGTAAGAAAAGTCAGTTCTACCATGTTTCGTTAACTTCGAAAAATGGGCAAAACAGCCAAGGTACCTGTTTTATCCCGTTGTGGCCTTTTCTCCCTATAAGGACGAAATTCGAAATATACCATCATATCGCACAACTACCAAAAAAAAAGAATTCACCCTAATTATCGCGATTCTATGTTTAGCCTTTCGGTCTTGGCGATAGTACCAGTTTTATTTGAACAATCCTTTAACATCGCTCAACTACTCCATAAATCAACATTCAACTCCATTCCGCGATTCTACCTTGAGCCGTTTGATTTGGATGATGGTGTCAGTTTTATCCCTATTAAACATTTTTTCGCGATTTTACTTTTAGCCTGGGTGATGGTACCACATTTATCACTGTTTCCCTAAAAATCCCTTCATATCACACAACTACGCCATAAAATAAGTATTCACCTTAATTTTTATTTATTTATTTATTTCTGATCTAAAAAAGCAGCCGTTATAACAAATTAGTAATTACAAACTTAAAAAAATTGATTCTGAGATCTCTGCATCATTCGTTTGGCAAGTTGCCTGTATAAATAATTTAATGACCATACGAATTGTATTGCTCAAGGTGGATTTATAGCACTTTTTCTATATTTTAACAAGGTAATACTTCCATATACCGTACGAAATATCTCTTTGGAATGCGGTACCCTGATATACAATTTTTTCGACAGATTCCTTATGTCTGAACGCGGCTTTATACTTACTTTCCTATATGCCGACTTACGAATGCGTAATAAATAAAATTCCACATAACTCATACGCTCTGCCTGACATTAATGAATAACTTATTGCGACACAATAACGTTTAACCCACATTTACAAGGTCATTTTATGCTTCATTACAATAAAAACAAATAAATTTTTAATAAAGGTTTGTTTGAAAAAGCCAAACCCTTGTGACGAGATATAACCGTGTTTTAATATAGAAAACGTGCTTAAAATCCATCTTGAGAAAAAAAACATATGGCCATTAAGTTATTAATCTAGCCAACTTGACAATACAAATGATGCAGAAGTTCTTATTTTTGGTGCTACTTTTATGTGGAATTCTTAGAATTGGGTCCCAAAATCATATATTGTACTGTGATATATAAATTAGTATTAGGAAAAGGAATATAAAGTACAATATATACAATAAAAAAATGGAGGAAATGGAGTAGAGAAATTAATAGGTAATACAATTAAATAAATTTGAGTAAACATAACTGAATCTAAGCAATTAAATACAATATTTAAAAAAGTAATACTATATCGTCTCCTTTATAAAACAATAGTGTTTAATTTGTTTGTCCTTTCGAGATGATGGAGTTTTAAGTTTTTGTGTTATTAGACTTCTGGAGAAACAGTAATATTTCAGAAAATTATCGATGTTTTTAAGTCGTGGTCATTTAAATATGTGGTGGAATAATCGGGCTACAAGTAGATGATATTCCATTAATCTTAATTAATTGCTTTAATTGCAAATAAGTGTGATTCAAAGTACAATGATGTCGCTTAGACTATTTTATTCGTCAACCGTAGAACACATAGAGCAATTTTGTATGATATTTAAAATAGTGTATAAGTGTCAAACGGATTGACTCCAAATAAAATATTGTTAACATTTTGTATATCATTATATATAATTTTTCAATTTTATTTTGTTATGAAAATGGATTGTTTTAAATAATAAAAATAAAGAATAATGTATAATACATTAAGGGGTCCTTAAAAAATAGTGCCTAGAAATTACTTCAAACTTTCAAAATAGTACAAAGAAATCCAAAAGGTTTGCGATTTCGAGGCAAAAGCAGACAGATTTCGAAAGTAAACTATACAAATGAGAAATTTGAATTCGGTTGACATTCAACCACTTTACTGACTTAGAAATGCGTAAAGGTACGAAAAACCGTAACTCAAATTTTTGGGGGTGTTAGGGAAATTCTAAAAACAGATTCTTTTTGTACTCAGCTGCCCCTACCAGAAACATTGTATCATTTCCCTGGTATATCCATTTCTCACTGTGTTATCAATCAATTTAAAATAATCTTCAACCACCTGAACTTGCTCAATAAAAAATCTTACTTAATTTCTCTTTACACCCCATGAATGAGGTATGGGGTTGCTTCTCGCGTTGTTGTGAATTAACCCGATTTCTATTTTTAGATTCACAACTAACGGCATCTACTTGTTTATCGACGAATGCAAACGTCACTGTTTGAGAAGCTCTTACTAGACACGCCGATTGACTCGATACTAATACTATCGGATAACATGCTACTATAGCTTTTGCAGCCTTTTCCATGTATACGGCTGCAACAGTCACTAAATGCAAAATATTATTTTTATTGAAGTTGACGTCCAGTTTTTTGATGGCATCGTCACACACTCGAGTAATTAGATATTTTCAAGGCTGCTATATGTAGTAACAATTTCTCACTTGCGATTTCCTTGTCAGAACTTTATACGCCTGCTATAACGTTAGCCACATTTCTGCCTGCTGCATCTATAGTTTCATCTATTGATATCCATATAAATTGACTAGCTGTCCCAGGAGACTTCGTTCTGCGTAAAAAATTACTAATAAAGATGTTGAGTACTTGTTGGAATCTAATAACGATTGGCTAATTTCCTTTGGCATCTATTATTATATTTATACCATCACCCTTAGGGATGAGGGTATATATCATTTGATACGAAAAAAAGTGTAACGCATTAAAGGAGACGAGTTAGACCCCAAGTATCTTAAGACCAAATTCGTTTCAGGACTTTTTAAGAAGAATGAGCTATGTCCGTCTGTCTGGCTGGCTGGCTGGCTGGCAGGCTGGCAGGCTGGCTGGCTGGCTGGCTGGCTGGCTGGCTGGCTGGCTGGATGGCTGGTCAGCAGGATAACTCGAGTAAACCTTAACGGATCGGTATAAAAATTTACCAGTATCAATAATTTTAAAAACGAACTTATGGGATTGTAAATGGGCTGAATAGCCCCACCCCTTCTGGTACCTCCCATACAAAATTACCTATTTTTGGAAAATTAATATTTCTTCCATAACTTCCAAACGGACAACCGGAGGATGTTTGAATTTGGTCAGTTTATTTATCTTGCAAAAGTAGACAAACCCTAAGAAAACCGAAACCTGTGCCCCACCCATTCTGGTACCTCCCATACAAATGACCGAATTGACCCTTATAGTTTTACATACATATCTTTTTTGCAAGTAAACTTAGATCACTCAAATTTTGCGTATGATGTTTGCTTATAAATATTAGACTCAGGTATGAATATGGACTAAATCGGTTTACGCCTTCTGGTACCTCCCATACAAAATGACCTATTTTTGGAAATTATATATTTCTCCAATAACTTCAAAACAGTCACTTGGGGGGTTATGAAAATTGGTCGATAAATTAATGTTGTGATAGGAGGCGAAACCTCAGAGAGCCTAACTATTTGACACACCCCTTCTGGTACCGCCCATACAAATGACCGAATTGACCCTTATAGTTTTACATACATATCTTTTTTGTAAGTAAACTGAGATCACTCAAATTTTGCGTATGATGTTTGCTTATGAAAATTAGACTCAGGTATGAATATGGACTATATCAGTTCACGCCTTCTGGTACCTCCCATACAAAATTACCTATTTTTGGAAAATTAATATTTCTCCTATAACTTCCAAACGGACTCTTGGGGGGTAATGAAAATTGGTCGAATAATTTATGTTATTATAAGAGGCAAAACCCTAGAAAACCTAACTATTTGACACACCCCTTCTGGTACCTCCCATACAAATGACCGAACTCACCCCCATAGTATTACATACATATCTTTTTTCTAAGTACACTGAATTCAGTAAAATTATGAGTAATTTGTACGCTTATGAAAATATGAATCAGGAGTGAATATGGACTATATCGGGTCACCCCTTCTGGTACCTCCCATACAAAATTACCTATTTTTGGAAAATTAATAATTCTCCCATAACTTCCAAACGGACATTTGAGGGGTAATGAAAATTAGTCGGTTAATTTATATTGTGATAGGAGGCGAAACCTCAGAAAACCTAACTATTTGACACACCCCTTCTGGTACCTCCCACACAAAGGACCGATCTCACTCCTATAGTCTTACATACATATCTTTTTTTGTAAGTGCACTGAATTCAGTCAAATTATTCGTAAGTTGTACGTATGAAAATTTGAGTTAGGAATGAATAAGGACTGTATCGGTTCACCTATTGTGGTACGCCCTATCAAAATTAAATTTTTTTTGAAAAATTTATATTTCTCACATAAATTCCAAACCGGCACTTATACCCCCTACACAAATAAGTAAAGTTTTGGACGATTTTGCACCACAAGCAGGGGAAAAAAAATATACATAAGTAATTTTATTTTAATTAAAAATCTATTAATTTCAATAACTCAAGACTTCAACAATATCTTATATTGGGTGATGGTATTTATCAGTCAGTTTACCTGACTGAAATTTCTGTACTGGTTTTTATTATGTAACAACAATTATGTTTTATTAAAAGTAATATGTTTTTCGACATCGGTTTATAAAGAGAAGACTTATTATTGGTACTTGTAATTTTAGGAATATCGTCATTTCTTAATTTGTTTTTCGACATCGGTTTATAAAGAGAAGACTTATGATTGGTACTTGTAATTTTAGGAATATCGTCATTTCTTAATTTGGCATCTACTTGTTTATTGACGAATGCAAACGTCACTGTTTGAGAAGCTCTTACTAGACACGCCGATTGACTCGACACTAATACTGCGAAGTTGCTGTCGACAACATTCGAGGGGAGCCGACAATGAAAGAAAATTTTTTTTTTTCTTTAAGATGACTGGAGCCAGGAGTTGAACCTGTGATCTCCCGCATGGTAGTCGCGTGTTCTAACCACTATGCCACGGCCGGTCCCTAGGTGAGGTGAAGAACCCTCTTCATTAATCAAGATAATATATACCATATTTTACCCCCAGAATAGGCAGTTAAAATAAGTGCAAGTTTGAGGAAGTTCGGCTGACAACGAACAAACAAACAGCAAAAACGAACGATTGCAGCGACACCTAACGAGTACAATTGTGATATAAACCATCTACGGACCTACTCAAATCTTTAAATATTACAATAACTTACTTTGTGTTAGTAATTAATTACAATTTGCGACTTAATATTAAGTAATATATTTCCCTATCCACATCATAGAGGTATGTTTACTATATTTATAACTAATGAACCACTATTCAAACAAAGACCAAATTCAAAACAAACCTTGCCATTGTCGTCAGCTTCCATTAGAAATTTACAGAGAATTTCACTCACTGACAAAATGCAACTAATTTTTATTTATACAGATATTGTGAAATTTTCCTGAGTTATTAGAATTAAATATAATATATCGTTATACATAGTTGCATTTATAAAAACTACCCTGCATTTTTCCAGTATTTTGAAAATTATCTGCCAATTAGCGCCATTTTTCTTTTATTACATAAAGTTGTCAATGTATTGGGTTCTATTCGAGGTTTAAGGAAACGTTAACACGTTTGCTTCAAAATAACAATTAACTGTAAGTTATAACTCCAGTGGTTTTGTTTCCCAAAGTTAAAACGTGTTTTGAACTTTCTCTCGTGCTTAAATATACCTTCCCCACATCTGAACCCCCCTAAAACTTTGAACATATCGTCCCCTTAATAAAATAATAGTGTATAATTTTTTTTTGGTGTTTTGAGAAAATCGAGTTTAAGGTTTTCGTCAAATCAGATGTCTATTAAAACCTTAATATCGCGGTTAATATAAGTTTTTATGGTGGCGACGAGTACATAACACCGTTCCTGTTCTATAAACTGAGCAAATTTTATTATTTTACTCATCCTTTATGACCAAAATTATGTCATTCAAAACCAATTCGTATGATGTATCTGATACACTATTTTATTTTGTATCGTATACACCGTTTTATTCAATAATTTTACGGTAGCTTTCCCGAAATATTTGATCATAAAAATATCAATTTGTAACATGACAGTAACAGTTAACAAACTCAGATTATTTGTTGATAGATTTGGTAATGTATTGGCACATATTCATTTCTTTGCAATTTAGGTTATTACAAACAAACAATTATAACTAATTAATGCATACATTGCATAAATCAAAAATAAGTAGAAAATCATTCGTATTTTTTCTATTTCTCTGCTACATCTAGCTCATCTAAAAAAAACGCCTATTTCTTCCTTGTAATTTAAAAAAAAATGTCTGCGAGCCACCAGGAATAAACTTTTTTTCACAAATTTTTGAGATAAAATAGTATATAATATTACACTGAAAGACAAATTTAAACTTTTGGTCTCACCCATGATCAAACTGACCAGATTTTGAAAATATAGCTCAAATAAAATTATACGTATCATGCAGTTTTTCTAGATCAGCTCATTTAAGTTTTTTACGAGCAATTAAATTTTTGGAGGGAAGCTCCCATACAGCGACTCAAAAGTGACTTCTGCCTGTTCGCAGAACTCTGCGAGTTGTTAACAGATTTTGATGAATTTTTTGTTAATGTTTTTCAAATGGCCATGAATGGGTTCTGACGAAGCCCAAATTTAAAATTTGTCACAAATTTAATTTGTCAACAGATTTTGATGAACTGTTTTTTATTATTTTTCAAATGGCCAGGAGCGGGTTCTGACGAAGCCAAAATATAAAATTTTTCAAAAAATAAAATTGTCTCAAATTGTCAAAAATTAAAATTGTCACAATTTTTTTTAATTTGTGGCAAAGTTGAAATTTTTGCTCCTTCAGATTCAGCTCCTGGCCATTTAAACACACATTTAAAAAAATTCATCAAATTCTGTTAACAACTCGCAGAGTTCTGCGAACAGGAAGAATTCACTTTTGAGTCGTTGTATGAGAGCTTCCCTCCAACAATTTAATTGCTCATAAAAAGTTTAAATGAGCTGATCTGGAAAAACTGGGAGATACGTATAATTTTATTTTAGCTATATTTTCAGAATCTGGTCAGTTTGATCATGGGTGAATAATCGTGTCGTACAGTGTTATAAACTATTTTACGAGTAAAAGTTTTGATAAATTGTATTTATTTCTACAGACTAAAATGAAGTATGATGTTTATACGATATTATTCTTTTAATAACTTTAGAGAGGCAATTTCAAATAAAATAGCGCCTTTGATCTTACACATAGAGTTTACTAACATTCGACTTTTTCGAAAAACCGGTTTCGGTTTTATAATACTAATGTTGTCGTGCATCAAACACATTCAACAAAATCAAAGGGGAAAAAATGTGTTGTTATGATAGTGGGAACTAAAAATTAAATCTGACGTAAAAAATTTTTAGTTTGTTAAACGGACGAGTAAACATCAGTAATTTTATAGTTTGAAATCTCGAATGAAGATGAATGCCGAATAAAAGTTTATATCCTTTATTTCTCTCTTGGTCAGTAGTTTTGCAAAAGTATTAACAATTAGTCATACTTATAAAAAGCTAAAAACAACTTAAAACCCATCTTTTAAAATGGCACCAATGTATATGCAAAGTCATACTTATATGGCTTGAATGACAATTCAAGGCATACATAGGCTTCAATGACCATTTGACCCACATTTTCACCCATCAGGTCTTGCATGATTGTGTGGGCGACGCACAGTGGCATTTCAGCTGAAAAAATAGGGGTTTTCAACCTTCCAATATTAAAATTTTAATGATATGGTTTTGTAAAGAAGTATTTGGATAAGAAAAATTCTAGAAGATTTTTTATGAAAACTGAAATTTTGTGGTTAAAAAACTAACAGAAGTCAACGGAAATTTATTCAATGAAATTAGATTAAAATTATTGTCTAAATAAAGAACTTTTTGTGTGTGTAAGTTTATAGATATGGCTTTTGTTTTATTTTTTAGTGAAAATATAGCACTTACTCTTTTATAAAAAATAAAATTATTGAAGATGGACAAGTAAACTAATTATTATAATTTGTCAAAAATTATACTAAAAAAATATAAACTTTTCATTTTTTGATGGAAAAAACTTTATGTGCTTTGCCTTGCTTAGCCCTCAAACTGTACAAATATGAAAGAAAAACCAGTACAGAAATTTCAGTCAGTTAAACTGACTGATAAATACCATCACCCAATATAATATATTGTTTAAGTCTTGAGTTATTGAAAAAAATCGATTTGTAATTAAAACCAGTTAGAAAGTTTCAGTCGGGCAACCCGACTTACATTTACCCTTACCCTCAGTAAAACAAATAAATTTCTATTTTATTGATATTATTACTCGATTTCGAAATTGGGCGGAGGAGTGGTACATTTATATGGGAGGTACGTGAAGGGTTGTGTTTAGGCTCCAGATTTATTCTCCATAACTTTATCCTGTTATAGCTTTACTAAATACAGAATTTGCGCACGATTGCGTTGGGTGTACTGATATTATTACTACATCCCAAAAGTGGGCGGAAAGGTACATTTGTATGGGAGGTACCATAAGGGGCGTGTCTAGACTTCCAATTTTTTCTCCAAAACGTTGTCCTGTTATAATATAACAAAATACAGAATTTTGGCACGATCGTGTTGAGTGTATTGATATTATTACTCTATTTCTAAAGTGGGCGGAGTGGTACATTTGTATGGGAGGTACCAGAAGGGGCGTGTCTAGACTTCCAGATTTTTTCTCCAAAACTTTATCCTGCTTAAACTTTACCAAATACAGAATTTGGGCACGATCGCGTTAGGTCTTTTAATAATATTAATCGATTTCTAAAGTGGGCGGTACCAGATGTGTATGGGAGGTACCAGATGGGGCGTGAATAGACTTCCAATTTTTTTCTCCAAAACTTTATCCTGTTATAGCTTTACTAAATACAGAATTTGGGGATGATTCCGTAGGGTGTATTGATATTATTACTCGATTTCTAAAGTGGGCGGAAAGGTAGATTTGTATGGGAGGTACCAGAAGGGGCGTGGCTAGGCTTTCAAAATTTTTTCCAAAACTTTATCCTGTTATAGCTTTACTAAATACAGAATTTGGGGACGATTCCGTAGGGTGTATTGATATTATTACTCGATTTCTAAAGTGGGCGGAATGATGTATTTGTATGGGAGGTACCAGAAGGGGCGGGGCCATGTAGCCCATTTGCAATACCGTAAGTAGTTTTGAGAAAATAATAACTCGTGCAAAATTTCGAAACATTTGGTTGCGTCTTTCGAAAGTTATCGTGCGAACCAGCCGGACAGCCACCCGACAGACAGACAGACAGACAGACAGACGGACATGGCTCAAACGACTTAAAAAGTCATGAATCGAATTTGGTTCAAAGAAACCTAGGGTCTAAAGTGACTCCTTCTATGTGTTACACTTTTGGGTCGTATCAAATGATATATACCTTCATCCCTACGGGTGATGGTATAAAAATAACCGCCAAATACCGTCCCTTTTAGTAACATCGATTTGAATGCATGCATTTGTGCGATATTTTCGGTGTATTTGAAGGCTAATATCTTTCGCGGAGGGTTGTTGGGGATATTCTCTTCGTTTGTATGGGACAACACATGTTTAACTTTTGAATAAAAATTAAAATTTTTTAACTTATATGAAATTTTCATATGATTCTAGACAGGGGAGAGAAACACCTAAAATCTTCAACTTTCAATGGGCGTAAAATCTAAAGTAGGCGTGGCATCCCCAATATGCTTAATTTTTTTCATACGGAGAAATCATTTAAGAAGTATCCCGAATTTCGAGGCCCTAGGTCCAAAAATACAAATTTTGGCAAGTGCAGTTTTATGGGAGGTGGGCGTGGCATTAGGCGGTTTTCCAAGATTTTTCCAAAATTTCTTAATTTAGCCCTGAGAAGTGTTTCTGCAAAATTTCATTGCTGTACCTTCCACTCCTTCTACTTTTTTTTCCAAGAAATGTATGGGGCGGTGCCACTGTGCGACGTGTCGCTTATATGGGCATCAACGACAATTTAACCTACGTTGTCACCCATCAGGTCGTACATGATTGTGTGGGCGTCAGGTCGCTTGTATAGACATCAACGAAAATTTGACCGACATTGTCGCTCATCAGGTCGTGCATGACAAAGCGGACACTTGTATGAAAATTTCGTCGATGATTTGTATGGGCGGTTTCCTAAATGTCATCAACGATTTACTACGGCCACCGGGTAAACCGGTTTCTTTCGGTTTTTATACAATCACCCTTAGGGATGAGGGTATATATCATTTGATAAGACCCAAAAGTGTAACACATAGAAGGAGTCACTTCAGACCCTAGGTTTCTTTGAACCAAATTCGATTCATGACTTTTTAAGTCGTTTGAGCCATGTCCGTCTGTCTGTCTGTCTGGTGGCTGTCCGGCTGGTTCGCACGATAACTTTCGAAAGACGCAACCAAATGTTTTAAAATTTTGCACGAGTTATTATTTTCTCAAAACTACTTACGGTATTGCAAATGGGCTACGTGGCCCCGCCCCTTCTGGTACCTCCCATACAAATACATCATTCCGCCCACTTTAGAAATCGAATAATAATATCAATACACCCTACGGGATCGTCTCCAAATTCTGTATTTAGTAAAGCTATAACAGGATAAAGTTTTGGAAAAAATTTTGAAAGCCTACCTCGCCCCTTCTGGTACCTCCCATACAAACCTACCTTTTCGCCCACTATGGAGATGGAGAAATAATATCAATAAATCAAACGTGATCGTACCCAAATTCTATTTTTAGTAATGCAATAACGGGATAAAGTTTTGGCGAAAAAATCTGGAAGTCTAGACACGCCCCTTCTGGTACCTCCCATACAAATGTACCACTCCGCCCACTTTAGAAATAGGGTAGTAATATCAATACACTAGACACGGTCGTGCCCAAATTCTGAATTTTGTTATGTTATAATAGGACAAAGTTTTGGAGAAAACTTTGGAAGTCTAGACACGCCCCTTATGGTACCTCCCATACAAATGTACCTTTTCACCCACTTTAGGGATGTAGTAATAATATCAATACACCCAACGCAATCGCGCCCAAATTCTGTATTTAGTAAAGCTGTAACAGGATAAAGTTATGCAGAATAAATCTGGAAGCCTAGACACACCCCTTCTCGTACCTCCCATACAAATGTAGCACTGAGTAAGTCGGGTTGCCCGACGGTTAATTTCAATAACTCAAGACTAAAACAATATCTTGTAGTGGGTGATGGTATTTATCAGTCAGTTTATCTGACTGAAATTTCTGTACTGGTTTTTATTATAAACAGAATAAAATTCCGGGAGCACAGATCAGACCTAGGTCGAACTTCTTATGGTCTGGTGAAATTATCAGTTTAACCTAAAATAGAGTTCGAAATAGGTCATAAAACGCTATGTTTCTTATCGTTTTAGTACATCCAACTTTTACTAATCATTTTGTCTGTTTTCAAAGTAGAGCGACCTAAAAAAGTCAGAGTATCTATGTTTTTTATTATCTTAATGTATCTTCGATATCAGATGTATTCAATGAAATTTAACGAGGATTTTTTTAGTGGAACATTTCAGCATTCTACCTCTACTCCTTAGATGTTCTTTTCGTCCTGACTTCGATAAACGCCAGAAAAGGAGCTTTAAATGTGACTACAACATTTAAACATGTTGTTTAAACATAAAAATGTGGCTACAACATTTAAAACTTCCACAAAAATGCTGCACAAAAGTAAGACTTAGGGCTTATCGGCACTCCCGAAATTTTACTTTTCAGTATAGGACTTATTCCCTCCCCAAAAATGTATTGCACTGTGTTATGGCGCATCATGGATCCAGCTTTTTAATTCGGCCAACTAACAAACAAATTCGGGCAATTTTATGTTGAGCATATTAATTAAGTTTTCTACAACTGTTTATGTAAACTCACGTTTTACATAAAATTAAAATTAGAAAATCTTGAACTTTTTTTTAGCAAAAAAAAATCTCTGTATTATTTTAAGAAAATTAATCGTATATTTTATTTTAAAAATGATTCCATACTATGTATACCAGTATTTATTTGTTACACAAAGGTTTAGTTAAAGGTACTAAAAGAAAAAGTACATCAATTTGTATTTATAACATTTGTTATTAACAAAAAATACATTTTCTTGATAAATATTTTAATAAAACTTTGCTGTGATTTTCATATTTTCAAAAAAATATCGTCAAAACCGAAAAAATCGACTTCAAAAAACAGATTAAACCGGTTATTCGAAAATCGATATTTTGTAAAAACTGGCTGACGGTTTTGAACAATAAAACCGGTTTGCCGGTTTCCGATTTCGGGTTGGTATACTCTACTTACACACTTATTGGTGGACATTTTTGAAGAAGAAATTATACACTATTTTTTCCAATGACCTTTTGACGCACTTTGTGAAAGTAGACTTTGAAGAAATTTTGAACAAACATAGAATCAATGATGGAGATCCTAAATATGCAATAAAAAAATAATGGTGTATGAGCACATACACTATTGTTATATTAAGCGGACGACATGAAGTTGAGAGATTTGAACCTCCTCAGATTTCAAACAAATTCAACAGCCTATCATCGCTTATAATAATGTTGTTACAACAGCGATTAAATAAATGCGATATTCTTGATCGTAGGATGCTAAAACTTTTGGGTGTTATATATTTCGATGCAAAGTACAGTTTTCAATTAAAATCTCCGTTTTTATACCATCATCCTTAGGGATGATTGTAACACATTAAAGGAGACGAATTAGACCCCAAGTATCTTAAGACCAAATTCGTTTCAGAACTTTTTAAGACGATTGAGCTATGTCCGTCTGTCTGGCTGACTGGTCAGCAGGATAACTCGAGTAAACCTTAACGGATCGGTATAAAAATTTACCAGTATTAATATTTTTCAAAACGAACTTATCGGATTGTAAATGGGCTGAATAGACCCACCACTTCTGGTACCTCCCATACAAAATTACCTCTTTTTGGATAATTAATATTTCTTTCATAACTGCCAAACAGACTATCGCAGGATATTTCATTTTGGTCAGATTATTTATCTTGCAATAGTAGACAAACCCTAAGAAAGCCGAAACCTGACTTAGGTATGAATATGGACTATATCGGTTAACGCCTTCTGGTACCTCCCATACAAAATTACATATTTTTGGAAAATTAATATTTCTCCCATGACTTCTAAACGGACTCTTCGGGGGTAATGAAAATTGGTAAATTAATTTATATTGTTAAAGGAGGCAAAACCCCAGAAAACCTTACAATTTGACACACCCCTTCTGGTACCTCCCATACAAATGACCGAACTCACCCCCATAGTCTTACATACATATCTTTTTTATAAGTTCGCTGAATTCGGTCAAATTATAAGTAAGTTGTACGGTTATGAAAATATGAATCAGGAATGAATATGGACAATATCGGATCACCCCTTCTGGTACCTCCCATACAAAATGACATATTTTTGGAAAATTTATATTTCTCCCTTAACTTCCAAACCGGCACTTGCCTTTTAATTAAATTTGGTCAGTTAATTTATATTGTAATAGGAGACAAAACCTCAGCAACCCCTTACTATTTGACATAACCCTTCTGGTACCCCCATATAAATAACCGATATTTTCCCTTTGTATGTACACTAAATTCAGACAAATTTTGCCAAGGTAAGCGTTCAAACGTTAATTTACGAATTGTACCTCCTATACAAATAAGTTAAATTTTTACGGCTTTGCTCCAAAAGCAGACACAACTGCTGCGCAACGAAATTGTAATTTTACAATTGGCCCCTTATAATATTCAATATCACGCCGAATGAACACTTTTCGAAATTTGTATACTAAGTTTTTAAAACTACTCTGATCAGAAAAAAAAATATTATTTCAAAGCTGGTAAATGTACACCATTTCCCACCAACAGCCTGAAATAAAAAACACGACCTTACAATTTCTAATGATGATATGTCGACTATTCTATCACATATAAAAATTTGTGGCTTATAGGCAATTCTAAAACCAATTCGATTTTGCGTACATATTGCGAGTTTATCTGACGAGATGGATTTCCCTAATTTTCTCTTTTTAAAGCAAACCTCGTAGGTTATAATTGATAAATTATACGGTAAACAATTAAATCGAAAATTATAAATTTAATTCTCTAGTAATTGAAATGTAATGAAAAAAGAACAATTAATTAAATTTGTATGGACTCTCACTTCTTGGCAACGATAATAAATTATATTATCCACTTGTCGGCACATTATCAGCAGCATGCGCGCAACATACAGCAGGAGAGAGTATTGAGACCGCAATTGAAATGAATTATACTCCTAACAAATGTACTGTGGATATGGCAATTCCTATATACTGAAATACTTTGTATATATGTCCCATTGTATGTATTCTGAACGAAAGACAGAGGAATGCGAGTGATAAGCGAAGAGCCGCAGCACGTGTTTGTTGGTAATGACACACATTTCACGTAATTAAATTTGCAGTATTTACACCGGTCTCACGTAGTTTGTGCGTCTGGTGCCGAAGGATATTTATTACATTCCCCTGTGCCTGTCTATGTGACCTGCAGTGTTGCCAATATCTATGATGTGTGTCATCCACCACTAAACAGTGTTATTGTTGGAAGTTAATTAAACAAAAATTAGGTTTTTATTTACAATACATTATTGCACTGCTTCTCAAAAGTTCATCTTTTTTGTGGCAAAGCAGTTATGAATCTTTCAATATTTCATGTTAAGTTGAGTTTTTAAAATATAACGTAGAAATATAAAGTGGAAATGCCACTGTATTCTGGGTTGATCATGCATCACAAATATGCTTAAATTGAAATCCTAGCTGATCCTTTTTAGAAAATATCGATATTTTTCATTTCTGCCGTCTGGACAAAAAATCTTTTTACTTTTCAAACGATGACAGTAAAAAACTGGAAAAATAAGACGAAAAATGTTTATTTATTATAAAAGTACACAGACAGGGAATCATGCATGATTATCGGTTATTTTGACATTGCGGCAACCTGGAGACTTTAAGTGCATTTTAAGCCTACATTTTTAAAAAATGAGACCACTCTGGTTCAAATCGTTGGTCGCGTTTCCGAATTATTCTCCAATAAGCTGATGCATCTCATAAAAAATTTGCAAAATAATTCAAAAATTCATATCTTGAAAACTAATTCGTGTTTAGGAGGCCGGAATCTATAGAAAAAAATTATTTACAACTCTGCTGCAAAATGATTGTAAACTAGTGTAATTTGTTTAACAAATTTTATTTAACAATGAATTAAGTAATTTAGATTACATTCGTTTAGTGAGTAATAACTAAAAGTGAAAATGTTAAATTTACGTTAAGTGTATTAAATGATACATCAAATTCGGCTTACGATCAGAAAAGTGTTTTTTATTTTATTGTTTAAATATTTTGGTCAAATTCAGTGTATCACGCACTCGGATGACGCGTTTCGAACTCCATGACGAGTTCATCTTTAGACCCTTTTGTGACCAACTGATGCACAATGGTACATCATGTATCAAAAGATTTAAAAAAATCTGAAAATTCTAAATGAAACATTACAATAAGATATTTTTATTTAAATGAGCCAATCTACCTTATTAAGACAGTAACGGCCTTATTCATAAAAACTTATAAGGGGTTTATAATGAATTTTTAAGCAAATTTCGAGAAAACAATATTCATAAACGATTTACATCTTCAATAAGTTAAAGTAGGGTTGCCTCCACTTTAAGCGTGCTTTAACTTGACGTTTGTACAATTTATTCTATACTTATGAATTTGAGATCTTTATTTTGAGTTTTTCTGCATTTTTCCTATTGGAAAGAGTTGTTGCGTGTATACGTTGTGAAGGAAATTTTCTTCTTAATCATCGCGCAGATAGAAAAGTATCTAAATAGACACTTTTCATTCATGAATTCCATTTTAAAAAATATTTCTCCAAATTCTTCAAAAATATTTTGTAAATAATGAAATAATATTCGTGATGTATAAACAATCAAAACAAGGAAAAAATGAAATCGGTATCCGAATATTATTTTAACATAAGGAAAAGAAAATAAAATTTGTTAATACAATTTTTACTTTAACGACTTTCTTATCGTCATGAGAATCGTAGTCAATGAAAAATTGAGCTACAATAATGTTCATAGGTTATCCGGCGTTGCCACCGGAACACATAAAGCTAAAGTACTGATAAAAAACGTTTATGAATACAATTTCTTATTAACGAACAACCCATTGAAAAAAATATTATTATTTTTCTTTCAACAGATGAAAGACGAACTGTTTAGGTACATCAACAATATGTTGCAGATTTGATTCGCACTTATTGCTTATATTGGGTGGAAATCCAAATATTCAAATTCATTTTTAGACACAATTTTGAATCTGCTTTAGCCGTTTCTTTGGCTTTTAGTTATTGCCGTGTTAATAATTTATGAGATTGTATTACTGGCGTTCTAATATTTTTATCAGAATTTTTTCTTTAACAGCAATTTGTGTTGGCTACAAAAGACCGAGAGTTTTGAATTCAATAGAACATTTTATTTGAGAATAATTTTTAATTTATTTTGTTTTTTGTTATTATTCGGTCTGTTAAATTGAACGTTCATTTAGAATTTATTTCAAGCTCAAGACCATTTTATGAAAGAATTATTTATTTAGCAGAATGGTGTTCTCATAATGCCCTGGTAGTCTGTACAGCTGTTTCGGATTTAATCACGAATCCTCATCAGCAGACGTTGGTATAATGATTGCAAAATGTTTATCATGTCTGCACCAGAATTCACAACAAAATGAAAATTTGAATACTTTTTTTTTGTAGGTACACTGAATTCGGTCACATTTTGTGCAAGACATTTGCTTATTGAGATTGAAATATGGTAATAAATGTAACGTTCACTGCCGTTTGTGCGAAGGTGTTAGGAATTTTCGTTTTGAACGGACTGCGGGAGCCTTTGTACACTAGCTTCAGTCGGGTGGGGGGTTCTCGTCCAATTCAGAATCGAAAAAGGTTCATTACAAGAAAATTTATTTTAGACTCCCTATTTAAGGTTTAACTAATCCAACAGAAATTACTTTAGAATGGTCCATAAACAAATACAAATAAAACCCTATCATAATTATTAATTTTAAAAGACAACACATTAATTACTTATCTTATCTCAAAGATGTTACGAGATAGTGGTGCATCTACACCCTCCCAAACCGTAATCCTGGCCGCACGATGTTTTAATAACAGGATCCCTAAAGAATTAGATACCTATGCTAACATTACCACATTTCCGATTGAAAACACTTTCAGTTAAATCAGCACTTCATAGTGTACAATTCATTAATATATTTCACTAAATGTAACAGTTTGTTTATATAATTAATTTCAATAAGTGGATATTCATGTAAACATTTTCTTATAACTATAAAACATACGCATTTTATATTTATATTTAACTAGGAAAATTTCAAAACACAAAAATTAGGAAAACCGTTTCGGTTATAGTCCGGTTATGAATCCGTTTTTACAATTCATGGTATAGTTAATATCACAACAAAGAAAGAAAAAATTCAATGCAAAACAATCAAAACAAATAATTAAAGGAGAAACGTATAACTCACATAATTGTCAAATTCGCGTAATTCTCACACTTTGATTTTACAACAACAATAATCAATGCAATACGATTATAAACTTCATTAGCTGTACTCACCAGATCGAAGTTCGATGAAGGCCTTCAGGAATGTTCGATGTCTGGAGCGCTGTTGATGATCTATAGGTACAGATGGTCATTATGTGATGATGAAGTTGGATGATATTGTGGATTACAATGTTTTTTTTTTTGTATTTTATATTGGACCTTTGTGATATTTTAAACAAGATAATATTATCAGAATAAGTTTTAAAGATTTTTATGTATATGGGCACGAATATAGAAGTAATTAGATGGGATTATTGTGACTTACACCAGAAAGAATTAAAATTGTAAAATTTTTTAAATATTTTACCAACTAAGTTGCTTTTACCAAAGGTGTTGTGTTCGTGTTGTTTGATATTTACTAGTATCAAGCACAATACAATATTTTTGATAGGAATAGAAAATAGAAATTAGGGTGAACCGTTTAGAAAATTTTACCGAATTATTACTTAAATCTTTAATTAAGAAATTTATATTTTGTCTAGCAAAGTAAATACCGGAGAATCGTCATTACAAATTTCAATATATCGCAAAGGTTTGGCAAGGTTTTAACAATTTTCACACTTAAAATAATTTATGTTTTTCTTCGACTGCACTGGTTAGAGGTTTTTTTACATGCTTCATACACTTTTCTGGTTTCTTTAGTTCATTCTACAAGATTTCCAAATATTTGTACGTGGCTGGTATGTTGTATCAATGTTGATCAGAAATGGATATTTCTTGAGGAGACACTATTCGTATTCAAGGGCGAACTCCACAGGGAATGTTACTAATAAGTGATTGCTATTAAAATAATCCAGTACAAGTGGCACGGTCCCAACTTCACGTGGGCACCGTCCCAGAAGCAAAAATTCCGCAACCTGCGAAATTAAATAAGGAAAATGTGTGCGTTGGTTTTAGATATTAACCGAGTTATGCTGTACATTACCTTTATTATGCAAATTTTGTGAATTTTAACCATGTGGGTCAAAAAAAATCCAATTTATGTAACCTTTTCAGTTGATGGGGATCGCAAATCTTTAATGAAATTTCTACTGCATAAGGTTTATTTTATTTAACGAAATAAGTTAAATTTACCTTATACAATGGAATTTTAATCCTACTCTTGGTATAATCACTGGAATTATAATTTCGATGGACTTATTTTTTCTCGATGAACTTTTTACTTTATGAGCGTGACTTTGCTGATCAAAAGGTAAATGATAAAGGAAGTTTATAAATTTCTCAGCAAGCGAGCAAAGGTCAGTTGAATGATATGCAGATTTCGGCTATAAATGTCAACAACAACCACAGAGTCGATATTACAACAAAGTTATCGAACCGGATCACTTGAAACCGTAACCGTTTTGAGAAACCGAAACCGAACATAGATCGCTTTAAACGAAATCGAACAATACAAAACCAAGTAATATTGACCATTTGGTAACAATATTATTTGGAAAAATGAAGATTTCTTATGACCTAATGTCCTTACCGTGATAAGTGCCTAATACCTTTTTGTTCATATCTTCTAGTACATATGATTCTGACCAACTTTCTCCTTTATCCTGGCCTTAAGATACAAGGGTGCAAGTTTTGCGTTAAAGTTCTTTTCTGCACTACTTTGTGCAAAATTTCTCCTATACACTTCTTGGCCAACTTGGAATGATATAGGACGAGCCCTTAAATTATATTGAAATTTGTTTCTCTTATATGCCTCGGAAATTTTTTCTCTGATATTTTTTCGCAAGATTTGAAGGTGATCATCTCGGCTTAGTACATTTGAGGGATTATCTAAAAGCTCTAAATTTCGAAGTAATTGGTATGAAGTGCCGTGCGTGATCATGTCAAATCCATATAATGCGTGATATGGTGAACAAGTTATGGACTGGTGTATGGAATTTCTTAGCGCACAACTTATTGAACTCAATTTTTCATCCCAGATCCGATGATCTCCTTTAAGGAAGGAACGTATACCTGCGATGATAGAACGGTTAACGCGTTCAGAGGCGTTGGCTTGTGGTGAATAAATTGCAGTATATGTATGGGTAATACCCATAGATGTCAAAAACGCGTTGAACTGATTACATTTAAATTGGGATCCATTATCGCTCACAATTACTTCTGGCACGCCATACACGTGAAAAATATGTTCTAAAAGGTATTCTTGAATCTTAGCAGATGTGAATTTTTTCAGCGGGCAAAGCCAGTGAAATTTTGAGAGATGATCCAATACTATTAGAATACCAATATTACCCTTCTTACTGCGCGGGTAAGGACCAAGTAGATCAACATATAAACGTTGAAAAGGGCGAATGGAAGTTGTTGGTCTTTCCATTTCAGGTTTAGTTATATGATTTGGAGATTTTATCGTCTTACAAGTTTCACATTCTCTTATAAAATCCCTGACATCCCTCACTAACCCTGGCCAAAAAAATATCTTTTAATAAGGTCAATGGTTTTCGCCATTCCTCCATGATTCGCTACATCTGAAGCGTGAAATCTTTGAATTAATTCCATACGCATTTTCGAGGGAACCCATAATTTCCACGCCCGTTCTTCCTGCTCTTCTGCACCATTATAGTGTTCTGTCCTTATATCCACGAAATGGTCGACAGTTTTAATATCAGGGTACTTTGCTGCATTTGCCAAAACTTTTCGTTTAAGATCTTGGTAGTCATTGTCAAAGAAGTGGGAAGAATTTAGATCAATTTCGGGTTCCGAAATTTCTACCGACGAAATGGCGTCACAATGAATTCTCGATAATGAATCGGGAACAACATTATCTTTACCTTTTCGATGGCTTACCGTAAACTTGTATCCCTGCAATTTGAAAACCCATCGAGCAAGTCTTCCAGTTAAATCTGGCTGTCGTATCAGCCAGACTAAGCTCGAATGGTCGGTTACTATTTCAAACTCCTGAAGTTCTATATAGCACCGAAATCGTTTTATAGCCTCTACAGCTGCCAGACACTCTCTTTCCGTCACACTGTAGTTTCTCTGTGCGGAATTCAGTTTCCGCGACATAAAAGCTACAGGCTTTTCCGCACCATTTTCATCCAATTGGACCAACACTGCTCCGATACCAAAATCACTTGCATCGCAGTGGATATAAAACTTTTTGGTAAAGTCTGGATTCGTAAGAATAGGAGCTGATGTTAGAAGGACCTTAATCTTTTTAAAAGCATCTTCAGCCTCAGGGGTCCATACAAATTTCTTGTTTGTGGACAGTACTTCAGTTATAGGAAACACTATAGAAGAAAAATTTTCCACAAATCTCCTGTACCAACCAGAGAGACCCAAAAATCCTCGTACTTGTTTCAAATTTTTTGGAGCTGGCCAAGATATTATAGACTCAATTTTATCTGGATCGGATCTCAGACCACCATGTCCTATAATATAACCTAAATATTTAACCTCGGTTACACAAAATTTACTTTTTGATACATTTAAAGTCAAATTAGCTTTTCTAAATTGGTCAGCAATTCGAACTAAAACAGCTAAGTGTGTTGTGAAGTCTTCCGAAACGATAACCAAATCATCCAGATAACCGAACACGCAATGTCTTAGGTCAGCTGGGATCAACTCGTCCATGAGGCGACACATCGTTTGTGGTGCATTGCACAGTCCGAAAGGCATTACCACAAACTGATAAAGTGGCCTTCCCGGAACTGTGAACGCTGTTAATGCCTTCGCCTCATCGGCCAGGCCGATCTGCCAAAATGCATCTTTTAGATCCAGTTTTGTAATTAAATTAGCTTTGGGCAATCTTGCGAATATTCCCTCTATATTTGGTAGCGGATAAGCGTCTTTCTTGGTGACGAGATTGAGTTTTCTGGCATCTAGGCACAGACGGACTTTATTAGGTTTAACTACCAAACGCATGGGAGAACTCCATGGGGAGGAAGACGGTTCAATAACTCCTAGTGTCAACATTCGATCGATCTCTTTAAACATCAGTTTCTCCACGGCGGGTGAAACTGGATAAAACCTCTGTTTGACTGGCTTGGCATTGCCAACGTCGATGTTATGCTTAATGAAGCAGGTTCTTCCGAGCCCTTGCTTTTCAAAATTCGGGAATAAAGCTTTGACTGCTTCTAGCTGTTCAATTTGGCAAGGAGTTAATGGAAATGGTTTATCTTTGGAATCAAAAGGTGGTACGTTAGCGGACGACATATCGGACGTTTGAAAAGTGGATAACTGTGATAGAATTTTAAACATTCCATTATACTCAGACGGACTTGATACCATAACGGACTCAAACACTTCAGGGGCTAAATTAAATTTTCCCCAGAAGTCTAAACCTAATATCAACCTTTGAGATAAAGACGGGACGATCAATAATTTAACTCGTTTGACTTGATTTTTAAATTTGATATCGGTATCTAAAATTCCCAATACTTTTTGGAGCTTGCCATCAGCTGTTTTGACGAATGACCTTAAGTTTTGAAATTCACTATACACTGAGAAGTCATGTAAAGCTAAATTGGATCCAATACAACTCACATTGGCTCCCGTATCCAAAAGACCATGTTCGGCAAAGTTTAAAAAATAAATTTTTGCATAATATCTTTGATCCTGTGGATCATTAATAATAGACGAAATTATCTGTTTAGATGATGTTTTCCTTCTCCGAAAATACAGACGAAGACGAACTGTAGACCTTTTAGATTTTTTAGTTATAGGAAAATATAAGCATGAAGCATCAAATATCTGAGCTCTTTTTGCATGATATTCTGCCCATCGCTGATGATAAGGACGAATTGGAAAAAGTTTTGTATGGTTATCAGCTTTACTTTCTATACTTTCTTTCTTTAAAATAGAAGTGTTATGTTGATTGAAGTTGCTATTTATTTTTGGAGTAACAATACTTCCTTCGAAAGTAGTGTTCTTATCACTGGCTTGATTTATGGACGAGAATGGTTTGTTTTTATCTTGGTATGTTAGGGGTTTTTTGTCTGATTCGGAGGAATGAAGTTTTTTTGATTAAATAGGCGTTTTTTTGAACATCTTGAGCAATCTGGTTTATAGACTTTTTTGGCTCCGCAGCCATAACAAAAAACAGTTTTATCCATTTTGCAATCTTCCCAAAAATGTTCGGTAGAGTCGCAATTCCAACATTTAGGCAATTGGTGAGTTGATTGTATTGCATCGACACCGAAATCATTTTCAGCAACTTCAACATCCACGTTTTCTAACTCTGCAATATTTCTGCGTAGATAAGAGTTATTCAGAGGTTTGTTAGGAAGTTGCCGTCGACAATGTTCATCAGTAACCAAATTTTCTCTCATTTGCACTAATTTGCGGAGATGAGCCATTGAATATAGAGGGACATACAGAAGTTCGTGCCTGATCTCTGGTCGTAAGTTTCTACTAACAATTTCAATTAACTCGGTCTCCGGCAATGATGAATTCAACCGGTCTACTATTACCGATATAGATTCAAAGAACACTTCAAAACTTTCACCAGCTTTTTGTTTTCTGTTGCGAAGTTCTTCGCGAATGTCAAAATCAGATTTAAAGTCCTTATATTGATAGCGGATGGCCACGCAAAAGTCATCCCAAATAATCTCCTGAACTTGCTTTCTATATCTCCAAAACCATTGCAAGGCTTTTTCCCTCAAAAGGATGTGAAGGTTCTTGCAAACTAGAGAATAGTCTCCTTGGAAATGATCTTCGGTTAAAGTTCTAGCACGGTATAAAAATTCCTCTACATTTAAACCCTGGGCTGAACCATCAAATTTCAAATTCCAATTTTGAATAATGGATGTTATCCTATCCGATCTTAAAGGATAATTTGACTGGGTAAATAAGGATAGATTTCTGGAATTGTCCTGAAAACTATTATTATTATTTTGTAAAGGCGGTGGTAAATTTATAGGGTTTCTATTTTGATTACTCCCTGGGTTTGGATTCAGATTCAAATTTTTTAAGATTCTAGGTAAACATGCTTCTAACATTAAGTTAAACTGCTCAAAGTCAAACGAATTTGGATTCGGAACATTTTGTTCCTGAGTGGTATTGTTCTGAATTGCATTCATTGAATTTAACATTCGATTATTATTTGGAGTTCCAACGTCTATATTCTCTTGAACAGCATTAGATACGTTCCCTATATTTGAATCCATCAGGTGTGAATTAGAAGGGTCTTGAAATAGATTCCTACTAGCACTTCTAGTATTATAGTGCTTTGATAGTGCACCTCTATTCTTTCCACGGTATGCGGTTTTCGATTTTTGATTTGGTGGTGGCAATTCTAATGGATTTTGACTCAAATTTAGTTGTGGTTGTGTAGATTGTATTTGCTGAGTATCTTGGAAAGAACTTTGCAGAGATTGATTATGTTGTTGCATTTGTGAATTAACCGTGCGTAATTCTGCTAAATCGCAATGCCGTTTACATGTTGGACATTCTGAGGATTGTGACAAGGATTCTTCTATACATACTCGGTGAAACATATGATTACATGAAACGATAAGAAGAAGTTCTTGCTTTTCTAATATATTCTCCTTACACACGGTGCATTTGGTAATTGTATAGTCGCTATTCGACCCAGACGATTGGGGTACCGGTGATCTAGCAGTCGCCATTATAACGTTTTGTAATAATTGTTTGGCAATATTGTTAATAAAATAGTTGATAAAATAATGCCATATAATTGGTTATATTCTTAAAATAATATGGAAAAATGTAATGTGTGTGGTAAGTGTTTTCATATCGGGTGGATGTTGCAAGGAAAATAATAAGTAATCAAGTGTTGTAGGGCAAACAAATTGGGCTATTTGATGTACGTGCTCGCATGATTCCAATCTTGGACCATTTCTGGACATTTTGATGCAACCAGCTTCCAAGATGTATTCCGAAAAAAAAAATATCAGGTCCGATAGCCAAGTCACGGATCTTCGAATCATTTGAACTACGATCACATACGTACATTAAAAAGACTCACAGTTGTCTGTTAAGTAATGAAAAGGCATAATCAACTCTTTCCGGTCAATTTACCCGAACTTTGAAGACCTCAGGTAATTGAAAAATCCAGGTAAGATCAGAAATGTATTTCAAAATTTACCATTAACTGAAATGTCTCATTAAGTTTAAAATTATGAAATCTACTAATTACACTGAGAGGGCGTAAAAGCATAAATTAAATACACTCATTCGGCCCCACGTTGGGCGCCATTTCTGTAACGTTCACTGCCGTTTGTGCGAAGGTGTTAGGAATTTTCGTTTTGAACGGACTGCGGGAGCCTTTGTACACTAGCTTCAGTCGGGTGGGGGGTTCTCGTCCAATTCAGAATCGAAAAAGGTTCATTACAAGAAAATTTATTTTAGACTCCCTATTTAAGGTTTAACTAATCCAACAGAAACTACTTTAGAATGGTCCATAAACAAATACAAATAAAACCCTATCATAATTATTAATTTTAAAAGACAACACATTAATTACTAATCTTATCTCAAAGATGTTACGAGATAGTGGTGCATCTACACCCTCCCAAACCGTAATCCTGGCCGCACGATGTTTTAATAACAGGATCCCTAAAGAATTAGATACCTATGCTAACATTACCACATTTCCGATTGAAAACACTTTCAGTTAAATCAGCACTTCATAGTGTACAATTCATTAATATATTTCACTAAATGTAACAGTTTGTTTATATAATTAATTTCAATAAGTGGATATTCATGTAAACATTTTCTTATAACTATAAAACATACGCATTTTATATTTATATTTAACTAGGAAAATTTCAAAACACAAAAATTAGGAAAACCGTTTCGGTTATAGTCCGGTTATGAATCCGTTTTTACAATTCATGGTATAGTTAATATCACAACAAAGAAAGAAAAAATTCAATGCAAAACAATCAAAACAAATAATTAAAGGAGAAACGTATAACTCACATAATTGTCAAATTCGCGTAATTCTCACACTTTGATTTTACAACAACAATAATCAATGCAATACGATTATAAACTTCATTAGCTGTTCTCACCTGATCGAAGTTCGATGAAGGCCTTCAGGAATGTTCGATGTCTGGAGCGCTGTTGATGATCTATAGGTACAGATGGTCATTATGTGATGATGAAGTTGGATGTTCGAAGTGATGATGTAATGATCATTATTGTTTTTAATGGATGTTATTGGTCATTAGAGGTACACGGTTGTTGTTGTTTTATTAGTTTTTTACTTGTTTTGCATGTCTCTTATGCTGTGATATTGTGGATTACAATGTTTTTTTTTTGTATTTTATATTGGACCTTTGTGATATTTTAAACAAGATAATATTATCAGAATAAGTTTTAAAGATTTTTATGTATATGGGCACGAATATAGAAGTAATTAGATGGGATTATTGTGACTTACACCAGAAAGAATTAAAATTGTAAAATTTTTTAAATATTTTACCAACTAAGTTGCTTTTACCAAAGGTGTTGTGTTCGTGTTGTTTGATATTTACTAGTATCAAGCACAATACAATATTTTTGATAGGAATAGAAAATAGAAATTAGGGTGAACCGTTTAGAAAATTTTACCGAATTATTACTTAAATCTTTAATTAAGAAATTTATATTTTGTCTAGCAAAGTAAATACCGGAGAATCGTCATTACAAATTTCAATATATCGCAAAGGTTTGGCAAGGTTTTAACAATTTTCACACTTAAAATAATTTATGTTTTTCTTCGACTGCACTGGTTAGAGGTTTTTTTACATGCTTCATACACTTTTCTGGTTTCTTTAGTTCATTCTACAAGATTTCCAAATATTTGTACGTGGCTGGTATGTTGTATCAATGTTGATCAGAAATGGATATTTCTTGAGGAGACACTATTCGTATTCAAGGGCGAACTCCACAGGGAATGTTACTAATAAGTGATTGCTATTAAAATAATCCAGTACAAGTGGCACGGTCCCAACTTCACGTGGGCACCGTCCCAGAAGCAAAAATTCCGCAACCTGCGAAATTAAATAAGGAAAATGTGTGCGTTGGTTTTAGATATTAACCGAGTTATGCTGTACATTACCTTTATTATGCAAATTTTGTGAATTTTAACCATGTGGGTCAAAAAAAATCCAATTTATGTAACCTTTTCAGTTGATGGGGATCGCAAATCTTTAATGAAATTTCTACTGCATAAGGTTTATTTTATTTAACGAAATAAGTTAAATTTACCTTATACAATGGAATTTTAATCCTACTCTTGGTATAATCACTGGAATTATAATTTCGATGGACTTATTTTTCTCGATGAACTTTTTACTTTATGAGCGTGACTTTGCTGATCAAAAGGTAAATGATAAAGGAAGTTTATAAATTTCTCAGCAAGCGAGCAAAGGTCAGTTGAATGATATGCAGATTTCGGCTATAAATGTCAACAACAACCACAGAGTCGATATTACAACAAAGTTATCGAACCGGATCACTTGAAACCGTAACCGTTTTGAGAAACCGAAACCGAACATAGATCGCTTTAAACGAAATCGAACAATACATAAATATGGACAATATCGAAATGAATTGAATGAACTTTTGCCTATTAATGACTAAAATAACGTTTATTCCATTTAAATATTGAAAAAGGTCACGTACAAACTACTTTAAAATTTTATTTTTGTGAAAAATTTAAAATTTTTTCTTTTTTTAAATCACATAAATTCAAAACGGAAAAAAGTGTCTAGTCTTATAACTTTCACAAAAAGCCACATAACCTATGAACAAAATGAGACATTAATCATAGAAATCGATGAACAACATTCGTTTTTATTTACATACATATAAGTGAAGGTATCTCATTTTGAATTGAATGTAACTCTTTGGAAAAAACGTTGTACGCATGTACAATCTCGTGCCCTTTCTTTCGAAAAATTCCTTTTCTATTTTTAAAATAATATTTAAAACACACAAAAAAAAAACAACACAACTTTTTTCAAAGCTAATTGTTAGTGTCTTCATTCACTTACAATGAATGATGACTCCGACTCTAGCGATGAAAGCGACTTGAATTGGCAAGTCGTCACCAGCCCAAAATCAAATAAACGTCGACTTACAAAATCTCCTCAAAAATTTCCGCATAAGAAACAACACATCACCTACAATGATACACTAAACATCAACAGCAAACTAAGCACATCAAAGCAAGAATTTGCCGACAACATTGCACGCGCAGCAAACAGCAATGCAATAAACACAGCACCATACAACAACAAACCGAGTACGTCGCGACAAGCAAGTATCAACCACAACAATTTTAAACAATTGGCGAATGCAAAATGTAACAACCGCTTCTCAGTACTGCAGAATGAAGAAGATGAATTTGAAAGTGATCAAGATGATGAAGTAAATCATATAAGTGAACCAAAACCACCACCAATATTTATACCAATGGTAAATGATATCAAGGGAATGATAAATAGTTTTTCGAAAATTATATCACTTGATGATTTCAATTACAAAGCAATGAGAGATGGTCAAGTGAGAATAATAACTAAAAATGTTGCTACGTATAGAACTTTAGTAAAATATTTGAATGGAAAAAATCTGTCATTTCATACGTATCAACTAAAGCAAGAAAGAGCATATAGGGTTGTTTTGAAAAAACTACACTATTCAACGCCAATTGAGGAAATAAAAAGTGGAATAGAAAAGCTGGGACACAAAGTTCGCAACATAGTTAATATCAGACACAGATATACCAAGCAACCACTTTCAATGTTCTACGTTAATCTTGAACCCGACCCCGAAAACAAAAAAATATATGATATGTGGAGTTTAAACAGTGCTATTGTACAAGTGGAACCACCAAGAAAAAGCGTTGATATCATACAATGCCATAGATGCCAAGAATTCGGCCACAGCAAAACATACTGCAGAAAACCAGCTAGATGTGTAAAGTGTGGCTTAGGCCACCTAACAATTGAATGTTCAAAGGAAGCTGATGCTCCACCTCGTTGCGTCAACTGTTTGCAAAATCATCCTGCGAACTACAAAGGATGTAATGTTTACAGAAAAATTTTAAAGAGAAAACTACAAATTCGACAGTCGTACAATAGACAAACAAATGCTTCATACAATTACAACAATGATTTTTATACTCCACCAAACAATGTCGACAATACTCACAACAACTCATTCTCCTATGCTAATGTGTTAAGATCTGAACCACCAAATACTGATTCATTTGCCAAACTTGAAGTTTTAATCAATAAACAAATTGAACTCACAAATAACATGTTGAACGTCATGTCACTTTTACTAGCGAAATTATGCAATTAAATATACGAATTGGAATCTGGAACGCCAACGGGCTTTCCAACCACAAACATGAAGTTGAAGTATTTCTTAATTCGCACTTTATCGATATACTCTTAGTGTCAGAGACACACTTCACCAACAAAACCTTTTTTAAAATAAATGGATATGATTTAATATGTGCTAACAATCCAAATAATAGGGCTCACGCTGGTGCAGCCATACTAATCAAATCGTCGATTAAATATGAAACACTCGATAGCATCAGAGAGCCATATCTTCAAGCCGCCTGCATAAAAGTAAAATGTGACAATAATAATGTAAATGTATGTGCTGTTTACTTTCCACCAAGATTTGCTGTTAAATGTGATAAATATAAAGATTTCTTTAGTCGGTATGGACCAAGATTTATCGTAGGAGGAGACTTTAATGCAAAGCACCAGTGGTGGGGTTCCAGATTAATAAACCCCAAAGGAAAAGAACTAGTTAAATGCATTTTAGACAACAACTATTCTGCTCTTTCAACAGGACAGCCGACATACTGGCCATCTGATCCAAGAAAAATACCAGATCTATTAGACTTTGCCGTTTACCATGGGATTGCTCAACAATTTTTAACTATAACTGGTTGCGATGAATTAAGTTCAGATCACACACCAGTTATTATAAATTTTAATACGTTTCTTCATTCTGCAGCTCGACGATACAAAATTATATCTTCGAAAACTGACTTGAAATCGTTTCGTGAATGGATTGAAAGTAATATAAAACTGAATATTTCAATATCGTCTGGAGCAGAACTTGATGATCATGTGGAGTCATTCATCAATCTTATTCATGAAGCTGGATTTTTATCCACTCCAGAAAATAATGATAACACAACAAAGACTAATTTTATTGTGTCTAATGAAATCAGAGTTTTGGTAAGAAAGAAAAGACGATTGAGAAAAAAATGGCAACTAAGTCGAAATCGAAACGATAAGCGAGTATTTAATAACGCAGCAAAACATCTTAGACGTCGCCTCATTGAGCTACGAAACGAACAATTAGGAAATTTCCTCCGTAGTCTCAATGAATAGTGAACACACATTATGGAAAGCAACATACTATCTTAAGCGCCCATCAAAA
>OZ035881.1:64354711-64566135 GCA_964034835.1 Muscina levida
TCGGCGTCTCTTTGTTCTAACGACATATCATCATAACTTAAAAGAACCCCTAAATATTAAGCAAATTTTAACAGACTACGCCAACACCATCATCACGGTAGGAGAGACAATTTTATTCAATTAGCAATCCATTATAACAATATTATTTATTTTAAATTCATTTTCTTATAAAACTCTTGTATTAACTTAATGTTAATATACATATTTTTTTTCTTTATACCTTCAACGGCAATTCATGATAGGTTAGCTATATTTTTTGTTGTTCTTAAGTAGTAAATCAATCTCTTGAATAAACGTTGCTCTCTGCTTTGGTAACGACTGAAGTATAAGTGATAATGATCATTATGAGGTGAGTCAAAATACGATTACTAGTTTGAAAAGAACTGCATTAATTACTATAAGAAGGGAGGGCGCGGGGAAAAAAGTAGTTTAAAAACGAATTGAACACTAATGATTATTATAAGGATGAGAGTATAGTTGAAAAAAACTTGATTATTATCGTATAGGGGTTTCCATATATAATAGTTACGAAAAATATTAAGAACTATTCTTTAATAGGAGATTTGGTAAAATTTTAAATCGTAACTATTTTTCCCAAATATTAAATAAAAGCTAGCTAATTGGAAAACAAAATAATAATTTATATGATGCACCACTTGCCACATGACGAACGTAGACTGCAGAGGCCTCTCCAAATCTGGGTCGCTGTAGGAATTGATGAATTATGCGGTTGCTATTTTTAATAACTTTTATATATGGATAAGTTTATAGAATTATTGTGTCATAGTAACTTAAATCTATGAAAAAAATAAATGTTAAAAATTATTCATTACATATTAGAAACGCTAAACAAACACTTTACTTGAATTCGCCAAGATTCACTTTTGGTTCAAATCCACGCACAGTGTGGCTTTTGCCACTTTTGTAATGCCAAAAGTCGTAACAGTCAAATAAAAGTAGATATGGCATTGAAATTTAGCAATAATAATGGTGATACCGATATAGAATTGGACACAAAAAATGGGCGTAGTCCGCCCACTTTTTTGGCCACCCCCCATATAAGGTGTGTTTTCAAAACACCATAATTTTCAATTTTTAATAGTTTAACAGCTGTATTCATAAAAATTTATCATAGGATTATAAATCAAATTTTCATAGTAAAATCGTTCTATAAACTTCTTATAAATTATTATGAATAAGGCCTTATGTTCTTATTGGGGCGGAAAGAAATAAAAATAATTTTAATTTCACTAAATTTTTAGATACACACAAATGCCTTCAATTAGTAGTTTTTTTGAGATGATTAATATATAATTATTGAAAACAAATTTAAATTTCATATTAAAAAAAGCAATCTGGAAATAAAAATAATTACTACGAGTTAATATCGTTTTCTTATTCCGGTACGGATATGTTTAATGTTTTTATTTATATTTGGTTTACATTACATAACAGGTTTTTATTAAAAACTTATAAAAATCTGTTCAGTTTAAGGTAAAAAAATCACAAATTTATATTTCATTGTGTTAGTGTTTTTCATATTTCATATAAAAAACTTAAAAATATTCAGTTCTGTGCCAAAATAAGAGCTGTTAGTGAATCATTGCAATCATATTTTGCACCATTGTTTTTAGCAAAATACACATTAAATTGCACTGAAAAAGTCTGAACTCTTTTTTTGAACCGTGTTTTCTGTTCCAACCTTATATATTTTTTTCTCCAGTTTCTCTAAATCATAATCTACATTTATGAAGTATGAGAGATTTGCATTTATGTATGCAAAGTTGTACTAAAAAAGTACTTTCAGGATAGCAAAAGTTGTGCATTTATCCGGTTTTTTCATTTATGCGTGTTGCACTTATCCGTGTATTTTTGTATGTAAACGTATAAAAAAGGCTAATGGCTTCAAGTTCCTGTGCACTTATGCGGTTTTTGCATTTATGCGATGTGCACTTATCCGTAGTTTACCTGTTTCAATAATCATCGCAAGTGCTTGATCTGGTGACTTTTCATGTTCTCATTAGATAACCGAGTTTTCTTTAATGCAGTGCCTCTTGATCGAAAAGTCACGGCCAAATCTTGTAGTATTTTTGCAGAATTTCTTTTTCTGTTATCATGTTATTTGTTGTTTTTTCTTTATATTTTGAATACATTTTCGTAACATAAGTACTCTTGTTTACCATATGCTAAAAATTCAGAGCGATCGGGGACATTTTGTTTTTGGACTTTTGGCGGCTCTATGAAAAATGTCCTAAATGCAAAATGCCCAAAAAAAAAAACGAAAAATTACCCAAAATAAAATTGGGCGAAAAAAAAAATGAAAAATTACCCAAAACTCAAGAACGGAATTTTCCCCAAAAATTATGAAAAATACCCCAAAAATATTCTTCTAAACAAATCTAGCATTATTAAAAGACGAATGCGGTGGGGGGCGTCCGCCACCCCCATTTCTTTATCATCTGCACCATGCTTTTTATTTTTTTTATATGGAAAAAATTGGGGTATTTTTCATACCTGCAAATTCGGGTCATTTTGCATATGAAAAATTACCCAAAATTAAAAAACGAAATTTTACCTAAAATAAATGAATAGTTCACCAAAATTTATGGGGGATTTTACATATGAAAAATTCCCCAATTTTGTATGTAAATTTTTTTGGATCATTTTTCATTTTTTTTTGGGGCTTTTTACATTTGCGGCATTTTTCATAGAGCCACTTTTGGCATCCTAAATGTGGAAAAAGTCACACGGTGCGGCGTGAAGGTCGAATTCAATTAAAATGAAGCGATATTTGGCTAAAATAACCGAAATATTGGGAGAAAAATGTCTACCAATATTATGGTTACATTATAGCATAAAAACATGTAACTTTATTCTTTAGGAGGAAGGCAAATTTGACTTATTATATTGCTAAAGAAAAGGAAAAAAAATGTTTAACAATCCCATGTCAAATTTAATTCTTTTGAACTAATTGACGCAATATATGGAACCAGCCATCCTTCTGACGTTAAAAAGTTAAAGAACAATTGAATAAATTTCATCACGTTTGACGATGTTAATCAAAAGGCTTTGATTCAAGAGATTTAAAGAATCAGGCTGAGAAGATACTCAGGAAGTAAAAAAAAAACAAATTACTTTTAAAATTTTGACGTCAGCGATATGATAACTTTGCCGCACTACACTGGCCACACTTTAGATGAAATTTGACTTGTTTGAACACGTCTCAAAATGGAAAGAAAGCTTCTAAGGAAGCCATTAAGCTTCGTATCCGTTCCAGCGCAAGTAAACCGATTCGCCATTTCACAATCTACGTTGCGCACGAAACAATAAATGTCAGAAGAAAATAATGGCATGAAACACCAGGGAATTCGTCAGTGGCGTTCAAACTGTATCTGTGAGGAATTTCAAATAAACAAATAACTACTGCAAGCGACACTACAATTTTGAAAGCGCTATTGGTCTATTTTATGAAATAATTAAGTGCATATACTAAATTTTAAACAACACGCAGACTTATGAAATTTTAAGAACTAACATAAAACGCACTTCTATTTCGTAGGCATGTGTTTTGTTAATATCTTGGATTTTAGTTTTTTAAATATGACACCTTTTTTACATAATGTAGAGCTAGTATGGAGCTATTCAAAATATAATATAAAGTACAAAAATGTTAATTTTTAATGTGTTTTTTTTCTAATTGAATCTTACTATCGTAACATTCGTAAGGCTGGAATTACCCATATCCGATTTTTTCTTATAAGGTATTATTGTTTAAAATAATCTTATTTCCTTTACGCATGTATACGCATAAAATAAATTTGTTTCTTATACAAAAATGTTACATAGCAGTTGTATTGTATCGAGAAACGTAGAAAGTTATTTTTGTTAGTTTTAAAATTTGTATTAAGTATTTAAAATGTGTCTTGGGTGTTTAGCAAATATTTCTTTATCAGTTTTTTTCTTATAAAAGTTTTTCTTATACGAAACATTTTTGCTACTAAGACATATTAAACAGACATGGTGTTTTTGGAAATCATTCTTATATGCGGTTTTTTCTTATAAAATATGTTCATATATCCGTTATATACTGTATTCAAAATATACCTGTGCTGAATGAATGTTAATGTTGAATGTTAATGTTTTGGTGGCCAATGAATCAAGACCGTTAAAACTTTTGGATGAACACATACGAAAGTACCAATATATTTTGTTTGGACGGGTTCGATGCATTTAATGGCATTGAAGTTTGAAAGGCTGTTTTCAAATTCAATGGGTTGTTGTAGTGTATTCTTAGCTCGTTTATACTTAAAAGAAAATGCCGTTCCCAAATTTCGAAGGCTAAACCAATTTCATTTGCACTTCAGAGTTTGTTTGAAGAAGAGGCTCAACGGTTACAAGAACTAGGGGTTTGGAAAGCTGTTCTATATAGTTCGTGGGCATCGCCTATTGTAATTGTACCAAAACCTAATAACAAAATTCGAGTACGTGCTGAAATAGACATGGAACAATATCAAATTCCAAAATTTGCTGCATAAACTGCAAGGAGGGAAAGCATTTTCAAAGATAGATTTATCTGATGCTTATTTGCAAATTCCAGTTGATGAGGAATCAAAAAACTATAAGTTGTTACTAAACCACTGGGATTGTTTGAATACCAAATATTACCATTTTGAATATCCAGTGCAACACCAATTTTTCAACGTGGCATCCCGGTTGATTACCCGGAAATCCCGGGATTTCGAATTTTCCCGGAATTTTATGCGGAAACGCCGGTCCGGGATAGACAACAAAACTGAAAAAAATAATAGAAACTTCTTCGCTCCCGGACCGGCATTTCCGCAGTTTCAAAGCAAATATCACAAAAATTCGTGGAAATGTCCTACTTATGTTGTTCTTAAATATTGCCAACTCGCTACTCATTTAAGTAAGTATTTTAGAAAAGCCAGTCCGGGATAGACAGGAAAAATTGTAGAAACTTCTTCGCATCCAAACCGTCATTTCCGCAGTGTATCGCGCATCACAATTGATATTCAATGCAATGTTTATTAATTCGATCATTTTGACAGCATTAGTTCTGATTAGAGTTTCTCTTTTTCCCGGACTTTTCATTTCCCGGGAAACCGGGAAAAATTTTTGCCTTTCCCGGGAATTTTCGCGCAGTAGAAAAACCAAGACAAACTATGTTAATTTTTTTAAATTTTGCAGTATGAGATTATATAGTACAAGCTGCAAGTAAAACAAAAACAAAAAACAAAAACATAACAAACAAAAACATAACAAACGAAAAACATTCATTTTAATGTGTATGTATATAAAAATATTTGTTAAACCATAAAAGTTAATTTGTCATTTTGAAAATATCTTTTTAAAACAGAAAGAGCGTTAATAGTTCCATCAGACAGTCTGTTTCTAATTCTATTTACAAATTGTCCTGTTGTTGAAAACATTCTCTTGCTTTCAACTCATGTTGGCCTTATTGTCAGAAGAGCATTCTAGAAAATGGTGACATTTTCCGTTGCTTTTCCACTAGCTTCGTAAAATTGTAAATCCTTTTTTATCGAGTTATTAAGTAGTCTATTACTTGATGCAACATTTGCATTTTTAATGGCATCGGTTAAAATACCCTCAAATGGTCTTTCGGTACTAATGTCACAAATAGGAATTTTTTCCGATTCCAGAACTTTGTCTATAACGTCTTCTTTAAAAAGACGAGTATTAATATGTTTAGCGTCCGCGATTACATTTTTGATTTGAAGCAGTTTGAAATAAGTTATTAGCGTTCTTTAAGATACTTCACTAAAGTATAAAGTCGCTTGCCCATTCTTTCTTCAATTCGCTTCTAAAATTTGACCTGCTAAAGGTGTATTAATTTCCCGGAATCCCGGACGAATTTCCCGGGAAACTGGGAATTAAAAATGACCGGGAATCCCGGGAATTCACGCCCGGGAAATCCCGGGAGAGAAACTCTAGTTCTGATCGAAGACATATGCGTGATTATGTGCGGCAATCTGCTGTAGACATTGCTAATACTAGCACCAAATCGTTCGATGCAACGGAGCAAAGAAGAACGTTTGCGATTCGCTGATGAAGGTCGTTGACGATGAAGCGGGAGGTATTTACTTTCTCTATGGTGGGACATGCAAGACATTCTTTATGTTGATTCCAGCAAACAATTTTGTCAAGATCTGAAAGTGCGTTTACCCCTGCTTACACTGGCATTGCTACCGTAAGACAAGACAGAAATTCCGCCTTGAAGCTGCCAACAAATCTTCTCAAGTTTGACAAACCAAAGTGCATAACGACCTAGAATTCAGCAACAGCGATATTGATGCGAGAATGCAAAACCAACATTTGGATGCGCGATGTACCGTAAACGATCTTTGAAAGTAGTTGACCGAACGATGAAGTATTAACAAGGTGATTCGAGACGATTTGGTGAGGCTATGATATTACTCTCCGGAGATTACCGTCATCACGAAATCTTATGCTGCCGATTTACTTAAAGCATGTTTGGCAATGGCCAAATTTTTGTCAATGTTTCGACTGAAATGATATCGTTCACTGCAAATTTTTGCGAGTTCACATTGTTGAAGTTGGAACTTATCACCAATCACATGATTGGGCAATACTAGCAGCGAAGAATAAAGACGTCGATAGCTTGAATTTCAAAGTCAAATCGCTTGAGATCTGCATTCGTACAAATCCGTGTCCAGCGTGACCGATGAGGATGTAACGACCAACTCGCCGACGGAATTTTTAAACTGGCTTGATGTGGCAGAAACTCCATCGCATAATTTATGGCCAAAGGTGTGATCGCTCATTATTATATTGCGGAATCTGAATCAACCGAAATTGTGCACCGGTACGCGGTTTTCCGTCAAGAACCTGATAAACAGTGTGATTCAGCCGACGATAACTAAGGAAAAATTCAAAGGAAAGTATTACTCCAACTGATCATACATTCCAATTCCCAGTTCAATTGGCTTTTGCGATTCCAATTTCCCTAATTTTCGCACAGTCGGCTGTACGTAACCTTTTCGCTTTTGGAAAACGTCTTCGTTGTTTGTTTTTGCGACGGAAATCAAATCGAAAAACATTGTTTGTCGTATCACTGTTTACTTAAGTGGCCAAATACAATTTACGAAACGTAGTTCATAAATTTGAGGCCTGAAGTAATAAAGAATTCCACACGCTTCGGTCTTCTGCGTGTGTTCTCCAGTTAGTCCTACCAGATGATGGCACATCGCCTACCACTTGGTCCTTCCAACGGAGTTTGGGTCTCCCTGCTCTGCGCCGTCCTTCAGGTTCGCCTTCAAACACCTTTCTCGCTGGAGCATTTACATCCATCCTGGCAACATGTCCCAGCCATCGAAGTCGTTGGATTCTGACTCTTTTAGCTACGTCGATGTCGTGGTAAAGCTCATACAGCTCATGGTTCATCCGATGGCTAAACTCGCCTTCGACACAGATAGGTCCATATATTTTTCGGAGTACTTTTCTCTCGAATACTCCCAGGTTTTGTATGTCCGTTGTAGAACAGAACAGGTAAGATAAGCACCTGGTATAGCTGTTTCTTAGTATTCCGAGAGAAGGTGGTGTTACTAAAGTGCTGCCGAAGTCCGTAGAAACATCTATTGGCTAGCACTATTCTCCGTTTAATTTCTTGGCTGACATTATTTTTCTTGTTGACGGAAGATCCGAGGTAGGTTAATTCGTCGACTACCTCAAAACAATAATTGTCAACGTTCACGGTGCCTCCCCATCGAGAGGACTCTTTGTTCGTCGAAATCATTATTTTTGTTTTGTCCTCGTTGACCGCTAAACCCATTTTTGCTGACTCCTTTTCTAGTGATGAGTAAACTGCAGTAACATCCCGCAGATTTCGGCCAATGATGTATATACCATCGGCATAGGCTAGTGGCATGTGGCTCTTGTTGAATATGGTGCCAGACATGTTGACACCAGCCTTTCTCATCACCTTCTCTATAACTATATTAAATAGTGTACAGGACAGGCTATCGCCCTGCCTGAGACCTCTTTCCGTGTTGAATGGTTCAGACTGGTCCTTACCAATCTTAACCGAGGATTTAGTGTTGTCTAAGGTACATTTGCAAAGTCGAATCAGCATTGCAGGAATACCAAACTCAGACATGGCCTCATAAAGCCTATTCCTTATCGGAGAGTCGAAGGCAGCTTTGTAGTCGACAAAGAGGTGGTAGGTGTCGATCTGCTTTTCATGGATTTTTTCCAGGATTTGTCGTAAGGTGAATATTTGATCCGTCGTAGATTTGCCAGGTCGAAAGCCGCACTGATATGGTCCAATTAGTTTTTCTACAATTGGCTTTAGACGTTCACACAATATGCTTGAAAGGACCTTGTACGCAATTGGAAATAGGCTTATTCCACGATAGTTCTTACATTCACTACGATCTCCTTTCTTGTATATGGGACATAACGGACTGAGACTCCAATCCCCAGGCATGCTCTCCTCTTGCCAGATGTTCTCCATGAGCTGATGCATGCTCCTAATCAGCTCCTCCCCGCCATCCTTAAACAATTCAGCAGGGAGACCATCGGCTCCAGCAGCTTTGTTGTTTTTAAGGCGGGAGATGGTCATACGTATCTCGCTCTGGCTCGGAGGTGGACAGTTAATACCATCGTCATGGATTGGAGCGGGGTCTTCTGGAGTGGTGTTAGTATCCAGTAAATGTCTAAAGTGATCTCTCCATATCTTCAGAACGTTATCCGGGTCCGTCACTAGCTGACCATCGCTGTCCTTGCAGGAGGGCAACCCTGTTCAACGCATTCTCGCTTTCACTCTCTTGTAGAATTTTCGGGCTTCCCCTCTACTTCGGAGCAACTCAGTGCACTCATCCTGTCTCTTCTTCAGCTCCTTCTTTTTTCTTCTAAAAAGACGAGTTGCCTGTCGTCTCTTCTCCCTGTGCCGTTCACGAACAGCTCGCGTTGCAATTGGCTGCAGTTTCGCCCTGTATGCAGCAACCGTCTCCCTCGTGGCAGTGCGACATTCATCATCGTACCAGGCATCTTCTTGAGACGGCTTTGAGTACCCAAGTACGCTTCTCGCAGCCCAAGTACGCTTCTTGCCGCAGAGAAATCAATCAGTCTGATGCCATTGTTCGACGTTTCGGTGTGCAGAATGAATTTTCCGATGGTAGGCTCAAATGCGGTTTCCCTGCCTATTTTAGCATTAAAATCGCCTAGTACAATTTTAATGTCATGGCTCGGGCTACGGTCATATACATTTTCTAGGCTCTCGTAGAACTCGTCTTTGTCCTCATCGCTTTTCTCTTCTGTCGGAGCATGGGCACATATAAGTGTTATGTGGAAAAACTTAGTTTTGACTCTTATGGTGGCTATACGTTCACACACCGGGTTGAACCTTGAGACTAGGTGTCGCAGTCTCTTGCCAACCACAAATCCACATCCAAACTCGTGCTTGTCCGCATGGCCACTATAGTAGATATCGCACGTTTTCATGCGCGAGCACCCGTGTCCTGTCCACCGGATTTCCTGTAAAGCGGTTATGTCAGCCTTGTATTCTTCGAGGACTTCCGCCAGTTGGATAGAGGCACCTGGTCTATACAGTGTTATAACATTCCAGGTGCATATCCTTAAATCATGGTCCTTAATTCGTTTGCGGTGGTCGTCAACATTTTGGGGGGTCCATTTTATTCTTTTCTTACTTCTTTTCATTGCAATAGTTTATACGTCGGTGGCGGGTTGCAAGCCCAGCGCACCACGTCGCAGTTTTCTCCTCCTGCCAGGATTTTATTACAGCAGCCCATTTTGGGTCAGACGCTGACCAGGGTACCGCTCACTCTGAGCAGACGTGCCTGGGTTTTAGGTTTCGCCCCTCACAGTTAGTCGTGCTCTGACGGGTGTCAGAGGCACGCTTCCAGGCGTCACCACGTGGAGGTACTCCGTCCGCAGTAGTACTACGAATACGGAGCTCTGTGAGTAGACTTGAAGTGCAATTGGCAAGGATCACTCTGGGTTTGCCAAGTTAAACCGATCAGAAGCTTTACCTTGCATCACACTCCCGACACATCACTGTTTACTGATTTCAATTCCATTGAAATGAATCACAATGAAATTTAAATTATCTGTGGCGAGACGAAGTTCGCCGGGTGCGCTAGTTTCATATAAATAACAATGTTTTAGCAAAAATGCTTGGAAGAAGGCAAGACTGGGTTAATGCAAAAGTTACTAAAGTTTTAGGGAACATGTTATATTTCCTTTAAACATCTGATAACAAAAAATTAAACGCCATCATAACCTACTGAGCAAGAAGGGAGATGTTTGTCAGCAAAGTAACGTTGGTTTTGACAGCTTTAGTTCATTGCCAAATGACACATTTGTAGCTCCAAGTAATGTCGTATCAGCTATCGTTAGTAGTTCGTCTTCTCAAGGTATTACGGAAAGAACGACTTATAGGACTGCGTCACCTGAAATGGCTTTACAAGATTTTTTAGTGGCCCCATCTTCTGCGCAATTTCGAAGACATACGGCCTAAAAAGTTATAATAGGCTTATAAACCATTTTTAAGCAAATTTCGAGAAAACAGTATTTATAAACGATTCACAACTTCAATAAGTTAAAGAAGGACAGTCCCTACTTTAAGAATGCTATAAGTTGACGTTTGTTCAATTTATTGAATTTGAGTTCTTTGTTTTTACGCATTTTTCATATACATATGTATTTGTATACTGCAAATGAAGTTAAAACTCATCATTCAATCAGAGAACGTGAGTAATCCATGTTTAACACATCAAAGCGACATAATATTTTTAGAATTTTTTATAAATACAATTGTATTAACAGTAAAATGTAATTGTTGGCTAATGAAGTCATATTTCTGTCTAGCACCAAGAACAGCTGTTTCGTCCTGAAGTTCGTTCATATATTGCAACGTTCTCAAACTCAACTGGGCGATTTCGACCGTTACGTATTTACTGCTTCCTCCGATATTGTTAATGCCTCGCTTAACCAATTGTGAAGTGTCACTTACATGCATGAACCGAATTCCATTTAAAAAGTGGCTAATTCCGCTCTTTCTCGATTTCACCCACATCATTAGCTCTCGATATCAAATTTCATTAGCGAAATTATGTTGTTGTGGTTGTTGCTTCCATCAGTGTTTCCTTTTGTGTCCATTGCCATAAAAGTCCATTAAATGCACAAACATTGTCGATGTCGTTCCAAGAGTTGTGTGTTTCCTTCACCGGGTCGAAGTAAAGGGATGTATCGTCCGTGCAAATACACTTACATGACCGGCCATATAAACGAATGTACATTCACATATACGTAGTTACAATAACTATAGAAATATTATTTTTCAATCAATAAAATGTCAATTTGTTATTATGCCAACAGCAATGTGATGTTTCACTCCGATGTCTACTATTGTTTACGATACCCAGGCACACATTCCTTCTCCAAGATTCGGAATGTATTCAAGCGCATACTATATACACATGCACATATTTGTGTGAACATTATGTCGATTACCCGGTATTGGTATTTATGCGCACAATTCTACCTACGTATGCGAACAAACATATATAATTACACTGTGTAACACAAGTTTCGATACACCAAATAAAATATCTAGTGTAAAAGGAAGCTAGAGTCAGACTTCAGTATATTTCAGATATACAAATACATGATTCGATAAAACCAACTTAATATGAATTTTTCTCCTCATTAATTTGACGAAAAACTTCAAATATTTCTTTGCCGCAGTCTGACCACAAAATATTTTTGTGTAGCAAACAACAAAACAGCTGATTTTGGCCAAACACAATTACTATTTGCCTGTAAATAAAAATTTGCTCAATGTGAAAAATTGAAGAAAAAACCAGTACAGAAATTTCAGTCAGTTAAACTGACTGATAAATACCATCACCCAATATAATATATTGTTTAAGTCTTGAGTTATTGAAAATAATCGATTTGTAATTAAAACCAGTAAGAAAGTTTCAGTCGGGCAACCCGACTTACATTTACCCTTACCCTCAGTAAAACAAATAATTTTCTATTTTATTGATATTATTACTCGATTTCGAAATTGGGCGGAGTGGTACATTTATATGGGAGGTACGTGAAGGGGTGTGTTTAGGCTCCAGATTTATTCTCCATAACTTTATCCTGTTATAGCTTTACTAAATACAGAATTTGCGCACGATTGCGTTGGGTGTACTGATATTATTACTACATCCCAAAAGTGGGCGGAAAGGTACATTTGTATGGGAGGTAGCATAAGGGGCGTGTCTAGACTTCCAATTTTTTCTCCAAAACTTTGTCCTGTTATAATATAACAAAATACAGAATTTGGGCACGATCGTGTCGAGTGTATTGATATTATTACCCTATTTCTAAAGTGGGCGGAGTGGTACATTTGTATGGGAGGTACCAGAAGGGGCGTGTCTAGACTTCCAGATTTTTTCTCCAAAACTTTATCCTGCTTAAACTTTACCAAATACAGAATTTGGGCACGATCGCGTTAGGTCTTTTAATAATATTAATCGATTTCTAAAGTGGGCGGTACCAGATGTGTATGGGAGGTACCAGATGGGGCGTGAATAGACTTCCAATTTTTTTCTCTAAAACTTTATCTTGTTATAGCTTTACTCAAAATAGAATTTGGGTACGATCGCGTTTAATTTATTGATATTATTTCTCCATCTCTATAGTGGGCGGAAAGGTAGATTTGTATGGGAGGTACCAGAAGGGGCGTGGCTAGGCTTTCAAATTTTTTTCCAAAACTTTATCCTGTTATAGCTTTACTAAATACAGCATTTGGGGACGATCCCCTAGGGTGTATTGATATTATTACTCGATTTCTAAAGTGGGCGGAATGATGTATTTGTATGGGAGGTACCAGAAGGGGCGGGGCCATGTAGCCCATTTGCAATACCGTAAGTAGTTTTGAGAAAATAATAACTCGTGCAAAATTTCAAAACATTTGGTTGCGTCTTTCGAAAGTTATCGTGCGAACCAGCCGGACAGCCACCCGACAGACAGACAGACAGACAGACGGACATGGCTCAAACGACTTAAAAAGTCATGAATCGAATTTGGTTCAAAGAAACCTAGGGTCTAAAGTGACTCCTTCTATGTGTTACACTTTTGGGTCGTATCAAATGATATATACCTTCATCCCTACGGGTGATGGTATAAATATGCATTACAAAAATTTCTTGCAGTTTGTTTGTATTTTCCTTAATATTTACTTTGAACAAATACGATAAATCTCACTTTGGTAAAATATTTGTCCAATCTGACCGTACCTTTTGGGTAAAATAATTGGACTATTTTTTCTGACATTTAAGTGGCAAAGTTACACCTTTTTTTAACTCATTCATATTAAATCCAACATATAAAATAAACTTTGAGGTCCTCATAATTAAGCAACAATTATTTTTTTTGTTATTAAATTTTAGTTAGTCAAGTGTTGACAGTACTTATCATCATTATCACTATATGCACCGAGGCTCTGAGGATCACTATCAAATTTATTTTTTGTCGACACTTGAAAATCCGATTGTATTCTTCATTTCGAAGAACCAGTTACTATTGATACTAATACATTCTTCTCTGGATGGATGAATAATCTAGTTATTTGAATTTACCATTGTAAAGTGAAGTGTAATTCATGTTGTATCTAGCGAATCAAGTTAAAACCCACTATGCGTTTTGTACTGTATTAATAATTTAGTTTCTGAAATATGTAACTAGTCGTATTTAAACTATTGTGCAAACTGCGTTTACTTTAAATTTCTTATTTATTTATTTGCATTATATTATACTTACATTAATATAAGAATAATATTATAAAATGATAGTAAACTGGCGGCTAAGGTCATCGGCTAATTTAATTTCCTTTTCTTTAACAATATTTGAAACAGATAAAATCGTTGACCCAAAAATAATCGGATATTATCTCCTTGCAGGAAATGGAAATTATGACCATCACCAAGCAATATAGTCGACAATTGTTGTGCATCTAAGGAATATGACAATATATGAATTATGCTGTACTATATAGTCAACATTCACAAATTACAGAGAGCCATTAAATGGCGAAAAAACACATTTAATAGTACACAAAATCTTTGGTATGTAAATTTAGGGAAATGTTAAGAGCTAATATTATGAAATAATATTGAAGATTTATTTGAAGCCTGAACTATAAACATATTCGTTTTCCAAAAAATAAAAAAAAAATAAAATATGTTGTTTTGTCAAATGGAATTTAATAAAAACCAGTAAGGTGATTGGTTTCACACATCATACATCCATTTTTCGTCAATAATTTTTTTTCTGAAATATTTTGCTTAGAGAACAGAAGCTTACATATTAAATTTGAGCCCGAAAGCTTATAAACTACAGGGACATACAGACGGACACCCTAAAAATAGGGAGTTCGTATGGAGATGGGAGAAGTATTCGTCCGATCTCACTCATCTTACAACGTATGCTCCTACATATTATAGGATAAAAGCTGGCATATTAAATTTCAGCTCGATATTTCCTAACCTACGGCTGTAATCGCGGAGGCAATTAGGCGGACACCCCAAAAAAGGAGGAGTTAATATGCGAGGTGGGAGTAGTTTTTGACTAATCGGTATTATCTTACTACTCAACCTCCGTTAAGTGTAGGGAAGCTTGCATACAAAATTTCAGATTGATTGCCCTTATACTACGGCTGTAATCGCAGGAACAGACCCCAAAAAGGCGGAGCTTGTATAGGAGGTGAAGTAGTTTTTGACCGATCGGGTTCATCTTACAACTTAACCTCCGATTTGAGGATAAAAGGTTGGATTCCAAATTTCAGGGACGGACAGACAGAAAGACGGGCAGACAGACGGTCACCTTTAAATCGACTCAGATTTCGATGCTGATCATTTATATATATATAGGTATAGGTATATTGACATACCTACCACGCCTCCTTATGGGCGATACAAATGGAAGAACAAAATTAATATACCATTTACATTGTTCATGCTTGTGGTGAAGGGTATAAAAATCAAAATATCTCGTATAGTTCTTTCGTCAATTTAATTTTAGAGAATATTGCAATAACTGCATCCTATGTCGAATTAAGTGTTTTTGTAAAACTGAAGGTCAAGAATCATAGGTAACTTATATCGAATAAAAATATATATATTCCTAATTTTGATTTGCACAAAAAAAACTTTTTTCAAAATAAGATGTTTTGTCAAAAGCCTTTCTGAAAAACATTAAATTAAATTAATAAGTCGTTTCGTCAAAACTACTTTGCATTTTTTTCTTTTGAATTTTTTTTTAAATATTCTTTTGACAAATCATCTTATTTTGAAACATGTTCTATTGTGCAAATCAAAATTCGGAAAATATATAACTTAATTCGATATAAGTTACCTATGATTCTTCATCTTCAGTTTTACAAAAACACTTAATTCATACGCAATTGAAGAAAGGGCGGAGATATGTTGATTTGACATAATTGATAACATTTGAGCCAGATATCCTAGAAAGGTTCTGATAAGACAGAAATAACCGTTTCCAAAAGTTATATTTATAACAAAAATCCTGGAAAAATTTCTAATTTTGCGATAAGTTGTTTTGTCAAATGTCCACAGATATGTTTGTTAAACAAAAAGTTTTCAATCTATACAAATTGTGTAAAATGGAAAATTGCAAATTGAAATATTATTAAGAAGTTTTATAAAAATGTGGTTGTAGTATTCAAATGTGAGTGTCAAATTGTGACGTCTCCTGAATATAGTTTTGGCTATTTTCCCTGTGTTTCTTGGAGCAGTAGGTACTTTATTTATTAAACAGTATCGGCTGAAAAATGTATATATGGTTTATTCTAGCCTTATGAATGTTACGATCGTACGATTCAATTAAAAAAAAGCACATAAAAGTTAAACTTTTTTGTATTTTCTAATATATTTTGAATAGCTCCCTACTAGCTCTACATTATGTAAAAAAGGCGTCATACTTAAAAATCTACAATCCAAGATGTTAACAAAACACAGGCCTACGTTATGCTACACGAAATAGAAGTGCGTTTTATGTTAGTTCTTGAAATTTCAAAAGACTGCGTGATGTTTAAGATTTAATAAGTGCACTTAATTATTTCATAAAATAGACTAATAGTGCTTTAAAAATATATTTTTGTTGGGCAAATTTGTTCCTCTGGTTTTTAACAGCGAGGTAATAAAGACCTACGTTGTGTTACTGACGTTATGTGACAAAATACCCCATAGCTGCGAAATGCTTTAAATAATGTTTATTCAAGTCATTGTTTTATTTGCGAAATTAGGGAATTAGGGAATTGTTCACGAATGTTACATTAGCATGCCGATAAAATCAAATCAAAATTTTACTGCTAACTTATATTTTTTTATTATTATGGACCAGTTATTTGTTGTAAATATAATTTTATGATAAGAGTGGACTTGCATGATCAGTAAATATAATATGAAAATTTACAACTGGTGACCAGCAAAAGAATGCAATTTTGCAATCCGCTAAATCAACACTAAAACTAATAAAAGGTTTGGGCATTTTAATTTAATAAAATTTAAGTATTCGTCTTTACTAATAAAAGTCAGAAAAAAATTTTAGACAACTTTTAATTTTTCGATTACGGTTGACACTTCTGTGGAAAAACCCATATATATAAAGGTAATGATGTGTATTTTCAAGTGTTCAAAACGTTCAAAAACGATCTGCAGCAGTTTGCCATATATACGATTTTAGATTGCATAAACATTAAATATGCAGATGTTTTTAAATATGGGTAATTCCACAGAACTGTCAACCGTGATCGAAAAATTAAAAGTTGGCAAAAATTTTTTTCTGACTTGTATTAGTAAAGACGAATACTTACACTTTATTAAATTAAAATGCCCAAATCTTTTATTAGTTTTAGTGTTGATTTAGCGGATTGCAAAATTGCATTCTTTTGCTGGTCACCTTTTTTAAATTTTCATATTATATTTCCTGATCATGCAAGTCCACTCTTATCATAAAATTTTAGTTACAACAATAAATAATATCAATAATAGTAAAAAATTAGCAGTTAGCAGCAAAGTGTTGATTTTATTTCATTGGCGTTCTAATGTAACATTCGTGACCAACAATTAGTGGCACATAAACTTTATAATATCCTCCAATTTCGCAAATAAAACAATGGCTTAATCAAACATTTTTTTAAGCATTACACAGCTAAGGGATATTTTGTCACATAACGTCAGTAACATAACGTAGGTCTTTATTACCTCGCGGTTAAAAACCAGAGGAACAAATTTACCCAACAAAAATATATTTTTAAAGCGCTATTGGTCTATTTTATGAAATAATTAAGTGCATTTACTAAATCTAAAACAACACGGTGACTTTTGAAATTTCAAGATCTAAAATAAAACGCACTTCTATTTCGTGTAGCATAACGTAGGCCAGAATTATGTTAATATCTCGGATTGTAGTTTTTTAAATATGACGCCTTTTTTACAAAATGTAGAGCTAGTAGGGAGATATACAAAATATAATATTAAATACAAAAAAGTTTTACTTTTATGTGCTTTTTTTCAATTGAATCCTACGATCGTAAAATTCGTAAGGCTGGAATTACCCATATATGATTTATGTTCATTAGCGTTTCAGTCAAAATTTAACTCATTACAATATGGTAAGCCTTGATTCGAAGCCTGGAATTTGTTTTAAATCTTTCATGTCGACTTCGTACTAAAAATGGCAAATGCGAAGTGATGACGATGAAGTACTGATACAACAGAGTAAAAGCTAATTCAGGAACAATGCTGGCAGAAAATGGGCTTTCATGTCCATAAACCGAAAGGTAATGGCAGCTGATCAACGAATGACGGCAACACCGCGGGAATTGTATTTTGAAATCAGAATTGTGTGCTTTTGTTACAAAGGTTAACATCGAGTTTACAAAACGCTAGCATATAGTACTTATTGCTATTTCTACTGAGTTAAAAGTCGGAAACATTTTTGTTATGCAACTGCCGAAAAAATATTCAAAAAATGTCAAGTGGTAACCAACGACCTTACAAGCCTTAGGTGTACATCTCGGATGCGCTGGAGAAAACGCATCTGAAGAGCGAAACAAATTCTAAACAAAAGAACCGCATTTAGCTTACTTACTCGAATGAATTCTAGAGAACACACTATAACGAATGTTTTTAAGAAAGTTATGAATTCTTCTGATCCGTCATTATCCAGTATACCTTCATTCAGCATACAAAATGTTGTAGATCCAAAGAGTAGTTGTTGCTCTTTTAAACATTCCAGAAATTCCTGAACATCAATTGCCAACTAATCCAAGTGCCATTAAATATTATGATGTTCCTGATTGTGAAGACGACACAGAGGTTCGACAGCAGAGTTTGAAGTAAGATTTGCATACCAAATGCTAACTTTTGACGTTCTCCCCCTTTTTCTATTTATACCATCACCCTTAGGGATGAGGGTATTTATCATTTGATACGAAAAAAAGTGTAACTCATAAAAGGAGACGAGTTAGACCCCAAGTATCTTAAAACCAAATTTGTTTCAGGACTTTTTAAGACGATTGAGCTATGTCCGTCTGTCTGGCTGGCTGGTCAGCAGGATAACTCGAGTAAACCTTAACGGATCGGTATAAAAAATTTACCAGTAATTAATTAATATTTTGATTAATATTTTTCGAAACGAACTAATGGGATTCAAAATGAGCAGAATAGTCCCACCCCTTCTGGTACCTCCTATACAAAATTACCTATTTTTGGGTAATTAATATTCCTTTCATAACTTCCAAACAGCTGACACGAGAAAATTTAAATTTGGTTCAGTTTCTTGCAAAAGAAAAATCCATACAATTGACCGAATTGATCCAAATTGTTTCACATACATATTTTTTTTGTCAGTCAACTGAATTCACTCAAATTTTACGTATGATGTTCGCTTATGGAAATTGGACTCAGGAATGGACGTGGACTATATAGGTTCACGGCTTCTGGTACCTCCCATACAAAATTACCTATTTTTGCAAAATTAATATTTCTCTTATAACTTCCAAACGGGCACTTGGGAGGTAATGAATATTGGTTGGTTAATTATCTTCTGATAGGAGGCAAAACCTCAGAAAACCTAACTATTTGAAACACCCCTTCTGATACCTCCCATACAAATGACCGAACTCACCCCCATAATCTTACATACATATCTTTTTTGTAAGTACACTGAATGCACTCAAATTTTGCGTATGATGTTCGCTTATGAAAATTGGACTTAGAAATGGACATGGACTATATCGGTTCACGGCTTCTGGTACCTCCGGACGCTTGGAGGGTAATGAAATTTGGTCGGTAAATTTATCTTGTAATAGTATGCAAAACCTCAAAAAACCTAACCATTTAACACAATCCTTCTGGTACCTACAGCGTTGGCGAGACAGTATGTTTGTTATGCCAACGCACTGTTAAGCGTTACCATAAATTTAATGTAAAAAGGCATTACAGATCTTGCCATAGAGAAAATTTCGATATTATTGTGAGAAAGAGACATTTTTGTATAATTACCGAAATTTTCGGAAATCTCAATCTATATTTTTAACAAAAATGATATGTTTTTTGTAATGCAGCTATGCCCAACTTTAATGTATGCGATTTGTTCCCAGTCGATTCACCAAGAACATTTTCCCTTCCTATTTTTGCATTCAAGTCTCCCATCGGGGCATGAGCACAAATCATCGTGATGTAGAAATATTTCGCCTTTATGCGGATTGTTGCTATTCGATCACTAACAGGATTGAACCGCGAGACAAGATGTCTGAGTTGAGGAGAGAACTACAATGTAGCGCAAAAGTAAACTTCCGATGTTTCTTGGCTGTAATTTAAAATAAAATGAAAAACTTTGATTCTACTTGTGGATTATTTTTATTTGGTCTTTTAATTTTTTTTTACATAAAGTCGAGAATATGATGTCATGTAAATGGTCACCGCCACAATTGATTGTCATTTGAGCCCTTTTTATGGCTTTTTCCATCACTTTGGCCAAAACTTCCGGCGATAGGTCCTCACATTCGTGACGGATATTGTCTTTAAGAGCTGCAAGAGTCTGAGGCTTGTTGACATAAACCCGCGACTTTAAAAAGCCCCACAAAAAGAAGTCTGGAGCGGTCAAATCAGGCGATCTTGCTGGCCAGTGCAAATCGCCAAAACGGGAGATTAGGCGCCCGGGAAATGCATCCTTCAGCATATCGGTTGTGGCACGTGCAGTGTGTGCCGTTGCACCGTCCTGTTGGAACCACATGTTTTCCAATCCCAATTCATCAAGTTGCGCAAAAAGAACTCGTTGATCATTGCTATGTAGCGCTCACCATTCACAGTAACCGTTTGGCCCACGACGTCTTCGAAGAAAAAAGGTCCGATGACTCCTCCAGCGAAAACAGCACACCATACAGTGACTTTGAGCGGGCGTAATGGCTCTTCGTGGGTTACACGCGGATTTGCAGTGCCCCAGAAGCGTAAATTTTGCTTATTTACGTATCTGCTAAGATGGAAATGGGCCTCATCACTCATGATTATTTTTGATGAAAAATCATCTTCCACTTTGTGGTGATTAAGGATGGCTTGAGCGTATGTTAGACGCGATTGTCGGTCAGCAGCTAACAGCTGATGCACCGTCTGAACTTTGTACGGAAACATTTTCAAATCTTGTACCAAAATTCGCTGTAAAGACCGTCGACTGATACCCATTTGCGTGGCACGTCGTCTGGTCGATGTCGACGGCGCTTCCATGACATCCTCGGCTACAGCAGCAATATTCTCTGCAGAACGGCTACTCCGGGGTCTGCCACGCCTGGCAGCATCTCGTGGTGTTGTGCCAGTATCTTCGAGTCGAGCGGCTACACGTCGCAGTGTTTCACCAGTAGGCGTTGGACGGCCAGGAAATCTGCGTCGAAATTCACGTTGTGCCAAAGTCACCGACCGATTACACTGTGACACAAAATTGAACTTTTGGAATCGGAATGGGATGAAACCAAAAGGAAATGAAAGTTGACCTTATGTATAACAAAACCCTCAAGGGATTTCTTAAGATTAGTGCGAGATCTTTTTTTAGACGCATTTGAAGTTGCTGATTTTTGAACGCTGGCTAACAAGAAAAATTCATTAAAAAGTCATAAAATAATGCTATTTATCCCGGAAAATTGTGGTATCTTACTGTTTTTGGGGTCGAGGAATCCATTTTTGACATTTATTTTTATTTTAAGGCGCCGCTAGAGGGCGCTTTGGTACATTTTTTTTGGTTTAGATCGCATTTTTTGTCTTTCCACACGGTTACATCCGTAGATTAAGAGCTATCGAGCTGAAATTTGGTATTCGAGTTTCTATTCACCAAGCGGAGATTGGGTTCTTATATGGGCATGTTCGGACAAAACCTACTCCCACCTCCCATACAAATTTTACCTTTTTTGAGGTCTGTCCCTGCGATCACAGTCGTAGATTAAGAGCTATCGAGATGAAATTTGGTGTGCTAGCTTTTATCCTCTAAGCGGAGACTAAGTTCTAAAACGGGCATGATCGAACAAAAACTACTACCACCTCCCATACAAACTTGCCCTATTTAGGGGTGTTCGTCTGTTTGTCTTCTCAATTACAGCCTTAGATTAAGAGCTATCGAGCTGAAACTTGGTACGCAAACTTCTAACCTATTAGGGAAAGTTAAGTTCTAATAAGAGCAAGATCAGACAAAAACTCCTCAAACCCCAAAATATGGGAAGTTTGCATTGGAGGTAGGAGAAGTTTTTGTCCGATCATGCTCATCTTAGAATTTACTTTTCTCTAAGAGGTTAGAAGCTTGCATACCATAGCGAGGAAAAATAGACGGACATCCCCAAAAAGGGTTATTTTGTATGGGAGGTGGGAGTAGTTTTTGTCCGACCATGCCCATTTTACAACTTAGTCTCCGCTTAGAGGATAAAAGCTAGCACACCAAATTTCATCCCGATAACTCTTAATCTACGACTGTGATCGCAGGGACAGACCTCAAAAAAGGTAAAATTTGTATGGGAGGTGGGAGTAGGTTTTGTCCGATCATGCCCATATAAGAACCCAATCTCCGCTTGGTGAATAGAAACTCGCATACCAAATTTCAGCTCGATAGCTCTTAATCTACGGATGTAATCGTGTGGAAAGACAAAAAATGCGATCTAAACCAAAAAAATGTACGAAAGCGCCCTCTAGCGGCGCTTAAAAATAAAAATAAATGTCAAAAATGGATTCCTCGACCCCAAAAACAGTAAGATACCACAACTTTCCGGGATAAAAAGCATTATTTTATGACTTTTTTAATGAATTTTTCTTGTTAGCCAGCGTTCAAAAATCACCAACTTCAAATGCGTGTAAAAAAAAATCTCGCACTAAACTTAAGAAATCCCTTAAGGGTTTTGTTATACATAATGTCAACTTTCATTTGTATTTGGTTTCATCCCATTCCCATTTTGGTTGTTGCACAGTGTTATTGGTCAAATAAATAGTCAGCAATATTCCGCGTTCTGGAGAAGTGTAGCGTAACATTGTTTATTAACGTGTATTTCGCATGTGTTTACTACACAAATGTCAAAACAGAACTGACATTAGGGGCCAATCGCAAAATGTATAGCATTTTCTGATAGGAGGATTACTTTTGCGCCACCTTGTACAAATGCAGCTACTTAAGTATGGTCATTTTAAAGATTCCGCAACAACAAAAATCTATCTTAATACGGTCCCATAACAACAATATACTAGTTGTTTGTTAGAAATTGTTTCTGCTATATACAATAGACCTGGCGCAGCTAATATGGGTTTTTTTATTTTTTGGAATTTTGAATGTGGGTAGCGATTAAAATATGCGATTTGATGCCAAAATCGATGTACCAAATATTCAGGTTGATCGGATGGTGCCAACACGTGCCCCAATGAGGTCAAAGGTCAAAATTTTGAAAAACCACCAAAATACTGATTTTTGAACTTTATTAATTGTTCTACTAAGAAATTCTATAAATAAAAATACTATAATACTATAAAGTTGCATTAACTCTGTAGAACACTATGCGACAAGAACCAAATACATATATATTATAATTTATAGTATAAATGTAAATGTAATTATATTATTATTTATAATTTAATGTAAAAAGTTAAAGAAGATTGGTATTGAATGAAATATTTCCTTTTTGGGAGAAAGCTAGAATGCTGCAAAAGTCATTAAACATGAAATCTCCGGAACGAAGTATAATTTATAACAATTTATTTGGCTTTGCCCACGTGGACGTTCTCAAGCTTATTAGTATATATCAAGATAGAGACTTCTTAATAAAGCAGCGAAAAAATGGGCGTGTTGGTAGCATGACTTGTGTGGATCAAATGTCACAAATGAAGAAAAAAGAAAGACACAATGATAGGAAGATGAAAAACGTCGAAAAGAAAATTATGAAGAAAAAACTGAACTTGGTTTAATTACTATATTATTATGTAGTATTTGGACATACAGTGGCTATTTATTGTGCACTTAATTTCATGTTTATGTTTTATAGTTAATGTTGAATTTGAGAGTGATGAATTGGGATGAATTTCATATGAAATAACACCCAAAAATGTATGAAAAAAATTTGGGGAATATTTCATTTCTCGTTTGGGCGTTATTTCATTGGGGGGCTTTTCGTGGAGCCTTTCGTGCACCTGGAGTGACGTCACATGCAAGATTCATGTACAAGGACTTCTATTGTCCAAAAATGTACACTTTTCACACACTAAAATTTCTGGATTCAGTTGAATGGAATTCGTAATATGTGAATTTTTTTAGTAAGTCTCAATAGTCCAAATAGTAATATGCAACTAATAAAGAGGATTATTTGCTGTTTTGATACTAAAAATATATACAGTGCTATTGGGAAAAAATCGAAACCACCACCAGTGGTATTTATCGGAGGAAACAGTTGCACTTGCCTTTTTGACCCACATGTAGACTCAGAAATAAAAGATAAAAAAAAGATGGTCTGATTCTGATAAAGACCATTATATGGGTGATGATGTTGACGAATTCAAAGTATTCACATCCAAGTATTGGAGCTCTTTTGTTACTACGAAAACAATTTTTTTACTCGTTTGGAGATTTCTATGGATTTCTTACGCTTTAATCCATCAAATTTCTAAGGCCAAGCAGGGAAACTGATCGTCAAAAGCATTACTGTTGTGAATGCCGCCGAAAATATAGTCAGACTAATAACTGAATCTTACAAATGCTTAACACACAACGAAGACGATAAACAGTACTTGTTGTACATTGTAGAGAGCTACCGTAAGGACTTCCCAGTCTATACAAAATCTTCACTGATTTAAAATAACACTAATAAACCGTATTAATGAAAATTAAAGAAAAAACATTATATACATAGTAATTTTATTTAAAAAAATTAATAAAATGCAATAAAAAGAGTTTTTTTGGTGTTTTTTTAAAAATGTTGACTTTTGACCTCATTGGGGCACGGGTTGGCACCATCCGATCGGCCTGAAAATTTGCTATATCAATTTTGGCATCAAATCCCATATTTTAATCGCTACCCACACTCAAGATTCCAAAAAAACCTTTTAACGCCAGGTCTAATATACAATGATTTAAAAAAGCTTTGTAATTAAAATACAAATCATAAACAACGAATATTTAGGCCTTAATCACGCAGAAACTTTTAAACATAGATACCAGAACCAGATGAGAAGACACTAGAGAATAAACCTGCTATTACCATGTATTTGTGTTTTTGTTATATTTAATGATATGTTATGTTATGTGAACTTCCTTCGTCATTTTTTTGTCCCTATTTCCAAAATAAATTTTAATGATTTTTTAAAATTGGTGCATATTTCTAGGCAATAGTGTTTTTTAACTTTAAAAAAACTTAAAGTTAAGTCACAAAAATCCTACTTATTTAAAAAAGAAGACTAAGATTAGGTTATTATTCAAATAAAGCTTAAATTGAAAGGTTAATGTTAATACTTGCAGTGAGTACAGGGAAAACTAAAAAAAAGTTAGGGCTTGATATGGTGTGCATAATCGACCTTTTGAGCCCGTAATGAAGAGAATATTGCGGCTATAGTGGATAGTGATGTCCAGTGGTATACTTTACTGGTACTATCACGCAGACTAACTATGGGCATGCTCTCTGTATAATGAGGGAGGCAAACGAATGCTTTTTGTTAAATTTGTGCTTCTACAGTTAAAAATGTCCCAAACAGAGATAAAACTGGTATCATCGCCCAGACCAAACGGCTAAAGGTAGAATTGATAAAATATGGGTTTGTAATTAGATAGCTGTACAAAATGGTTTTTTGAAATTCTTACATTTAAAGGCATAAAAAGGGATAAAACTGACACAAATACTCAGACCAAACGGAGATTGGGTAGAATCGACTTACGAAAATAATTGCCTTACTACTTTGAGCTAATTTGAATGTTAGTGTAACTTGAGATAACTATGCAAATAAATTATATGTTTCCTGGGAATATGAATAATGAAAATATGTATAAATATTTTTTTCCGATATTATTAAATTTTTTGAACTTTTTGTGTACACATGAATCCCATCAGATATCAGCTTTGCTAATGCTTCCACTTGATAATAATTCCACACTTTTCCAAAACTGGATGACTTTATTTGCATTGGTAAGCTAGAAGGGCGACTAAAATTTTGGTTGATTCATCCCATTCTTGTTCCTATTTTAAATATTCTATGTTTTTTACATATTTTTAATATTGTCTATATTATCAGCAATTACATTTAAAGGTTTACTTTTCACTTTCTGTATACATCCATAAAAATTAAAAAAAAATATTGTGCGTGCAATTAGACTATTTATGCTCTCGCTGGGGTCAGCGGGACAGATAGCCTCAAAGCGGTGGTTTAGTATAGTGTAGCTAAATGGATACTAGTTGGTAAAAAGCTAAGTTTTAAGGCCTTAATTTGAAATCTGGGTTGTTCCCCAGCCAGCATTTGCATGATCGTTTTGGCAAAAATCATCTAACTGAGTCATCTTCGAGTCCTCTGGATGACCAAAAAGCTGATTAATCAGTTGCGTGCGTGAAATGCGGCTCGAAAGGGAGTCGCGTGTATGCTTTAAAAGTGATGTATGAAAAATACAATAACAATACTGTATTTGAGTTTCGCAAATCTTAGTTGTTGTTGTTTCTAACGGGAAAACTTGCGATGTTATTGAAAAAAGGGGTTGAAAATACTTGAGTTTCATTTTATATTTGCAGTCGAGTCGTGAACACAAGTGGTAAATGTTTAGTTGTGATGTTAAAATAATTTAAACGTGTGGATAAATGTAATACTTATATTAAGTAAAATAATGTAATTACATTTTAATAAAAATGCAATGTCAGCTAAAAAAATTAAGAGAATGGAAAAAGCGCAAATAAAAATACTCACAAAAGACTCGCAAGCGATTATAAACATGACTGAAACAAGACTCGAAAAATAATCACAAATTAAGTAAAATAAGACTAATAAATGATCAGAAAACGATTCATAAAAGACTTCAAATACTTCTAGAAAAGGAGTCGAAAATGACTCTTAAAGTAGTACAGAAAGAGACTCATAAATGATACATTTAATAGGAGTCGCGGGGAGTCACGTTTTTCTCCCGACGAAAGTATCTTTTATGTTCGGAAAATGAGCGCATATTCCGCCTTTTCAATCACGCAGTAGACTCGAAAAAGTCTCGAATTTGATTATAAAATTCAAAAAATGTTGGCTGGGCAGATCTGCGTTCATACTTCTGGCCCAGAGTGTATTTGTAAACACATACACGTAAATATATATACATTTGTATTTACATCAATTTGTTTGACTTTTTGGTTGAGTGCATAAAACACTGATTGTTTACTTAATAAAATGGATACAAATATCACAGAAAACAACACCAGTAACAATGCCATTAATGACCAAAGATGTATGTACGTTAGGGCGGCCCTTCGTTATATGGGGGGAAAAAGTGTTCAAATTTAAAGTCTCTCCACCAATAAATATGGGAATAGGAAATAAAACAAGAAATATAATGTTTTGAGTCAATTTAAAAAAATTTTAAGGTGGTTCAATGCGATTGAAATTTTGAAAAACCACGATTATTTGCCTTTTCGTTATTTTGTTGGAACCTGAATACCATATATCAGTCTGCTTTACCCGATTTATATTTTAAATACATTCTAAAGCTTATTACTTATCCAAAATCATACAAACTTACAAAAAAGTGCATAGAACCGAAAAGTTTGCGATTTCGAAGCAAAAATAGAAAGGTAAGAAGTTATCTATATAACTATATATATCGTTGGAAGGCCAAAGTCTCCTCTTTCCAAATCCGCTGGGTTACTTAAAATCGGTTCATAATCAACCCAGTTTTAGGGGTGATTTGAAAATTTAAAAAAAAAATATACAAATAAACAAAAATATACACGAAAAACTAAAAGCATGCGCCTTAGATAAGCACGAAAAACCTTTAAAACTTATAAAAAATTCACAATAAATTTTGATTCGTAGTTAATTTATTCACTGTATATATTTACTTTTTAAAAAATATTCATCACCAATAGTTAAAAATTAAATGGTTATTTTTTATATTACATTTATAAGATTCAAACTATTGGTAAATTACTCTACTGGACCGGCCGTGGCATAGTGGTTAGAACACGCGACTACCATGCGGGAGATCGCAGATTCAAACCTGGCTCCAGTCATCTTAAAAAAAATTGTTCTTTCATTGTCGGCTCCCCTCGAATGTTGTTGACAGCAACTTCGCAGTATTAAGTGTCGAGTCAATCGGCGTGTCTAGTAAGAGCTTCTCAAACAGTGACGTTCGCATTCGTCGATAAACAAGTAGGTGCCGTTAGTTGTGAATCTAAAAATAGAAAGCGTGTTAATTCACAACAACGCGAGGAGCTATCCCATACCTCATTCATGGGATGCAAAGGGAAATTACGTTACGTTAAAAAATATTCTGTTTTGAATGCATATATGTAATTTTTAAAAAGCTGTTTTGTGAAAGAAATGGTTAAACTTGCTTAGTGCTTTATATGTGAAAACGCAAATTTTTTTTTTCAAATTTGTATGGGAACTTACGTTTCTGAGGGAGTTAGAAAGTTCAATTTTTAGTATCACTGTGTTGACTTTGAAAGTACCACCGCCCATTGTTTTAACGTGAAAAGCTTTAATTCGCAATCTATATATATAAAAGGCTTGGGTGACTGACTGATCACTCCCCAGCCCAAACGGCTTAAGCTAGAACCGTGAAATTTTGAATGTAGGTTTCTTTTATGACGTAGGCGCGCACTAAGAAGTGATTTTTGGATTCGGACAGAAAGGGGGTAAGATGGCCGTGTCACCGGCCCATACAACTGGAATTTAAAAATGACTGTATCTTTTGAACCGTTATAGGTACGAAGTCGAGATTTGGTATGTATGTCGGTCGTACCCCTTTTTAAAAATTGGTATTTTGGCCAAATAAATGGACCGATTGCAATTGAATTTTCTATGTGTGATACAGTTCATAGGGCCTCCATCATAAGCTACAAGAAAACACATTTAGACAAAGGGGCGTGGCACCGCCCACACAAACCGAAATTTCAATCGGTCATATCTCAAGAGCCATTAGAGGTATGAAGATGAGATTTGCTACATATGTTACTGATACATAGAGGATTACGTCTCGCTGAAAAATGGGCGGTGCCACGCCCCTTTTAAAAAATCGTTATCTGGGCGATTTAAATGGACCGATTTCAATGAAATATCATAGGCTAAGAACTTTTATGGGTTAAAAATGACCAATAAGAAATAAAAGTTGTATCATCACCTTAACCAATCTGCTAATGGTATAATCGCGAAAATTGATATGGAAATGCTTGCTATCAAATTGGATTGAAGTGTTTTTTTTAAATCTGATGTTTCTGGGTAAAAATATCGAAAAAGGGATAAAAATCTCACTATCGCCTAGACCAATCGGCTTATGATGTAATCATGATAAGTTATATAGGCTTACTCCCTATGGAATTAGAACGAAGCAAGGAGGGTTTTCGAAATTCTTACCTTTTATAGAATTACTAAAGCGGTACAATCACTCAGACCAATGGGATAAAGCTACAATCGCATAAATTGGGTATTCGTTAGTCTTATGAAGCGTTGGCATTTTACCTGTATTGCTTAAAGTCATAAAAAGGTTCATTGTAAGTACGGGTGAAGCAACGCGAGACGGGAAAGTTAGTGCTATATATTTTGTCATATTTAAAAAGATAGTCTATTAATTTCAATAACTCAAAACTTAAACAATATCTTATATTGGGTGATGGTATTTACCAGTTTGCCTGACTAAAATTTCTCTACTGGTTATAGTGTATCGTTCCATTCTAAGTAATGGCGTAGTTTGTACTTCACAATAACACCTCTCATTGGAAACCCCTTTATGTAAAACTTTGAGGGCCAATTAGGTTATTTTTATGGGATGTACCAGAAGGAGTGTGGCAAAGGTTTCGGTTTTCTAAGGGTTTGTCTTTTATTACAAGATAGTTAAACGACCAAAGTTAAATATCCCCCAATTGTTCGTTTGGAAGTTATGAAATAAATATTAATTTTTTAAAATGTGTAATTTTGTATGGGAGGTACCAGAAGAGGTGGGTTTATTCTGCCCATTTACAATCCCATTATTTCGTTTTGAAATATATTCATACAGGAACATTTTTATATCGATCAGTTAAGATTTACTCGAGTTATCCTGCTCACCATCCAGACAGACGGACATAGCTCAATCAAATCAAATATACAAAAAGCGTCGTTTTTTAATATTTCAACTAGAGATGGGCACGTGAGTAGATTTGACACATGTTCACGCACGCTCACGTGATTGAAATTATCACTCACGCACGCTCACGCTCGAAGCTCTTTTCGCTATTCACGTTCACGCACGCTCACGTGAGTAAATTTTGTACTCACGCACATTCACGTGAGCGTGAATCACGACAATCACGCCAAATAAAAACTAAAAAAATTTATCGTTATGTTTCTATAATTACACTATGCAATAAATGAAGACTTTTCGCAAAATAAAAGATCTTGACAGTATAGGTTCGATTCTACTATCAAAGGTTAATAAAACCATATACTATAAACCATACAACATTTTTTTTTATGGACCCCAAAAGATTCTCGATGAATAACTTAACCATTTGGTTACCGATTTTGACAAACAGGTATGCTCATGAAAGCATGCACTTTGTGAATAAAATAGTAAACATTAGGGTGTCCTTATAAAATAGTTGCTACAAACTTCTTCAAACTTAAAAAATAGAGAAACCAGTACAGAAATTTCAATCAGGTAAACTGACTGATAAATACCATCACCCAATATAATATAGTGTTTATGTCTTGAGGTATATAAATTAACAGAATTGTAATTAAAATAAAATTACATATGTATTATTTTGCGCGTGCTTGTAGAGAAACCGTACAAAATTTGACTTATTTGTATAGGAGGTACAATAAGGGGCAGCACAATGTGTCTGACTTTTTTCTCAATAAACGAAAACCATAAGGGGGTCTGTCAAATAGATGGGGTTGTTGAGGTTTTGCATCCTATTACAAGTAAAATTAACTGACAAATTTTATTTACCTCCCATGTGTCCGTTTGGACGTTTTGGGAGAACTATAAATTTTCCAAAAAATATATTCCATATGGGTTAGGGTGGGGCGATTAGTATGGAAGGAAAAAAATCTTTATGGGCGCTTCGTGTTTCTGATTCTTGGGATTGTACTGAGCAAAAAAGTCCACTAGACCATATGTCTACGGTGAAAATCGAGCCTCCCCATTTTGACTTGAAGTTTTTCCTCAAACCTTATTTTTTTGAAAAATTTGCAAATGTTCTTCGGCTCATATTTCGTAAACTATTTAAAATTTTGACTTATTTTCAAAAGTAAAGTTATAGCTATTATCTCGGGCTACAATTTCTCTGCACATATTATTTAGAAAAAACTTCGTTTGCATGGTGAAATAGTCGAAAACGTGGAAAATTCACCACTTTTTGTCACGTTTTTTTTAGATATTTTGGCCTATAACAGCCAAACCATTGAGATTTTCGATCCAATACTAACTCAAAAATGGTAGCCAAGACAATAGTTAAGAACTCTCTAGTACATCGCAAAAGCATTGGAACACTCCTTCTAGTAGTTTTGGCCTTGTGAAAGTGCATATTTTTCGTGAAAATATTGATAAATTACCATTTTCAATTGTTCATAGGGCAAAATCATAAAAATGTTATATTTCTTATTTTTATTCTATTTTATTATTATATTCTATTTATCTTATTTCTTATTTTTTAGTCTTCTATTGGTTTCAGTTCATTTGACGCATTTTTGTTAGTTTATTGTAAACGATCACAGCATCAAATACACATAAAATTAAATACGCATTTTTAAATATTTGCCGCAAATGTAAGTTTTATAAATAATTGTTTCGTGTATAAACTGTGCAGTGCTATTAAAAAACATTTTTTTTATTTAAGAAATAGAACATTTTTATGATTTTGCGCTATGAACAACTGAAAATGGTAATTTATCAATATTTTCATGAAAAATATGCACTTTCACAGGGCCAAAACCGCCTGAAGGAGCATTCCAATGCATTTGCGATGTACTAGAGAGTTCGTAACTATTGTCTTGGCTACCATTTTTGTGTTAGTATTGGATCGAAAATCTCAATGGTTTGGCTGTTATAGGCCAAAATATCTAAAAAACGGGACAAAAAGTGGTGAATTTTCTACATTTTCGACTTTTTGACCATGCAAACGAAGTTTTTTGTAAATAATGTATTCAGAGAAATTGAAGCCCGAGACAATAGCTATAACCTTCTTTTGAAAATAAGTCAAAACTTTAAATAGTTTACGAAATATGAGCCGAAGAAAATTTGCAAATTTTCCAAAAAAATAAGGTTTGAGAAAAAACTTCAAGTCAAAATGGGGAGGCTCGATTTTCACCGTAGACATATGGTCTAGTGGACTTTTTTACTCAGTACAATCCCAAGAATCAGAAACGCGAAGCGCCCATTAAGATGTTCAAATCGCCCCACCCTAATATGGGTAAATCCGAAATAATGTATACCAAGGAAAAAATTTCAGAATTGTTAATCCATAAATGGGCCTTAAGATATATAAAGCGTAAGCTTTTTCGGTGATCCATTTATGAATGGCGGGTTAAAACCTACACCCACCTCGTGTTTTTGTTTGTTTTTCTAAAATATATGTTTTGTAGATGTCCATAAAAATGGTAAAAAACACCATATTTATTTTCCATTTTATAATAAACTTAAAATATAATAATATAATCAATTGTGTACAATTACATGTAAAAAACGCATCGGTAGGTCATTCAGAAAATATAAATAATGTTAAATAAAGATGGACACACGGCATATAACGTTTGCAACGGAAAAGAAGGTTTTTTAAGTTTAAATGCTTTAATTTTTAGTTTTTCATCAATCGAAGTATGTTCGTAAAGAGAGACAATAGTGCGATTAAAATATAAATATATAATGTATTTTTACACCATTCTACAAAAAAATATGAATGACAACGTGTGTAACGTCCGCAACGGAATGCATTTTTTCAAAAATTATATTTATTGAACACAGCAATTGTGGACCCAAATGAAGTGTTTGTGGAATGAGTTACTAGTTCTAGAGTTTCAGGTCCACATCATCACCTAGTGCCGGGTCTGATATTATGAGCATTTCTCTAACATCAATAAAATTTAACAATAGTCAGCTTGTCTGGTGCCAGTATCATATTGATATGCATTGTATCAATTCAAATGTACATACAATTTTTTCTCATGATCAAACAAACATACATTTTGAATTTCAGTTAAAGTGATACATCTATTCAAATTCTCGAAATAAGTCCATCCCAGCGCCACCTGTCGGGTTCAATTCTACATAAATTGTTTTCTTTGGATCAAACAAAGATACATTCTAAATTTCACTTAAATTGGTCCATTTATTCAAATTTTCGAAATAAGTCCACTCCAGGGCCACCTACCGGGTCCATTCATATAATATATATAATTATTATATTTATTCCTGTGTGTGTCAACAGCTCATTAACAGTGTGTCTGATGTTGATACAATTTTTTATGATATATGTTATAATATAGAAGGAAAAAGTGTAACGCCCGCAACAGACGAATTTAAAATTTTTGGATGAACCAACAAATTTACAACTCTCATTAAAGTCTTTTTAAAATCCTTAAATATTCCTTTTTCCTTTATGTATTTCGATTTTTCTGGTTACAATACAATATTTGCTAAAATAGATGCAAATGAACGCTGACATCCAAAACTACTTCCATTTTTTGTAACGTCCGCAACGGTACTTTTGGCACGAATATTGTTTTTGTCAAAATTAGTTAAGCAATCAATTAAAAGACATTTCAAAGTACTCTCAAATAACTGTTGTTGCTAAAGTTTATAAGTAAATATCTCACTTATAGTGCAAGCGGGATTAACAAAACAAAACATAAATGCGTACGAATATAACGTCCGCAACACAGGATTTACCCATATTCATTCCAAATATGGGTCATTTGTATGGGAGGTACCATAAGGGGTGTGTCAAATAGATAGGGTTTCTGAGGTTACGCCTCTTTCAAGATAAATTAACTGACCAAATTTGGTTGTCCCCAGGCGTCAGGTTTGAAAGGTATGGGAGAAATATTTGTTTTTCCAAAAATAGGTCATTTTGTATGGGAGGTACCAGAAGACGTGGACCGATTTAGTCCATATTTATTCCTGAGTCCAATTTTCATAAGCGAACATTATACGCAAAATGTAAGTGAATTCAGTTTACTTACAAAAAAGATAGTATGTAAAACTATGAGGGTCAATTCGGTCATTTGTATGGGAGGTACCAGAAGGGGTGTGGCAAGCGTTTCGCTTTTCTTAGGGTTTTTCTACTTTGCAAGATAAATAAACTGACCAAATTCAAATATCCTCCACTTGTCCGTTTGGAAGTTATGAAAGAAACATTAATTTTTCAAAAATAGGTTATTTTGTATGGGAGGTACCAGAAGGGTTCGGGCTATTCAGCCCATTTATAATTCAGTTAGTTAATTTTGAAAAATATTAATACTGGTGAATTTTCATACCGATCCGTTAAGGATTACTCGAGTTACCCTGCTGAACAGCCATCCAGCCACACATAGCTCAATCGTCATAAAATGTCCTGAAACTAATTTGGTCTTAAGATACTTGGGGTCTAACTCGTCTTCTTTAAAGCGTTACACTTTTTTTCGTATCAAATGATATATACCCTCATCCCTGAGGGTGATGGTATAAAAATTTAAATCTTTATCAATGTAATGAGAAATGCAAATAGCCAATTCTGTGTTATGCTCATGTTTTTTTTTTGCTTTGCGTGATTAGCGTGAGTAGCGTGATTCACGCAAAGTATGCACTCACGCACGCACATGCACGAAGATTTTTTTTGATGCTCACGTTCACTCACGCTCATGTGCGTTCTAACTTACTCACATTCACTCGTGATTCACGCCAATCGCGTGACGAGTGACCATCTCTAATTTCAACCACTTTGAGCCACCTTTAAATTTCTTTTGGTTAACCCAAAACTTTATATTTCTTGTTTTTTTAGCTTTTGTTTTTCAGGGCCACCTTAGTGTACATGTACATACACACGTGTATTCAAGACGATCAATGAATATAAAAAGCAAATAGTGCCGGAAGTTTGTTTCTTACAAAATATAGCATAAAACCACCTGCTTTTGGATACAATTCGTTAATGTTGTTGTTGGACATACCTTTTAAGCAAGAATCGCAAATTGCTCCATTAGCTTGTGTAACATATTCATTGTCAACATCAAATGTGTAAAATTATTCTGTTTGTGCATATTTTGTTATTCCCTCGAACATTCAATTTAACATGCAAACATATGATGTCAGTAAGAAATGTTATTTGCAGATGATGTAATTAGGAAATGGTGTACCATATTACCACATCAAGAAAATAATCAAGACAAAATGATAAATTTTAATCATTTTGCAGACAGAACGAATATCGATTTAAACTAGGTTTGACTTACTAAATGAGTAACGCTTTGAGCTCCTTGATGTTGCACAACCTAATCAACCTCGTCAAACTAGTTGTTTTAATAGATGAAAATCTTATATCAACTGAATTTCTATTTGACGTTTATTGCAATGATGATGATAGTGCCGAGTTCGAAGAGACGGAAGTTTTTTAGCACCACATAATCGTGCCTTTAGAAAGAGTTAAGGGACAGTTTAGCAATGCCTTTACTTTCAAGACATTGATATTATTACTCGATTTCTAAAGTGGGCGGAACGATACATATGTATGGGAGGTACCAGAATAGGGGTGGTTAGACTTCCAGTTTTTTTCTCCAAAACTTTATCCTGATATAGTTTTACTAAATACAGAAATTGGGACCGGCCGTGGCATAGTGGTTAGAACACGCGACTACCATGCGGGAGATCGCAGGTTCAAACCTGGCTCCAGTCATCTTAAAAGAAAAAAAAATAAAGAAAATTTTCTTTTATTGTCGGCTCCCCTCGAATGTTGTTGACAGCAACTTCGCAGTATTAAGCGTCGATTCAATCGTCGTGTCTAGTAAGAGCTTCTCAAACAGTGACGTTCGCATTCGTCGATAAACAAGTAGGTGCCGTGAATCTAAAAATAGAAAGCGTGTTAATTCACAACAACGCGAGAAGCTATCCCATACCTCATTCATGGGATGCAAAGGGAAATTAAGTTTTTTTAAATACAGAAATTGGCCACGATCGTGTTGGCAAATTAATATTACTACTTGCTTTCCAAAGTAGCATTTGTATGGGAGGTACTAGAAGGACATTATCCAGTTATTGTTTAAGGGGCGTGGCTAGACTTCCATTTTTTTTTGCAAAACTTAATCCTGCTTTAGCTTTAGGGGCAAAAGTGCAGAATACGGGGCGGGAGCCCAAAAAAAAATATGCCACTCCCCCCAAATACGCTCAAAACACGAAAATCAAGGTCAAAGTTGGCGCTAAGGCCCACGGGGGCTTGGGGGCCCAAAAAAAGGGCCCATTGGGTTCTATGAAACACAGTAGGCAACACAAAAATTTAAAAAAAAAATGCGCGAATTTATAAAAAAGATTCGAATTTTTAAGTGCAATTTTTACGTTGCGATTTAAAAAATCGCGCCATTTTTTTAAAATAATTTTTCAAGATTTTAGTTTTTAAAGAAAATTTTAATTTTTCATGTTTTTATATTTTAAAGAAAAGGGCCACAGCCCAAAATTTCTTTTATCTAAATCACGGAATTTTTTAATGCATATGGTAAAATGTCTTTTCCGTAAAAAGCGCCGCAGGCGAAAAATTTATTTAAAAAAAAATCGAGCAATTTTTTTAAAATAATTTTTCATGTTTTTAGTTTTTAAAAAAAAGGGCCAAAGACGAAAAATTATTTTATAAAAATCACCGTGTTTTTTTGTATTTGGTAAATTGTCTGTTAAAAAATCGCGCGATTTTATTAAAATAATTTTTCATGTTTTTAGAAAAAAGAAACTTTTAATTTTTCATAATTTTAGTTTTTTTTTTTAAAAAAGAGCCTGTTAATATGTATGCCAAAACAGCTGAGATGAAGATGTATGCCAAAACAGCTGAGATGAAGCAAGGAGTCTGTAATTGTTGAAGCGTTGTGTTGTTAGAAGATAACGGTTGAAAAAATTCTAGAGATGGATGGTTTTTTCTCCGTGCAAGATGTTATTCAAGTTTACAAATAAGTTTAAAGATAATAAACTATATTATTTTCAATAAAAAACCAAGGCTTTCTATTTTGCCGAAGGAAATTAGACCCCAAAAATATTAAAATGAAATTGGACCCCAAAAAAGCGAAAACAGGTCCCACAATTTTATTAAATTATGCCCCAACAAATTTATTGGGGTCTATTGTCACACAGACATTTGGGGTCTAATTGCATTATGCAAATATACCCAATAAAAATATGAAATTAGGCCCCATTAAAATTTCGGGTTGTTGTTTTCCATATATTTTTTTGGGGCCTAATTTCATTTTTGATTAGGGGTGTATTTTCGTGGGGCCTAATGGCATACCGCCTTAGCTTTACTAAATACAGAATTTGGGCACGATCGCATTGGATTTATAATATTAATCGTTTTCTCAAGTGGGCGGTACGAGAAAGGTATGAGATGTGTGAGGAGGAGCGTGTCTAGACTTCCAGTTTTTTTTGCAAAACTGTACCTTGCATAGCTACAAACACAGAATTTGGGAACGATCGCGTCGAGTTTGCGGTATTATAACTCGATTTCTAAAGTGAGCGGAGTGGTACATTTATATGGGAAATACAAGAAGGGGCGTGGCTAGACTATCATTGTATCTCCAAAACTTTATCCTGATATAGCTTTACTTAATACAGGATTTGAACAAGATAGCGTTGGGTGTTTCGATTTCTAAAATGAAAGAATGGTATAATTGCATGGGAGGTTCCAGAAGGGGTGTGGCCATGTAGCCCATTTACAATACCGTAAATAGTTTTGCAGAAAAACAAACAATTTTTGCGTCTTTCGAAAGTTATCCTGCGTATCAGCTGGACAGATAGGATGGGGATATAAAAAAATGCAGACATGTTTCAAAGACAATAAACGGTATGCCAATTTATAATTTCCAAAGAGAGATACAAATATTTTCCAAAAAATTTTGAATTATTATTATTTTTTTTTTTTGAGTCTTTTCTTTTTTGTACCCCTGATATAACAAAATTCGCATATATTGAACTAAAATGCCTAGTCCATGGAAGTTCGCTATTAACGTACTCGACTGTACATGAATAAAACTTTCTCGATTACTTCATTTTTTATGAGACGATTGATTCCTGCTTCCTGACCATAATTGCCTGCAAGCGGGATCAGCTTTTCTTGATCTTCATATCCCGGGTAATGAAGTATTGCCTACTGCATTTGTTGAGAAATCCCCTCCTTTACAGTTTCTGTTCTCGAGTCTCTGATAGCTAACTAAGGTTTAAAACACATGCACATTTATTTTGTATTTCTTGTCATAAGATAGGCCCAATTGAACCCGCTGTACAATATCACATTTCACCAATCTACTCTGGCAAAAATCTAAATATTAAAGTTGTTCAAATGATGCGATATTTTTATACCAACTTTGGACGGCAGTGGCCCCCACATTCAATAGGGAGCCGAAAATCATCCAAATCATCCCGAAAGCACCTCAGCTTTAACTATTATAAATTTCATCAGGATACCATTATCTGTTCAAAAGTAACAGAATTAATTAAACAAAAAAACCGAAAAGGAACCACTGTGTAATTATAAATAACTTTATTTTGCACAATTGTTCGTTATTTAGTTTTTTCATCGGTTTTTTTGAATGACCATTATTCAAATTAAAGGCCTGCAGCGTTTTATTTATTCTACTTGTACAAACAGATAAAACAAGTAAGAACCTGAAATTATCGCTAAAAAAAACAACAAAGAGTAGAACAAAACATGTGCTCATCCGTTTTGGATTGAGTAGATCGCGTATCATCTCTTTCTCTGGCTCTCATTGTAGTGGAAACATGTTTTTCTCTTTATTTTTTTTGATGACCAGAGACAAACAATTTTTGTAGCATATTATTCTATCATGCAATAATCTAAAACCGGAGCAATTTTTACGGAAACACGGAAAAAACTTAATGAATGCAGCGAAAACTTAAAAAATCATTAAAATTTTTACAAAAATCCAACTTTGAAGTGCCATAACTTCGTCATTAATGATTGGAATCTAATCAACTATCGTTTTTTTTTTAAATAATTTTTTTATCTTTTATTTTTGTCACAGTTCAGTAAAATCGGTGCGTGAAATTTTACATTAAAATGTATTATTAAATGTTCCGGATACAGAAACTTTTGCAATTTTGTGACATTGTGTTATTTACAACTCTGCTGCAAATAGGCTGTAAACTAGTGTTATTCCCTCGTTTCTTTAATGCTGACTATCCAGAGCTAGCTTTCAACAATGTTCGCTCGTCGAGCAAAGGAAATGTTTCAATCTTGAGTTTTATAACAGATCTGTTTTTATACTATTTTTTAAAAAACTCAATCTTAACTTGCAGGGAAAGAATAAATCAATTGAGCGGAAGTTTTCTTTGTCGGAAAGCGATTAACAAGTAAAGGTTATTTGTATTTTCCATCCCTAAAAGCCTCTCTTGAAAATAACAATATGTTCAATCGTTGAAAGATGCGAGATCGGAGTTTTCTCTACGCTTTGAAGATTTTGTTCAAATGAGTGATTTGTTTCACCTTCTTAAGAATGCATTATCTGTTAAACCTTTTGGAAACTGTGTTTCGATTTGTTGGCAAACATTAATAAGGCTGCTGTAAATTTGCATTTTAGGAAATTTCTCAGACTGACGGGCTTGCCAATTTTTGTTTAAATATGGCTACAGGTTATTTAAATCCAAATTTAAAGAAAATTGCCATATTGTCTTTCACAGTATTTGGGTCTAATTATCTTTGTGAAGCTGATTTCTCAAAAATGCATTTTTTAAAAAGTTCCCTTAAAAACAAGCAAGTCAAAGACTGCATGATTGCAGCAATTACAAGCTATTTTCCAGATTTTCGTAAACTGGCTAAAAGTCAAAAAGCAAACTTTTCTCATTAGATTTTGAAATACGAAAAAATATAATAAAACCGGAAAACCAAAACAAGCAGTAACAATTCTGAGTAATGCTGGGGGGTTACTATGTTACTCGACTCGAAAGTTGTATTCGATCCGAAAATAAATCGGTACCATGCACAGTAAGGAAATAAAAGTTTTTTTTTACATTTGAAATTTTAGGCCGCAATTCTTGACCGATTTTCAATTATTTTATCACTTAGTTAAATTCGTAACATATGTTCATATTATTTGAGGTCAATTCAAAGTTTTTAGGACATGTAATCGAAAAAATATTTGACATATAAGTCAAAAATTATATTTTCATCGATTTTAACAAATTTTAAAAAATAATAACGGTAATGAATTCACAATAAACGAAAAACCTATATACTGTGGACAATTTTGTTTCCAATAATACAAACAATTTTTTGAAAATCGGTCAAGAATTGCGGCCTATAATTTCAAATGTCCAAAATGTATCCCACTGTGCCATGTAACTTTGTCGGTCGAGTTAAAAGTGGTGTCATAATTGGCAGTACTTTCGAATGTATTAAACAAACTTGGCAGCATTTTTTTTAGAAAATGGCGATATTGCAGCTGACGGATGCAATGTAAGTAACAATTTTGTTAATTTTTTTGTATGTATGTATTTAGAAGTGCTTTTATTTTTGTATTTCATTTCATAGCCTGTGCCCGAAAACTGAATGCGGTTCTTACTTAATTTCGTCTTAAGATGTGTCTAGAGATCTGACCAAAACTATAAAACTTTGGTGACTTGTTTGGTTTTAGGGGTTTTATGTAGCTTTTATTCAGCTACGGATGATCCGTCATAAAGTTGAGCATCATTCCGATTAGTCTTTGCTTGGTGTTCACATTTTTCGATGCATTTTATGTATTAATGTTTATCAATTAATGTGAATAAACTTTAGAAATACTTAAATTTGTCTGCGCTTGCTGTCGGTGTTTTGATCTTTTTTAACGATTTTTATTTTATTCGCTAGCTAAATATCAAAACGAATTCGAAATACATAGTGATGCACATCCAAAAGTAAAGTATGAAATTCGATAATCGGTTATGCCAAGCCGAAAGTAGGAAATGTTTTTCTAAATTTTTTTAAATTTTGTACTTGGTACAAAAATACGTTTCCGTAATATTAAACTTTCGAATCGAGTTACATGGTAACCCCCCTGTGCAAATAACATCTAAGCACAAATGCTAAATTTACTGCGTCCTCCGAGCTTTCAATAAAACTCCAATGCGGCCCGCCCAGAAAACTAATTGGGAAGCCTTGGTGGAAGGCTTTAAACTGTATCATCCTAAATCACAAATATACGTAGTACCAAATTTGGCTACCACTTACGGCTGCATGTGTATATGACATTTACGCAAATTGCGCTGAGAAGCACAAACTTAATCGTTAATAAAAGATGGATTTTTGAAAGTGACAATTTTGGGCGCTGTAACGCCTACTAAACAAATTGTTAACGTAAATCTTTATATGTATAACGTATATAAGAATTTATGTATTTAGGTATTCGAGGCTCTTGTTTACCAAACGATTACGTAAGTTGTATGTCCCTACGCCATCGTATGCCATTTCTTCCAAAAAAAGAAAATAGTTACTAGAAAACTATTGGAAACCGTTTATTTTCTTTAAATTCCCATTGATCCTATATTTCATGAGGTTGAGAGGAATTCGTGCGAAAACCTTTGCGAATTATGATTGTCTACTTGTGTTCCTTTTTGTATGTGTTAATATTTTTATATACGTATATAGTCTTCCATGTACCGGAGCTAGCACAGTGACGTTACTCATGAATACATTATTAGTTAATACCCAGACAATGAATTTGCAGCATTGGCCCCAACCATATTTGCCGTGGGCTTACCGGTCCTCAAATAACTTGTCTATCAACAAGTCTGAAGATTTCGTAATAATAAATTGAGATATTTCCAAATACTTGTCACGCATCGAAACTTTTCAGTCAAAATGCTTTGTCACAAGTTTTAGGGTATGAAAAATACCGTGTTCCTTTCTTTACCCCCAGGCATCCCTAGATATTCGTACACCTTGCCTGTAGCAATGGGAAAGGTATTAAAATAAGCTTCTGGTAGTCATAACTTTTGAAAGTCATGCACTAGGAATCCTTGCGTAGCCCTGTGTACGTTTGTGTGTGAGGAAAACGTGCTTTGCATGAAGTAATACGCAACTTGCGGCATTCAACATTCACAGTGCGTTCCGCAGAGGTTGGCGGTATTCCGCCTGTCTAAGGTATGACATTAACTTTTGATCGGGTAGCAGTAATTGGTGTTAACACTGGTCATATATGAAAAATGTGCTTACAAGTTTTGTCTTGCTGATTGGACTGGACTGAAATGGGCTCATATGGAATATGATTTTAGCTCCTGCTTGCATATGTATTCATATATTTTTATTTGTTGTACAATTTTTCAAGTTTAATTAATCTGTCTAAGAGAAAGTCCATCATTGTAAACATCAAGCGTTTACTGCACATTCCTTTTACACATGCATGTGCATATTTCGAATAGACTTTGACTACACAAGTGGAAGAAGTATACACTTGAACAATAACAAAATCTGTGAGACATACAAGCAATAAGTTCACTATGATGGGAGATTTTTGTATATACATTTTATGGGATCTGTGTGTGATATTTGCCAAAGGGGCACAATGGGATTCTCATTGTACCTATTAAAATGCGTGAGCACTTCATATAGGTACTACTTGAAGTAACATTTGTGGGCAGTGTGCAAAAAATATAAAATCAGAGTAGTTTGTGGGTCAAAAGATGTAATAATATAGTTTTAGTAAACTTCTTCCGCAAGCGTCATACTAATTACAATTCAAACTGTTGCATTTGCATGTCATACAAATTGATTTGGGCTGCCTATTTGTATGGGGATTATATCAAAACATGTGACACCATGTCCTGTAGCATAAAGCCCCACGTACCACCAATTTAATTAGCTTCTGCACAAGATTACAAATAATTACGGCTACACTACAATTTTAAAAGCAGTTAGTTTATTTAAAATAATGTTCACACTTCTCCTCTTCTGTTGAAGAATATAACAGAATGTCACAAATTTTCAGAAGTGTCTGTATCCGGGACATTTAACAGTCGATTTTAATGTAAAGTTTTTGGGATATCGTCAAATTTTCATGTTTTGAAAAAAGGTAGGTCTACTAAAATGCCATTTTCTCGGGTTTTACTCCATATTGATAACACAGTGCAACATACTTTTTCGGGGGTGAACCAAACCAATATCAAACGATAGCATTTGACCTCAGTAACAAAACCCTAAACTCCATTTTGCTCCACTACGTCACAATTTTTTTTACGGTGGTTTAAAGTTCGATTTTTTTGGTCAAAAGTTGAATCAAAGAATATGAAAAATCATCTGTAAAAATACGTTTTGGGGTATTTCATGTCTTCGGAGACCTATATTAAAACAATCAGGGGAATATTTTCTCGGAACATTTTAACCCTCTAGAACATTTTAACCCTCCAATTTTAAAAAACTTTTTAAACGTCAACTTTGGACGGAGGTCAAGGATTAGAATCTTCGATAGAAATATTCTCCGGAAAATTTCACTAAGAGTCACCGAAGACAAATAACCTATACGAGTCAAAGTTTCCAAAATTAAATCAAAATGAAATGTTAATGGAATGTTAAAAAGTCTATTTTCGAGCAAACAGTGCAACGCACATTTTCGGGAGTGGACCAAACCAATATTAAACGATAGCATTTGACCTCAGTAACAAAACCCTAAACTCCATTTTTCTCCACTACGTCACAATTTTTGTAAACAGTGGGTTATAGTTGGATTTTTATAATCAAAAGTCAAATAAAAGAAAATGAAAAATCATGTGTAAAAATAGGTTTGGTATAGTTCATGTCTGCGGAGACATACATTAAAATTTTCAGAGGAACATTTCATCAGAACATTTGAACCCTCCAGCTCCTACCCTTAGGATGAATTTTGAAAAACAGCTTAAAAGTCAAATTTCTCAAAATGTTCAAAATGGGTGGCAGATAGAGGGTTAAAATGTTTCGAGGAAATATTCCCCGGAAAATTTTAATGTAGGTCTCCGAAGACATGAACTATCCCAAATCTATTTTTACACATGATTTTTCATTTTCTTTTATTTTACATTTGACCAAAAAAATCAAACTTTAAACCACTGTAAACAAAAATTGTGATGTAGTGGAGCATAATGGAGTTTAGGGTTTTGTTACTGAGGTCAAATGCTATCGTTTGATATTGGCTTGGTTCACTCCCGAGAAAGTGCGTTGCACTGTTTGCTGAAAAATAGACTTTTTAACATTTCATTTTGATTTTATTTTGGAACCTTTGACTCGAACAGGTTATTTGTCTTAGGTGACTCTTAGTGCAATTTTCCGGAGAATATTTCTATCGAAAATTCTAAAATGTCCTATACGGGTGGGAGCTAGAGGTTTAAAATGTTCCGAGAAAATATTCCCCTGATTGTTTTAATATAGGTCCCCAAAGACATGAAATACCCCAAACGTATTTTTAAAGATAATTTTTCATATTCTTTGATTCGACTTTTGACCAAAAAATCAAACTTTAAACCACTGTAAAAAAATTGTGACGTAGTGGAGCAAAATGGAGTTTAGGGTTTTGTTCCTGAGGTCAAATGCTATCGTTTGAAATTGGTTTGGTTCACCCCCGAGACAATGGCCATCAAATTGTGTCATAGTGTAATTAAAGATAATAAAATTGTCTCTACAAAAATCCAATCACAAATGACGATCGCTATTTAAGCTCGATAACAATATGTTGATGTTGCTTACTTTCCTCATACTCGTACAACCTCTGCTCACTTACCGAAATAAAAAAAAATTTCAGCAAATATGTAAATATCCATTCTGCGACTACTACCTGTATACAAATATTATATAGCCCTATAAAAGTTTTTGCACGTCCCGTTTCGCTAGTAGTAGATGGAAGACTCTCCCGTTTTGCTTTAGCGCTAAAACACTGGCTACGCCCCTTCAGCCCATTTATCGAAATAAAATATTTTGTCTATACCTTCCTGTCTATTTTTGCCGAGTATATATGTGTATCAAATATTATTTCCTTCGCCACTATTCGAAAATAAAATGTTCGTCTTCATATGAATAGTTGTAATAACGGTGTATCAAATTTTTTTTCTCTGTGGTTAAAAAAACCCTTTTCACACATAAAACCCGCCTAAAATTAGAAATAACATTACGTTTACATTTTTATATCTGTTGTGCTACGTAACAATAAAGGTTATTTTGTCACGTCTACATATATTCATATCTGTTGTGACGAGTGCTATAAGTGTACTAAATTTCATCTTTCTTGGGAAAAAAATATTTTCGCCACTCCCATTCTGAAAAATTTACCAAATTTTGTCTCTCTAGCTCAAGTGGGCATAGCCGAATTTTTTTATAAAAACCATTCTCGGACTGTTACGAAAATTTGTAACAAAAAATTATTCACTTCGGTCCATGCGTTCTCAAGTGATTGCCTAACCAACGCACAACAGTTAATTTTTATTTCTAATATATAAAAATGTCGTGTCACGGTCTTTATGAAATTTAGAATTTATAATTGGTAGGTCTGAGAATAGGTACCATTGTATTGTCATACCGCTAGGTGGCGATATATCGAAAATTTTAATGGATAGACCAATTTAACAGAAAGCAGAATGTATGTTTGTTTGATCGCGACAAACAATTAAAATTAAAAATACACCCGGTAGGTGACGCTGTGGATGCCGAAAGTTTGAACGAATGGACCAATTAACCTGAAATTCAGAATGTATGTTTGTTAAATCATGAGAAAAATGTTTTTGTGTAGTAGATGCTGCTGGAGTGGAATTATTTCGAAAACTGAAAAAGGAATTCCTCTAAAATGGTGCGGCGCATGTAAAATTTATTTTTAAGGGCCAGAGAAACAAAATTCGATGCACATACAGCAGGTATTCATTTATTTTTTTATTTGAATTCATAATTGAAATTTTAAGCCTTGCGGCCGATTTTAAGTACATTACAATAAAACGACTTATTTTAACATCTCAGAAATTTCTTTTAGTTTAAATATTTCAATATAAATGATATAATTAATTATTAATGCAAATATAAATTAATACCTAATCATACAGCGAAATTAGCGTAGCAAATGTATTTTTTTATCTACTTACTTACTTAATTTCCCTTTACGCCCCATGAATGAGGTATGGGATAGCATCTCGCGTTGTTGTGAATTAACACGCTTTATATTTTTAGATTCACAACTAACGGCACCTACTTGTTTATCGACGAATGCGAACGTCACTGTTTGAGAAGCTTTTACTAGACATGCCGATTCACTCGACACTAATACTGCGAAGTTACTGTCAACAACATTCGAGGGGAGCCGAAAATGAAAGAATATTTATTTTTCTTTTTTTTTAAGATGACTGGAGCCAGGAGTTAAACCTGTGACCTCCCGCATGGTAGTCGCGTGTTCTAACCACTATGCCACTATACAAAACATCAAAATACAATGCACAGATGATATTTAGCACTAAACAAAATTTTTATTTTTGATAAGTGGGCGTAATAAATATAGTTTAAGCCCTAAAGCGACAAATACTTGGCACTACAGATATTAATATACAGACGAAATTGTTTTTTTTCTCGATCAGTAGTATAGTATTAGGTTTGAATATATAATTATCCAATTGTAAGATAACAAATATATAAATGTTTTACTTTACATTTAAATTTTTTTAGAGATCAAACTATAAATATATGCCCGTCACATTATCTGAGTTCATTGAATTGTGGGTTTTTGTTTTTATCGACTGTAATTGTCTACAGGGCTACATTACAATTTCTGCCATAAATCCACACACTATGCGTTCGTTTTGTTTTATTTAACAACCAAATATTTACTAGAAAAAAATTGTACGGCAGGACAACGTTTGCCGAGTCAGCTAATATATATTTAAGATACATTTATAAGCTGAAAACGGATTCTTGGAATATTGTCTGGACTTTGAGTAAGGATGGAAAAAAAGTTGTACCAGCAATACAACTGTATGTCCAAAAGTATTTTTAATATTTTGAAATCCAACTTGAGGACTACACCATTTCCAATAGAAATTTAAAAAATATCAATTTAAATTGAAACATTCCATTTGAAATTCAAATATTTAATTCGTAATTCAAAACCCTTCTTTTTAAATTTAAAAATTTAATTTGAAATTAAAAAAACATCAATTGAAATTCAAACTTTCCATTTAAAATTAAAAAATATCAATTGAGATGTAAAACTCGTCAATTGAAATTTAAGACACATCAATTGAAATTCTAAACTCATGAATTGAAATTCGAAACTCGTCAATTGAAATTCAAAATTCGTCAATTGAAATTCAAAAGTCGTCAATTGAAATTCAGAACTCGTCAATTGAAATTCAAAACTCATCAATTGAGTTTCAAAACTCATCACTTGAAATTCAAAATTCGTCAATTGAAATTGAAAACTTCAATTGAAATTCAAAACTTATCAATTGAAATTCAAAATTTGTCAATTGAAATTCAAAACTCATCAATTGAAATTCAAAACTCATCAATTGATATTTAAAATTCGTCAATTGAAATTCAAAACTTATCTTATTGAAATTCAAAAAGGATCATTTGAAATGAAAAAGAATTGAATCATAAATTGTAGGTTCACTGCGACCGTAAAATATACCACACCTTAGTAGATATATGATTGTGTCACTGATAAAAATTAAAACAAATACAAAATTTGCAATGGATAGACAGTCGAAAAGATTATTTAAAACAACAAAAAACAAAATATTTTATAAAAGGGGAAATTTAGGACTGTTCCCGAAAAAAATTTACCTCTTTAAACACATCTTTTAAATATTATTCATTGCTTTATTTGAACTTAACATATCATTCCTATGTAGTAATTTATATTAATTTAAACACCATAAATTATATGAAATTATCTTAAATTTTTGTTAAAATAACTAACTTTTCTGTTTAGACTCTTTATTAAATTCAGTACACCATTTTGATCTATAACATCATCAATAATATATGGAAATTATAGTTGATCAAGCTATGAATTCAATAACCATTGGCGATTGTTGCCGTGCTATTCAACATTTCACCACATGACTTGGCTTTAGAAAATATATTGGTCGGAACATAAGTTAACTTCTGAAACAATACTACATTCTTAAATCTCATAATATTATCATACGTTTGATATGTATATAACATTATACTTATTGTATTGTCTTTCATTAATTCATTATTTTCATTATTAATAAAATTCTTTTTTAACTATAAAATACACATCTTGTGTTTGCGCCATTATGACTTTAGAGAACCTTATTTGATCCATTTGCAGTTATATGTATTTGTGCTTTAAGCTATAAAATCAATACAAGTACTAAAAATATTCACTTATAGTTCAGTTCGAGTAGAGTGCCTTATGATTAAAACTACCAAAACATTTGTCTAATTTCAATTGATGAATTTTGAAATTCAATTGACGAGTTTCGAATTTCAATTAACTACACCATTTCCAATTGAAATTCAAAGAATATCAATTGAAATTCAAACAATCCATTTGAAATTTAAACATTCTATTTCAAATTCAAATATTCCATTTGAAATTCAAAACTCGTCATTTGAAATTCAAAAATTCTATTTGAAATTCAAAAAACATCAATTGAAATTCAAAATTTCCATTTGAAATTTAAAAAACATCAATTAAAATTCAAAACTCGTAAATTGAAATTGAAAACACATCAATTGAAATTCAAAACTCATCAACTGAAATTCGAAACTTGTCAATTAAAATTCAAACTTCGTCAATTGAAATTCAAATCTTATCAATTGAAATTCAAAAGTCATCAATTGAAATTCAAAAGTAGTCAATTGAAATTCAAAATTCGTCAATTGATATTCAAAACTCATCAATTGAAATTCAATACTCGTCAATTGAAATCCAAAACTCATCAAATGAAATTCAAAAGTCGTCAATTGAATTTCAAAACTCATCAATTGAAATTCGAATAATCGTTTGGTAGTTTTAATCATAATACACTCTACTTGAACTAAACTATATGTGAATGTTTTTAGTATTTGAATTGAATTTACAGTTTAATGCTACGAATTTAACTGCAAATGGAGCAAATAATGTTCGCTAAAGTCATATAAGCACAAACCAAAGATGCGTATTTTATTGTTAAAGAAGAATTGTATTAATAATGAAAATAATGAATTACAGATAAATAATACAATCAGTACTATATTATATATATATATATATATTTATATATATATATATTACGTATTAATCGTATGAAAATATTATGGGATGTAACAATGAAATGTTCTACTACAAGTAAATTTTTTCGATTCGCTACCCATTGCAAATTTTGCATTTGTTTCCATATTTATCAGTGACTTATGCGCATATAGCTACTAAGGTATAGCATATTTTACGGTCGAAGTGAACCTACTTTTAATGATTCAATACTTTTGAATTTCAAATGATACGTTTTGAATTTCAATTGATGACTTTTGAATTTCAATTGATGAATTTTGAATTTCAATTGACGAGTTTTGAATTTCAATTGACGACTTTTGAATTTCAATTGATAAGTTTTGAATTCCAACTGACGAATTTTGAATTCCAATTGACGAGTTTTGAATTTCAATTGACGACTTTTGAATTTCAATTGATAAGTTTTGAATTTCAATTGACGAATTTTGAATTTCAAATAACGAGTTTCGAATTTCAATTGATGAGTTTTAAATTTCACTTGATGTGTTTTAAATTTCAATTGACAAATTTTGAATTTCAATTGATATTTTTTGAATTTCAAATGGAAAGTTTGAATTTCAATTGACGTTTTTTGAATTTCAAATGGAATTTTTGAATTTCAAATGACGGGGTTTGAATTTCAAATGGAATATATGAATTTCAAATGGATTGTTTGAATTTCAATTGATTTTCTTTGAATTTCAATTGGAAATGGTGTAGTTTTGAATTTCAATTAACGACTTTTGAATTTTAATTAACGAATTTTAAATTTCAATTGACCAGTTTCGAATTTCAATTGATGAGTTTTGAATTTCAATTGATGTTTTTTTAATTTCAATTGACAAGATTTGAATTTCAATTGACGACTTTTGAAATTCATTTGATATGTTTTGAATTTCAATTGACGAGTTTCGAATTTCAATTGATGAGTTTTGAATTTCAATTGATGTATTTTAAATTTCAATGGACGATTTTTAAATTTAAATCGATATTTTTTGAATTTCAAATGGAAATTTTGAATTTCAATTGATGTTTTTTGAATTTCAAATGGAATTTTTGAATTTCAAATGGAATGTTTGAATTTCAAATGGATTGTTTTAATTTAAATTGATTTTCTTTGAATTTCAATTGGAAATGGTGTAGTAAAGCAGCACTGAAATATATGGTATTTTTGTTAATTTCAACGGCTACCAAAATCGAACTATGGACAAAAATTATGCATCACCACTTTTCACCCCTTCTATCTGTGATTAAATATAATCTTTAATATTGTATTGTTCAGATGAATAAAAAAAATTTTGCGGGTTTTTGCGGTTTTGTGTTTTATAGCCATTTACCTACTGCGGAAGAATATACCGTAATTTCTGCGGTTTTACTGAACCACTTTAGTTTACATACTGGATGTTCTATATCTCTATGCATTTATAGTTAGAGGGTATTCAGATAAATAAAAAGTTATAGGGAGGTAGGGCTCTAAATGCAACCCTGTGGAGATATATGGGAAATACTTGGAATCTTACTTTTTTTATAAAAACCATTTTTTTGTATAAAAAACGGTCGTAACCTTTACCCACGAATGTTAACATATTATTATTTTTACGCCTCGCCGAGTAATTTTTTAATATTCTGCTTCATAAATTTGCTTCAAATAATTTTGGCCACCCAGATCGTGAATTTACCCCACTGTGCGGCGGTAGAAAATATAACCCAAACAAAAATTACCCAAAATTAGAAATGAAAATGAAAAGTTGGCCAAAATAAAAAATAAAAGTTTATGAAAATTGCACCAAAAAAAAAGTATTTTTTTATATGAAAAATCACCACACAAAATATATAATTCCAATTATTAGTATTTTCTTCAATTTCTAATCATTGCATATTAGCTAAGCTATACTGAACGTAATGTCTTCGTATACAATACATATTTTGGCACTCACGTAAAATTTTACGTCCTTATTTTTTTCTATTTTTATATTCATTTGTATGGTAAGAAGGTGAGAATATCGCGACCTAAAGTTGTAAAGATTGTAAGTCCACAATTCAATATTTTACAGGAGGGACAAAAAACTTAACTTTTGCCTTTATCGATTTACTTTTTCAAACTAGCTGACCCGGCAAACGTTGTTCTGCCATACAACTTCGGATCCTGCAAACTTTGTCTCGCTCCTAAGGTAACGCCTTCATATAAGCTGCAGGGTAATAGTGAAACACAGATAGTTCAAGTTTTAATGTGATTTATTTGAATTTAATCGAAAGAGCGATCTGATAAACAATGTTTTTCGATTTGTTTTGCGGCGTAAAAGCGAACAATGAAGACGGTTCGCCAACACGCGAACAGGCGACGTACAGCTGACCTTGTGAAAAGCAGGGAAATTCAAGATTAATCCTTCATAATGCCAACGATTGGCCTTGCGATTTATTGATTGTCATCGAAAAAGCCAATCGAATAGGGGAGATGAAATTGAATCAAAATCTCCGGGCAGCAATATCATAGCCCCACAATATCGTCTCGAATTACCTTGTAAATCCTTTATCGTTCGGGCTACAGCCTCCAAAGCTCGTTTATGCGCCATCGTCCATTCATCCCAAATGATGATTTTGCATTCTCGCGACAATTCCGCTGCACGTTGGGTTGTCAACCGCGAGAATATTCAACGGCAGCTTCAAAGCGGAAAGTGCAGTTCGACCGTCTACAACAATGTGGGAGCAATACCAGAGGATGCAACAGTTAAAGCAATTTGCGATCTTGACCGAATCGTACACGTTCGTGTACATTAGAGTGGCCATAGTGGAAATTTTTTTGAAAAGTTAAATTTTTCGCACTGAAAAATATGAGGTTGGGGTAGGGTAGCCAGACGTACTGTTTTTAGCAGTACACGTACTGTTTTTTTGTTAATGTACTTTTTTATGCACAACACGTAAAACAGTACGCGAAAGTACTGTTTTTCAAACCGACTACTGTTTTTGTACTGTTTTTTTATTTTACTTATTTTTATTACAACAATCCATTTCAATATTTAATAACACATGTTTTGCCGAAGAAAATATAAAACACTCTATCATAGTAAACATATAGTTTTTTTACAATGTTGTTATTGTTTTGGATGCATATAATTTTTAAAATAAGTTTGAAAATTACATATTAGCATCGCGGTAGGATATATTTTTACCCACACAATGAAGGATAAGGTATATATCATTTGATACGCGATAGTATAAAGTATCTAAACACCAAATTCGTTTCAGGACTTTTAAAATCTCGCTCAATTCACACGTATTGTCTTTCTCTCTCACTCAGTCCCCTTACGTTTCAATACACACTACGTTTCATTCAGGTTGCTCTGTCTCTCACTTTCCAACAGCGCCTCATTTTATTTTGGACGTCTATACTCTAAGTTCATACTTTAAAATTTTATTGAACAGACGAAAATCAATTGTACGCTCAAATAAACTCATCAGCTAAACGGAGTGTGACGAAATATGTCAATTGGTTTTACTCTCATACTCTGCGCGAAACAGTTGATATGATCGATGTATTTTTACTGAATGTATTGAAATCTCAATTTCTAAAAAAAGTAGACTTAGATCATTTGCATGTTAAGCCAACGATATGTATTTTCTCTGTGCAAATGCGTTTATGGCATAATAATATTTTTTTAACATTGTTTTTGTGGTTTGTTGAATTACTTCTTAAAATATGTGATGCTTAGTCAATTTTTAAGATTTAATTTAATATGTACTGTTTTTTCTTAATTTTACTGTTTTTTGATCCCTAATGTACTGTTTTTCCGACTTTAATATCTGGCTACCCTAGGTTGGGGATAAAAATAATTATGCATATATTTTTTTTTTTAGATTCCGAGTACCTCCGGGTTGAGCCCAAACTTTTATTACATTACCCATTTAGGCTGAAGTGCAGAATATGGGGCGGGAGCCCGATTAAAAACCAAAAATATGCCATTGTCTTCATCTTGGCCCCCAAACATCGGAATGGTAGGTCAAAGTTGGCGCTCAGGCCCATGGGGCCCGGGGGGTCAAAAAAGGGTCCCCTTTCGGTTCTATGATGACCCCCGACGGCACGCCCTGCTGCATACGTCGCAGCCAGTCTTGTACTCTCTCTCTCGGCACGCCCTCGCGCCTGATTGAAACGATTTGAATATGAATTCGAACTTAAATGATAAAAAAGAAGTGATGACTTCTAAACAAACCTTTCATTCTATTGACTATATATAAATTAAGGTTATAATCATCCTCTCCACAACAGAACATCAACGGGTATTGAAGTGCATCATATGACCGATGAGTCTCGTACACGTGCCTTAATTTCCACCATACCGACGCTTGAGGACAATATCGCGTGCTTACATATTCTTCCCAACAATCACCTCTGCGACTTCATTTATAGTGGGAGCATTGAATTGTATTGCATGGCACGCAGATGTTTTTGATTAATCGGACCAATGCGTTATTTTTAAAATTGTTCGATCATTTCGATTAACATAATAAATTAAAATTTAAACATAATTAAAATAATCCGAAATTTTCCTAGCATCATAACGAATTTTTAATTTTAAATCGCTTGATGAATGCAAATTTTGTCGAAAAATCCAACTTTTTCGAGTATTTCCAGAATTTTCCGAGTTTTCCACCAATAATTATTCTATTATCCGAAATTTTTCACATTAACATCTTCCAAAAAAATTCAAATTTGTGGCATTTTTCCGTAATTTTCAACAAATATTTTTTATTTTTCCATTCGAAAAGTCACTACGGAAGAATTGAACACAAAATTTTAAACAAAAATTCAATTTGCGATTTTTATCAAATCGAGCGATACAATGAAAAATTTTATAGAAAAAAAAATCCAATTTTTTCCGCAATTTTCCAAGTTTTCTAGAATTTTTCTACTTTTCCATTCGAGAAGTCATTATGGAATAATTATCCGAAATTTTTCACTGTTACATCGTCCAAATTTATTTAATCATACGAAAAAATGCAAAATTTCGTCGAAAAAAATTTAAATTGTTTGAATTTTTCCATAATTTTCCCAATTTTTAAAAAAAAAAATTTCTATTTTTCTATTCGAAAAGTCATTCTGCAACAATTGCACAAAAAATTTCATACAAAAAGGCAATTTTCCGACTTTTCCGGAAAATTTGCCCAAAATTTTCTTTCACATAAACCTTCTCCTGCCAGTAACGAACAACTGAAAAAAAGTTTGAGCAAAATTGGCCCAGCCGTTCTCAATTGATGAACTACTATACATTTTCCCACCATTTTTATATATATAGATTTTTCCGCAGTAGGTAAATGGCTGGGGCCGGCCATGGCATGATGGTTAGAGCAAGCGACTTCTATGCGGGAGATCCCAGATTCAACTCCTGGCTCCAGTCATCTAAAAAAAAATTAAAATTTTTCTGTCATTGCGGGCCCCCTCGATGTTGTCGTCAGCAACTTCAGTGACGTTCGAATTCGTCGATAGTTGTGAATCTGAAATTGGAAAGCGGGTTAATTCACAACAACGCGAGATGCTATCCCATACCTTTTTCATGGGGTGTAAAGGGAAATAAAGTAAGTAAGTAGGTAAACGGCTATAAAACACAAAAAGCCGCAATTTTTTAAAAAAAAATCGATTCGGTAAATCATAGTTTGATCGAGATTTACTAAAATGTATGCTTGGAATACCGAAAAGTGGATTTGGGTATTGCAGTGGTACCATTATTTACCGTCCTTCATTTCCGTCTAAAGGGAGTTTAGGCGGGAGTTTGGCGGCAACCACCGAGTAGATGGACCATTATAACGTTGGTAAAAATGTTTGCCGAATCTGGAAGTAGAGTCGTCAGATATTGAAGATGGAAAAACAGTACATTAGTGAACAAAAAACAGTAAATTTAAGAAAAAACATAAAAATGAATTAAATATCACATATTTTGAAAATTAATTCAATAAGCAACAAAAAAGATGTTTAAAAAATATAATATTATGTCATAAAAGCAAATAGTCCGCGAGCCAGGAACAGATTTTCACGACCAATCGCCTCCCGGTTGACAACTCGTTAAACGCTTAATGGAGTTATATAATGAAGCCTAGTGAAAGTTAGTTTAACCGTAGCACCTCGTCAAACATGTAAAAATAATAAAAAAAATTCAGTAATTTTCTCCAGGCCGACTTTGTCAGATGATAGTTTATACGTTATTATTGAATAAAAATAATCGTCGGTGGCGTACGTTGGTGGAATGATCGTCAGGTGGTGTCCTTAAGGGTCAACTGTAGCACAATGACAAGGTTGGAAAATTCACGGTAGTAATATCCCAACTTTTAAAGTATTGTTCTGATTTTGAAATGTTCTAGACATTTGTGAAAGAGGAGTCAAGCTTTCCGTTTCATTAAACTTAAACTTAATTTCCCTTTGCACCCCATGAATGAGGTATGGGATAGCTTCTCGCGTTGTTGTGAATTAACACGCTTTCTATTTTTAGATTCACAACTAACGGCACCTACTTGTTTATCGACGAATGCGAACACTGTTTGAGAAGCTCTTACTAGACACGACGATTGAATCGACGCTTAATACTGCGAAGTTGCTGTCAACAACATTCGAGGGGAGCCGACAATGAAAGAAATTTTTTTTTTTTTCTTTTAAGATGACTGGAGCCAGGTTTGAACCTGCGATCTTCCGCATGGTAGTCACGTGTTCTAACCACTATGCCACGGCCGGTTGATTAAGGTAACTTAAAAATTGTTCCCAATTCAGTGATGATTTCAGAAATATTATCTTATCTCAAATGGCCGAGTTATTAACAAAATATTGAATAAAGTCTTTAAAAAATTATAAATTTTAAACTTTAACTGTAAAAGATATTCTGTAACACTAGGCATGTTTTTTGTTTGCTTTAAATAGTAGATTCTTAAAAGTGAAACATCTTTATAATTCGTATATAAGTAAAGGAGTACCTGGCTTTGAAGTTTCAGTAGCACCAAAGTGGTCAATTTTGACACCCTTTATCGCTAACTGTGATCCTTACCAATTGCACTTCAAGTCGTGCACCCGTCTGAGCACGACAAACTGTGGGAGGCGAAACCTAAAACACAGGCACGTCGGCTCATAGTGAGCGGTACCCTGGTCAGCGTCTGACCCAGAATGGGCGGTAATAAAATCCTGGCAGAAGGAGAAAACTGCGACGTGCTGCGCTGGGCTTGCAAGCCGCCACTGACGTTGAACTATTGCAATGAAAAGAGGTAAGAAACGAATAACACGGACCCCTCAAAATGTTGACGACCACCGCAAACGAATTAAGGATCATGATTTGAGGATATGTACCTAGAATGTTAGAATACCGTATAGACCAGGTGCCTACAGCGGAAGTCCGTGTCCCCGGTGGACAGGACACGAGTGTTCGCGCATGAAGACGTGCGACATCTACTACAGTGGCCATGCGGACAAGCACGGGTCGGGAAGTGGATTTGTGGTTGGCAAGAGATTGCGAGACCTAGTCTCACGGTTCAACGATTGTTACCGTTGTGCGACTAAAGTGGAAATTTTACCCTTTTTTGAAGCCATGCCCTTTTTCACAAATCCCCTTTTTTGCCACTTTTTTTCTTTTCTGCGACTTTTCACAACCCTTAATGTTTGTATGCTTTTTAAAAGATTTAATACATTTTTTGTGCTTTAGATTTGCTTCGGAGAAAAAAGTACTCTTTATTTTGTAACGCCTACCGTCGAATAAAAGCGGCGCCGCAATTAATTTGGGATCGGCAAATGCTATAAACAGCAACATTTTGAATTTGTATCAAAAATTATCTGACGACATACTATTTAGAATTGAAATAATAAAAAACTGATTGCTGTATGATATTTAAACCCTAATTTTATTAAGGCTATTGAAGACATTATTTATTCTGCCATGAATATGAATATAGTCATATAGTCATATTATAAAAAAATCTGAGGCATTAAAATATGAATTTGTTATTAGAGTGGAAATCAATAGATAAATCTTATATATACCTCTTTAATAAAACCGAAATTTAAACTTTTTGGTACACAGTAGGCAATTTAAAAAATAGTTTGAATTTATTAACTTTTTAAATTTTTAAGCATGGCGAAAAACGTACGTAACCAGGCACAACGAAAGCTGGACATCGATAAACTGCGGACCACAGAGGTAGCGGACGCCTACTCCAACCACCTAACTCAACTGCTACGGAATGCTCCAATCCCTGATAAATATTACCTCGCAGTGGCAATATAAACTGCTGCCAATTGCAACGCGAGGTGTTCATGAACAGCACAGGGAAAATAGCCGAGAGGCAACTCTTCCTTTTAGACGAAAAAATAAGGAGCTGAAGAAGAGGCTGGATAAGTGCACAGAGTTGCTCCGAAGTAAAGGGGAAGCCCGAAAATTCTGCCAGAGGGTTTAAGCGAGAATGCGTGGAACAGGGTTGCCCTCCGCTCCAATCCATGACGATGGTATTAACTGTCCACCTCCGAGCCAGAGCACAGTGGTTCCGTCCATAGGCCAAAAATCAAAAAACTAATCACAAAGTATTAAAATAAAATGTAAACAAATTATCTCTTAAATATCCAATCTTCATAATGGTAAACCGGATTCTTCTGAAAATCTAACGGGACTTTTTAAAAATAGAATTTAATCATGAACATTTGTTCGCGCTTTTGTACGTTGGTCGAATAATTTAAAACAAGAGTGCACTTCAAAACGGATTGCTCATTGCATAAGTCTAAAAAATTAAATTATTTTTAATGGATTTTAAAATTAAAAGTATTTATTTAATCTCCACAAATTTATAAAAACTAACTTGTTTTGTAATTCTTGTCAAATTAATGTTTTAGGTAACGTATTTGTTTGATCCTATTTTGTGCGTCTTCATTATGATTATTTAGTTTTAGTTGTGTTCCTCCCAGATCCCCCATTAGGTCTCTTTTCCATTGTATTTGTCGTAGTCTTAAGGTAATAAAAGTGTTAAAGTTTGTTGCGGAAATTTGCGGATGTGCGTGTAATTTTTAATATACTAAACCGCCTTCTTTTTAAATCCTCAAACTTAGGTAATAGGGTAAGTATAATTTCATAAGTGAAAAAGTGTAACGACCCCAATTATCTTGACCCAAATTTTCTTAAAACCAAATTTGTTTAAAGATTTTTTAAGACGATTGTCCCATTTCCGTCGGTCCAGCTGGCTGGCTGGTTGGCTTGCTGGTTGGAAGGATAACTGATGGGCATGATAATTTGAGTAAACCTTAACTGATCTTTATGAAAATTTACTAGTTTTAATATTTTCCAAAATGAAGTTACGTTGTTCTAAATCAGCAGAAGTGCCCCACCCTTTCTGGTACCTCTTATGACACCTCATTGTATATAAATGACCTAATTCAACGTAATATTCCCACAAGCATATTTTTTTTCAGTCAAATTTTTTCCAAGGAAAACTTAGGGATGAATACGGACTATGTTGCTCTACCGCTTCTGGGATGTCTTATACAAAATTACCAACATATTTTTGGGAAAATTAATATTTCTCTCATAACATTTAAACGAAAACTGGAGAATACTTGAATGTGGACAGTTGGATTATCTTGTAATCCGACGCAAAACCTCGGAAAACCGAAATATTAGCTTCAGACGGGTTTACATACATATCATTTTTGTAAGAGATATTGAATTGAACTTTTTATAACTGTTGTTAGTTTTGCACCATGTCTGTAAACTTCTGGCCATACGACCGAGAGTCCTATTCCCGATAGTTTACGCTACATAAGTAATTTCTTTTTCAATTTCATTAACTCGAGAGTAAAACAATGTCGTACATAGGGTGAGGGTATTTATCAGTCAGTTCACCTGATTGAAATTCCTGTACTGGCTTAAATAGTTTTTAAGAGCCCTGCTGAACATTTCAGCTCTGTACTACCATTAGAAGTATTTTTGGCCGCGCCTCCATACAAGCGGATCCACAGTGCAGAGCGAGATACGTGTGGCAATATCCCGCCTTAAAAACAACAAAGCAGCTGGAGCCGATGGTCTCATTGCTGAATTGTTAAAGGCATAAATTAAAATGATTTCAGACTTTGTAACTCAAATTATTGAATAATTCATATCATTATAATTTCGTTGCTTGAATATTGGTGACGTTGAATATCTTCATCCGCATTGTAAACACTATTTGCGCTACAATGTATGCAATAACTTATATTAAAAAATAATTTTCGGTATTAGTGCAAACATCAAGAAAAATTATTTGTGTTAATGCTGTTTTTGAATTAAACTGTATACTGCCAAAGCAAAATATTCTTGGTTTTAAAGGGCTTTAGTCTTAGGTAAAAATATTTTTAAATTTTAGGGGTCGAAACTGCTTTAAAAGAGGCCATCATTAACCAAACAACCAAAAAAATATGCCTGATAGCAAAATTTTTATTTCGTATTTGAATTTCCCATGTCAAAAACTCTTAAAAACATAAAAGGCAACACAAGAAGAAACCCCTTGTCGAACAGTGTTATTACATCATTAGACACGATCAAAATACAAAAACATTAAAATCTTTTTCTCCACAAGTCCTATTCTTATCGACAAAATAAATATATTTAAAATTTCAGACAAATCTGATAATATTTAGAGGTCGCTAGGAATTTAAATTCAATGGTATACAAAGATCATATAATTAATATTATAACTTATACATCAGGTGTAAAAATATAGGTTTTCTCATTTTTAATGCATTCTGCATAAATATGCCGTTTTTATAACTTTATGAGCACTTCAAATGTCTTTTTGTGCTTTATTTTACCTAACGAACGACAGGTATCTGTTTAAAATATACCTTTTTGTGATGTTTTATGGATAATATATACGTTTTCAATATATGAATTACATGTTAAAGCTTGGAAGTCTTTAAGACATCTTCCACATTAAATTTCATTTAACAACGCTCTTTAACCACATTTGCTTGACTGCACTCGCGATCTTCCTATGAAATGTAGGACAACGTATTTTATTTTTTGTGAAAAATTCATAAATACAATTAAACTATTTAAACAATGCACACCATTATTGGAAAACGAAATTAAAAAGAATATTTCCCAAGAAACAATTTAAACTTATTATAAATTTACTATAAGCTTACATTACTAAAAATGGCGTTTGGAAATATTTTATCGCAGGCATTGTAACTCGTTAAGTTCCACTTATTGGATAAGCGAAAGGGATCCCTTATTGTACAATTGTATTCATGTTAGGAAATAAACTTGATATGCAATACATAATAAATAAGTTGGAAAGCTTGTGTTAAATTTATATTTTAATCTATTTCCAAATTAGATATAAATACCATTCCAAAGCAAATACAAAAGTTTTGTCAATTTAACTCCAATTCAATTGATTTCGTTTGATAAACTCTATATTTTCAGTTATTTTTAATAGTTTTATTATTTCTGGTCTTCTTTTCCGCATCATTTCTTTTACAATTACACGTCAATCATTCAACATTAGGAAATAATATTAAATTCCAAGACGAAAAGATATATATAAACAAAAATAATAACTGTTGTTTTCTGTCTAGCCTGCGAGCTTACAAAAGCATTGTATTTTTATTTTTTTACAAATGTGTTACAAACTAATTTGGAAAAGGTTAACTAAAATCTTTGGAAAACATACATATATTTAATAGTCAGCTTATATCAATGTTTATTGGGTTTTTGAATCAACCCAGACTAAAATAAAAAGACATATCGCCGCTGCGCCGACCAAAACAGTCAGGTGTTTTTTAATTACTTTTCAGGAATATTTTTCATATGTTCTACACTTTACTCATCTTGATGACTTCGAAACCAATTAAGATATCGTGAAAGGGACTAAAGGTTCGATGGATGACCACAAGCTCTTTAAAAAATTGCAAAATCAAAAAATTCGAAAAATTAAAAATAACTGATGTGGTCGGCGCAACGATGATATGTAACTGAAATAAAAATTGTGTTCACAATCAACAAAATTTTTTTTTGGAGTTTGGGGCTGTTCTGCTTTGCTTTGTAGTTCGCTTATTGTTAGGTCATACAAGTAAACTAGAAGTGTGCAATTTTCGTAGTCGGCTACTAACTTGCTTTCAGGAAATATTTACGTACTAGCACACCACACATTGTTCGATGTGTAAGTATTCCATAGATTGTATTAAATATTTATTGCGTTTATTTTTTTATTGTCGTCCTTGGTACAAACCTTGAGTGTGTGCGTATGTATGTGTTAGACAAAATACCGATTGCACAGAGTGTCAACACTAAAATAGCAATGTCATTTCCAACACTGTATAAGTTCGGCTTAAGTATACGCCACCCTCACGTACATATAGACGTGGCCATGAGTGCGTTTGTATACGTGTCTGTAGGTGAAAAATACAAAGATAGACACATTGAGATTAGAACAGAGACAAATAGACGCAACCCAACCAAATGAGTTTCCCTTAACATCAACAAACTACCCACCCGTACGTACAGATGCGAGTAGAAGTTCGACAGAGTGAATATAAGGCGAATTTTGTTTCTTTTTTTGAGGGATCGACCCGGGCATAAGAAAGAAAATGGAATGAATGAAAATGGAAACTCAATCAAGTGAATGATTTGCCATCGATAAATCCAGATAACATTCGTAATTTATGGCATAAATAGAATTGTTTTCTACCAACACACATTCAACAATTTTGTTGTCTATCAATACGTATAAGCATTGACGGCATATACTTATGCGGCTGTGTGTGTGTGTGTGCGGGTTTATAGTATTTGGATTTGTTTATCGATGCAGTGACACTGAATGTCACTAAATAGTAAATCAATTTGGCGCTAAAATTCGATTACAATTGAAAAAATTTGAAAACACTGTGTTCTGAACCCGATGGTAGTGATATTGGCATGGGGTTTGAATTTCGAGTTTAGCCTTTGTTCCATAAATATTTCCGAGAATCGTGATTTATGGCAATTTATTACTATTTTATGACCCTCATATGTTAAATAAACAATCTGCTAAAAGTGTGTACGAATATCTCTATGCGGAAGGGCACATCTAAACGACTGAAATGAAAAACACACAAACGCTACAACGGTGACATGTGGAGATCCGGCTAACATGATGGCAGCAAACAAACAGACATCGATGCGGCATCTATTACATGGACCATTAGAGGGCAAATCTTTTTTATTGTGTTCATAATTTAAATGTCAAACAGGTAGACGAACACATGATTTCTACATGAATTTACAGAGAGATTAAATCATGATACCATACTCAAATAATGTTGACAGGCTTATTATTACTTTGTACGTATACATCAACAGATAACTGGCTTTGTTCTCAATTTCAATCCCGTTACTCTTTCACTTTGCAGATATTTTTCACGGCGAAGCTGTCGCCGAATAAGAAGAGTGGGTAATGTATATTTATTATTTTAAAATTTAAATAATCAAATAAGCAGCCACAATGAATGTAATAAGCGCGAACAACTAGTATTAACGTCACATTGCTAGTAAATCATTAATGATTTTTATTGAAACTTGTAAATAAATCACCAAATTAATCACCAAAGAAAAGATACAGAGGCCGGTTACTATCAGTAATAGAACTACAAAACTTTCTGGGCAATATTTATATTTGCCGTAAAATGTTTTTTTTTCCTTTATTTTCATTGTAAAAGTAGTAAGGAAAGTTAATAAACCCATTTAGATAAACTTTGTACCGCAAAAAGCGGTTTGTATGACAGGTGGACGTTACTTTTAGGCTCTCACATCAATTTTTTCACAATGATTTTATACTGAAATATCATATACTAATCTTGAATATGCAAGAAATTATCGTATGTAGAAACCGGGCCGTAGCCAGGATTAGTTTTAGAGGGGGCCAAAAACATCTGAAACAAAAAATATTTAATTTTTTCACACATTTATAAAATAAACATGTATGTATGTGTAAGTACATATATTCATATTTAAAAAAAAAAAACTAAAATAACAAACGTCTCGAAAAAAATTAATTATATGAGCATTTCCGGGATGGCGAACGCGTCATTCGTACGCCTTTAAAGTGAAAAAATAATAAGAAAATCTTTGAATTTGTTAGGCTTGTTTTTATTTTCCGATAGCATTTTAGTGGCACTAAGCTTAGTGCAAACTTCAGCTTTTGTGGCGAACGCGACACTCTTTGGAGATCAAAATAACATGTGTGGTTATTTTGAGGTGTAAGTTTTGTTGTCGATAAAACAACAAAACTTTGATTTGGAAAACAATTTGCACCTAAGTCATTATAAAGATCAGGGAGTACTGATGAGCTTGAACTGTTTTTAAGAGCTTAGAATATTGATACTCTTATGGGATACAGGACACAGCACAATATTTATATTTTGTAAAAATGTATTATAAAAATTATTAACAACAATTAAAATATGAAATTATTCTCAACTAGTTATTCAAGGAAAAAATATTAGAATGAAAATATTTTTGATTTAAACCAGACTTAAAATGAATCAAATATGAATTAAAAATTGTGTTCAAGGTGTAAACACAAGTGTATCACCACACTACCCCCCTTCTAGCGGAAGGCGATTCTTCGATTATATTGGTTAAATTTGATGATATTACGTTCAGATCAATGTTGCTGATATTTTCATTTTCAATAAAAGCCGGTTTAAGACGATCAATGGATACTTTACCTTCCCTATTGTTAATTAGTATCTTGAAAACTTTTCTTTTCGTCCAATTATCTTGAAAGGACCGTTATATTTGAACATAAGTGGCTTGCTCCTTGCATCATTCCGAACCCACACATAATGGGATTTTGATAAATCCTTATTAATGAATGGCTTTTGTAAGCTATGGTTTGATGAGGCCTGTGGTTTAGCTTTACGGACAATTTCCCTTAAACTTTCTAAAAAGGAACTGCAGTCTTGGCTTGCTGAAGATGCCTAGAAAAACTCGCCAGGAAGATGCAAAGCTTCACCATATAGCATCTCGGCAGCTGAAACTTTAATATCATCTTTATACGCTGCCCGCATGCTTAGTAAAATAGATGGTAAAGTTTTAGTCCATTGTATTTCATTTTGACAAACTATTGCAGCTTTCAAAGTACGATGTAATCGCTCAACCATTCCGTTAGCTTGAGGATGAAATGATGATGTGTGTTGACATTTCGCACCAACGAAATTGCAGAATTCGTGAAACTTCTTAGAAGTAAATTGACGCCCCCGATCGCATATTATCTTATAAGGACATCCGTACCTTGAGACCCAGTTGTCATAAAAACTTCGGCAGATAGTTGCCTTGAGATATATCGCAATAAATCTTAATGTGAGAACCGGGAATCTGAACTTGTTGGATTTGCAAGCTAGAATCGGTCGAAAGCAGTTTTTTTAGTTCCTCATCCGAATTTTGTTCCTTAGCTAGCTTAAGGTAGTCAACAGCATTAATTTCCTCAATTCTTGATAAAGCATCAGCAACTGTATTGTTAATACCAGATATGTGTACGATTTTGGATGTGAACTGTCCAATGAAATCCAAGTGACGGTACTGTCTCGGCTATGCTTTGTTTGGGTTTTGATTGAAGGCATTACGTCAAAGGTTTGTGATCGGTGTAGAGGGTAAAATCCCGACCTTCCAACATATGTCGAAAATGTTTAACGGCTGAATAAGCTGCAAGAAGTTCACGATCGTAAACGCTGTATTTCTGTTCGGCTGGGCTTAGTTTTTTAGAATAAAAAGCTAGTGGTTGCCATTTATCACCTACAAATTGTTCGACGACAGCGCCAACAGCATAATCAGATGCATCTACCTTAAGCGCAATCTCAGCATCTTCCACAGGATGAGATAACATTGTAGCATTAGCGATTATGTTCTTGCATTTTTCAAAAGCTTCTTCTTCTTCTGTCTTCCAATCAATTTTGCGTTTGTCATTCTTCTTTGCTCCCTTCATGTAGGCATTCAACGGAGCTTGGTATTGAGCTGCGTTCCGAATAAAACGGCGGTAAAAGTTAAGCATGCAAACAAATCTGCGTAAGTCCATTATTGTTTGAGGTTTTTGATAATCTAAAATTGCTTGAACTTTCGCTTCTGTGGGTGTACTGTCATGTTCGCTTAGATGGAATCCCAGAAAATCTATTTCAGAAGAACAAAATTTTAACCGCGCAGTATTTCATCCATCATGCGTTGAAAGCTTTGAGCCGAATGCCGAAGTCCGAAAGGCATTCGAAGGAATTCGTACAATCCAAACGGAGTGATGATATCAGTCTTGCAGATATCATCAGGATGCATAGATATTTGGTGACAACCCGATCCAAATCTAATTTTGTGTAATATTTGCAACCATGGAGTGCGGCTGCATAGTTTGTGATGAATGGAATCGGATACCTATCAGGAACTGTAATTTTGTTTAAAAATCTATAGTCTCCGCAGGGTCTCCAGTCGCCATTCTTCTTTGCAACCATGTGTAATGGATTGGACCATTTACTTTTGGAGGGTCGAACAATATCATTGTCTATCATAAATTGAAATTCACTTTTTGCTACGTTCAAACGTTTTTTATCTAATGGTCTCGCTTTTGCGCAAACAGGAGATCCCACTGTTTCTATTCGATGAAAACCTGAATGTTTCTTGGTTCCAATCGAAAGATTGGTAAAACAAATCTATTGAAGAAAGAATTGATTTTGGACTATATGCACCGATTGAATATCTAAAATGTCCAGAATTGAAAATGTTTTATATAATACTTAAAAATGTTGACAAGAAGGCTCCTACAGTTTGTAATTAAATAATAGTATTAGTTGACAAGGGCATTAATATTTTGACGGATGCACCAATAGGAACGGAAATAATAATTTTTTTAAGGCAATGTTACTATAATACCTACGTTGTGGAAAGTGAATGAATATTTATTCTCTAAGTGCTCTAAGAAAAAAATGAATGTGAATATTTACGTGATTTAAAAAAAATACTTACAAAAAAATGCATTTCAATGTATAACTAAAACCAGTAAGAAAGTTTCAGTCGGACAACCCGACTTACATATACCCTCACCCTCAGTAATACAAAAATTTCCTATTATATTTATATTATTACTCGATTTCTAAAGTGGGCAAAGTGAACATGGGTATGGGAAGTAAAAGAAGGTTGCGGCTAGACTTCCAATTTTTTTCTCCAAAACTTTATCCTGTTATAGCTTTGCTAAATACAGAATTTGGCCACGATCGCGTTATGTCTATTATTAGTATTAATATATTTCTAAAGTGGGCGGTACCAAATGTGTATGGTACGTTTGATTGCATCTTTTGAAAGTTATCGTGCGCACCAGCCGGACAGCCAGACCGACAGACTGACATGGCTCAAACGATTTAAAAAGTCATGAATCGAATTTGGTTCAAAGAAACCTAGGGTCTAAAGTGACTCCTTCCATGTGTTACACTTTTGGGTCGTATCAAATGATATATACCCTCCTACCCGTGGGGTGATGGTATAATGAAACTATTTGATGTTTTTTTAAGTATTAACAACTTTTAGAATTATTTTTATGTTTTTATTTATGTTTATAAAAACGTTTTTTTTTTTAAATAAAAAGTGGTATTTTTATTAATTATTTTGCCGGAAAATATAAATCTTTAATAGTCACGCACTAGGATGACGCGTTTAGAACAGACCCCTTTGTGACGAATTGATGGACCCTGGGACATCATCACCTTTATATTTATCTACGATTATATCAAACGTGTACATGCGAAGTAGATACCAGCCGAAAATGACGAAGAAAAATATTTGAAAAACAAAGTTTTTCCACATAACACTTATATGTGCCCATGCTCCGACAGAAGAGAAAAGCGATGAGGACAAAGTCGAGTTCTACGAGAGCCTAGAAAATGTATATGACCGTAGCCCCAGCCATGACATCAAAATTGTACTAGGCGATTTAAATGCTAAAATAGGCAGGGAGACCGCGTTTGAGTCTACCATCGAAAAATTCAGTCTGCACACCGAAACGTCGGAAAATGGCATCAGACTGACTGATTTCTCTGGTAGTTAGCAGCACTAGATTTGAGATAGATCACGTGGTAGTCGATGTAAGGCACGCAGAGTGTTTTGGACGTACGAGTAATCAGGGGTGCGAACATTGACTCCGATCACTTCCTTACCGCAGTTAAGGTAGGCACTAGGCTAAGCATGTCAAAAAACGTACGTAACCAGGCACAACGAAAGCTGGACATCGGTAAACTGTGGACCACAGAGGTAGCGGACGCCTACTCCAACCACCTAACTCAACTGTTGCGAAATGCTCCAACTCCTGATAATATAACCTCGCAGTGACAATATACTGCAACAATATGGGCAAAACTGCAGCCAATGGCAACGCGAGCAGTTCGTGAACGGCACAGGGAAAAGAGACTAGAGGTAACTCGTCTTTTTAAAAGAAAAAATAAGGAGCTGAAGAAGATGCAGGATAAGTGTACTGAGTTGCTCCGAAGTAGAGGGGGCTTCCCCTCTAAAAAAAATTCTACTAGAGAGTTAAGGCGAGAATGCGTGGAACAGGTGCGTGCCCTCCTGCAAGGACAGCGATGGTCAGCTAGTGACGGACCCGGATAACGTTCAGAAGATATGGAGAGATCACTTTAGAAATTTACTGGATACTGACACCACTCCAGAAGACCCCGCTCCAATCCATGACGATGGTATTAAATGTCCACCTCCGAGCCAGAGCGAGATACGTATGGCCATCTCCCGCCTTAAAAACAACAATGCTGCTGGAGCCGATGGTCTCCCTGCTGAACTGTTTAAGGCTGGCGGGGAGGAGCTGATTAGGAGCATGCCTCAGCGTAAGCAAAACAATACTGTCAATAGATTGATCGCTTTCACAACAGCGTTAAATTGTGTTGTCCAACAACAAACTCGCAAACTACAGCCGCAACAAAAACATACATGTTGTTGTACTGTTAAGCCACAAGCGATCAGTTAATTGGCTTTGTTCTACTGCGCTTGTCGCTGTTGTGCTGCAGATGGAAGTGTGTGTGTGCTTAAAAAGTTGTGAGAGTATGTGTGTGCGGGAGCGTTTGTGTGTTTCAACAGTTGTAGTTGGAGCGGTGGACGCAAATTTAAAACATTTTGATTTTTGTATGGGAACCCCTTACGGGGTGAAGATAGAGGATATGTATGTATGTTAGAGAAAAATGTTAGGAGGGAAAAATTAGTAGGGGTCGGTCATACATGTTACCCCTCTAGGAGGCACCGTGGAAGCGGTAGGAGCAGATTTAATTAACAACACTATCCCACCCCTAAAAACCATACGCATAACAAAAGATCACATTGTAGAAGAAGAAATGTCAACAAAGCTTGAAATTAAACAACAAAATATCAATTCAAATTCGCACACACGCACAAGCATCCATGCAATAAATCGTTGTCGCTCTTATGGCAGTGAGCTGCTAGTTTTGCGCGTCGCTTGTCATGTAATTTTGTTTTCGCTTTTAGTTGAATTCGTGTATGTTACTTTGAAATCGTTCGTCGGCAGTCACCATTTGCTCGTGTTGTTGATTATGTTATGCAGTCGTTGAAAACCATGAAAGCCATTTGAAACTGATTTAATACCGCTTGATTCAGGTCTTTAGTGTGAACGTCTAAAGCCAATTGTAGAAAACGATCCGGACCATATCAGTGCGGCTTTAGACCTGGTAAATCTACGACGGATCAAATATTTACACTACGACAAGTCCTGGAAAAAACTCAAGAAAGGCAGATTGACACCTGCCTTCGACTCTCCGATAAGGAATAGGCTGTATGAGGCCATGTCTGAGTTTGGTATTCCTGCAAAGCTAATTCGACTTTGCAGATGTACCTTGGAAAACACCAAATCCTCGATTAAGATTGGTAAAAATCAGTCTGAACCATTCAACACAGAAAGAGGTCTCAGGCAGGGTGATAGCCTGTTCTGTACACTATTTAATATAGTTATGGAGAAGGTGATGAGAAAGGCTGGTGTCAACATGTCTGGCACCATATTCCACAAAAGCCATATGCCACTAGCATACGCCGACGATATAGATATCATTGGCCGAAATCTGCGGGACGTTACTGCAGTTTTCTCATCACTAGAAAAGGAGTCGGCAAAAAAGGGTTTAGCGGTCAACGAGGACAAAACAAATATAATGATTTCGACGAACAAAGAGTCCTCTCGATGGGGACGCAGCGTCAACGTTGAAAATTATTGTTTTGAGGTAGTAGATGAGTTTACCTACCTCGGATCTTCCGTCAATAAGAAAAATAATGTCAGCCAAGAAATTAAGCGGAGAATAGTGCTAGCCAATAGATGTTTTTACGGACTTCGGCAGCACTTTAGTAACGCCACCTTATCTCGGAATACTAAGAAACAGCTTTACCAGGTGCTAATCTTACCCGTTCTTTTGTATGCTGCCGAATCATGGGTGCTTACGACAACGGACGCACAAAACGTGGGAGTATTCGAGAGAAAAGTACTACGAAAAATTTATGGACCTATCTGTGTCGACGGCGAGTTTCGCCATTGGATGAACCATGATCTGTATGAGCTTTACCACGACATCGACGTAGCTAAAAGAGTCAGAATGCAACGACTACGATGGCTGGGTCATGTTGCCAGAATGGATGTAAATGCTCCAGCGAAAAGGTGTTTGAAGGCGAACCTGAAGGACGGCGCAGAGCAGGGAGACCCAAACTCCGTTGGAAGGACCAAGTGGTAGTCGACGTGCCACCATCTGGTAGTACTTCAGGCCTCAAACTTATGAACCACGTTCGTAAGTTGTAATGGGCCACTTAAGTAAGTAAGTAAGAAATTCAAATACGTAATCAGAATTTTTCTATCAGGCATAGGTTTTAAGTTATTTGAAAATAAGTTTTGTTTTCCATTAAAAATTTGTTTGGAGGCGATTGTTTAAAATATTTAGTAGAAACAGGTTGCAACATCAGCAACATGACTTTTCGGCTGCAATTATCACCCTATTCTATTTTATAATCACCTGATTCTCTTTTTAATATTCCACGTAAAATTGGGATGCAACGTGTCCTTGATAGTGCATTTTGCCCTTTTATTTAGATTTCTTTTATAAATTCTGCAGCGATGTGTCCGATGAATATGGTGAAAGGTTCCACAAATACATTTTAACTTTAGATAAGCGTTACGAAGGACAATATATGCCTACTATATTTGCTGACTGCTCCTGGAACATTTCAGGAGACTGCAAGGATATTCGGCATAAAAAAAAACTTTGTTAACTAATAGAAAATACATATTTGTTATTCTTATTTTTCATGTTTTGAGCTCTACTAGTATGGGTTATTGTATTTAGAAAAGATTCTGTTGGATCAAATAAAGTTTTCATTACATTTATGCAAAATGTATTTTAATTCAACATAAAGAAAGCTGAAAAAAATTTAAATCCAAATAACTAAAAAACTGTGTCTGATAAAAATCTGAAAACATATTTGGAACCATGATATTAATAACCATAGAAATCACAATTCAGATACCCAGAAAAATGTAAAATATTTTTTTTTGTATAACAGTGTTATATATCAAATGATACACTTAATTGCCTAAACGATCAGAAAAGTTTATTATTGTTGATATTATTGGCCAATTCATTGCCACGCACTAGGTTGACGCGTTTCGAACTACATGACGAGTTCATCTTCAGACCTCTTACGTCTGCGAGACGTACGCTTTTCACGTTTGTCGTTTTTTATTTCGCGAGTGTTTTCGCAGCACGTTGATATTTGAATTTTTCTCAGCGTGTTAATTCACAACAACGCGAGAAGCTATCCCATACCTCATTCATGGGGTGCAAAGGGAAATTAAGTTAAGTTAGTTTTTTTGTGGCTCGATCGCAACATACAAGACATCGGTGTATAGGTCTCGACGAGTACTACATTTGTCCTATAGATGTAGCTGACATACGACATCATCTTGTAATGATGGCCTCGTTTAGAGCAATTTCTACCCCTAAAATTTAAAAATATTTTTCCCAGAATTAAAGTCCTTTAGAAACCAAGAACATTTTGCTTTGGAAGTATGTATACAGTTTTATTCAAAAACAAAAAAGTTACGTATGAAAAGATGTATTTACAGCATCAACACTAATATTTTTTCCTGTTGATTGCATTATTACAGAAAACTATTGCATACTTCTTAGCGATATGGAAAAAAAGTAAATACAAGTTATTGCAGACTTTTTACCGCAAACAGTGTTTTCAAACATGCTGATGAAGATATTTAGCGTCACCAATATTCAAGCAACGAAATTAAGAAGATATGTATTTGGTCCACAATGGAAGTATTAATAATAAAATATAGACATTAATATGCTCTTGTATTCTTACCATGCAATTTGCAACACTGAACATTTGTGCGAAATGTAAGTGAATCGCGCTTGGAATGACTAATCAAAATGAAAAATTATTGCCAAACAAGAAAGTAGTGAACAGACCTTGAGTCGCGCCAATATTTGCTGTAATTTGCTCTTTTTGGGATTTTATTTGTAATAAAAATAATATTTCGTCGGTAACTAGATTGAAAATGAATTATCTCGAGAAAATTTTGATTTTTTTTTCGATGTCGTTAAGACTTATGCAACAATTTGAGCTACAAAGTATAGAATAATTTTTATAAAAAAAATTTTATCAGCGCTATAAAGTATGCAATAATTTGTGATAATAATGCAAACAACATAAAAAAATGTTTTTGTTGATGCTGTAAATACATCTTATCATTCGTAACTTTTTTTGTTTTTGAATAAAACTGGGCTTTAATCCTAGGAAAAAAAATCCTAGGCCATCATTACAAGATGATGTCGTATGTCAGCGATATCTATAGGACAAATGTAGTACTCGTCGAAACCTATACACCGATGCCTTTGATTTAACGATTGAGCCAAAAACAAGAAAGCAGTGGTAAAAAAACGATTTTGGCTGTTTTTCCGAGGGTGGGGAAGAAAAAAAATTTTTTTTTTTGAGGTTGTCTCGAGGTGATTTTTAATATTTGCCCTCGACTTTGGAGAAAAAAAAATTGTATGGGGACCGACCCGGTCTAGTGAACATACCTCTATTTTTGTATATATGATGTAAATAGGGAAATAAATTACTTAATAAAAATACTACTATATTTTTATAATAGAAGACGGGTTTCTAAAAAAAAAAGTTAAAAAATATTTTATGGACTTACTTTTTTTTAAAAAAATTTTTGGTAAAAAATTTTGTTTGCTAAATGGACCTTTGGATTTTGACCTATATTTCAAGTTATAGATGGGTTATCAGGCCAGAATCATGTTAATTTAACTCAATAAATTGCATAATTTTGCCGTACTGGCTGAATACATTTAAAAAATTTAGTTTTTTCTTGAAAATTAGCGTCTCTTTTTATACCATCACCCTTAGGGATGAAGGTATATATCATTTGATACGAGCCAAAAGTGTAACACATAGAAGGAGTGACTTTAGACAATAGGTTTCTTTGAACCAAATTCGATTCATGACTTTTTAAGTCGTTTGAGCCATGTCCGTCTGTCTGTCTGTCTGTCTGTCTGTCTGTCGGGTGGCTGTCCGGCTGGTTCGCACGATAACTTTCGAAAGACGCAACCAAATCTTTTGAAATTTTGCACGAGTTATTATTTTCTTAAAACTACTTACGGTATTGCAAATGGGCTACATGGCCCCGCCCCTTCTGGTACCTCCCATACAAATACATCATTCCGCCCACTTTAGAAATCGAGTAATAATATCAATACACCCTACGGGATCGTCCCCAAATTCTGTATTTAGTAAAGCTATAAGAGGATAAAGTTTTGGAAAAAATTTTGAAAGCCTAGCCACGCCCATTCTGGTACCTCCCATACAAATCTACCTTTCCGCCCACTATAGAGATGGTGGAAAAATATCAATAAATTAAACGTGATCGGAACCAAATTCTCTTTTTAGTAAAGCTATAACAGGATAAAGTTTTGGAGAAAAAAATTGGAAGTCTGTCCACGCCCCATCTGGTACCTCCCATACACATCTGGTACCGCCCACTTTAGAAATCGATTAATATTATTAAAAGACCTATCGCTATCGTGACCAAATTCTGTATTTGGTAAAGTTTAAGCAGGATAAAGTTTTGGAGAAAAAATCTGGAAGTCTAGACACGCCCCTTCTGGTACCTCCCATACAAATGTTCCACTGCGCCCACTTTAGAAATAAGGTAATAATATCAATACACTCGACACGATCGTGCTCAAATTCTGTATTTTGTTATGTTATAACAGGACAAAGTTTTGGAGAAAAAATTGGAAGTCTAGCGACGCCCCTTATAGTACCTCCCATACAAATGTACCTTTCCGCCCACTTTAGGGATGTACTAATAATATCAGTACAGCCAACGCAATCGTGCTCAAATTCTGTAATTAGTAAAGCTATAACAGGATAAAGTTATGGAGAATAAATCTGGAAGCCTAACCACACCCCTTCTCGTATCTCCCATACAAATGTACCACTCCGCCCACTTTCGAAATCGAGTAATAATATCAATATAATAGAAAATTATTTATTTTACTGAGGGTAAGGGTAAATGTAAGTCGGGCTGCCGGACTGAAACTTTCTAACTGATTTTAATTACAAATCGGTTAATTTCAATAACTCAAGACTTAAACAATATCTTATATTGGGTGATGGTATTTGTCAGTCAGTTTACCTGACTGAAATTTCTGTACTGGTTTAGTTTTAAAATCATGCAAAATCGAAAACTCGAGATAGATTTTTTTTGAAACCTTTTGCGTAATGCTATGACCTCAACAAACATATTAAGTATTGCAGATGAGAATATATGGGCCTCTGAAAGTTGGCATACAGAAATTAAGTTTTTATAAATACTTGAATTTTTGCCTTTGGCGGAAGTGCAGAATATGGCGCGGGAGTCCAAATATTATCAAAACCAGTAAAAAAGTTTCAGTCGGGCAACCTGACTTACATATACCCTCACCCTCAGTAAAACAAAAAACTTTCTATTATATTGTTATTATTACTCGATTTCTAAAGTTTTTGAGAAAACAATTAGAAGTCTAGCCACGCCCCATCTGGTACCTCCCATACCCATCTGGTACCGCCCACTTTATAAATCGCTTAATATTATTAATACAGTCGAAACTCTCTATAACGAACTCCAATATAACGAAGTTTTCTTTATTGCGAAGCAATTATAAAAACACTGTGTATTGGGTCTACTTTGAGTGTATTATACACGCAAAGAAAAAAAGCGTTTATGGCTCGTTTGCCGCAAACGTTTTTCGTTTAAAATCATTTTTTTCGTTTGCGGCAACTAATGCCGTAGTACACCGAAATAAACTGAAGTTATCGGAAACGAGGTCTCGTTCAAAAATTTTTTTGTGTATGTTTTTTTACACGGAGGATAGAAAAAAATTCGGTAATGAAAGAATTTTCTCATCTTTTATTTATCAATTAAACGATTTAAGCAAACATGAGTTTGTAGTGTCTCTTCCGACATATAATAAAATAGTGTTGATTCCTTCCTTAGTTGTGGGCGACAATTTAGGTGTTAATTCTGTCCTTGGCTTCACTGAATCATTCAGTGCCAATTATTGCTGTCGTTTTTGTAATATTCATAAAAAAGATCTACTGACGTCTTTCAATTTGAAGGATGATACAGTTCCTTTGGACTTATCTTTCTATACCAACTGTGTACAAAATGAAATGTTTCTAATAAATTCAAGCAGAAAAGAAAGTTCCGTTTGGAATAAATTAAATAATTTTCATGTTACACAAAACTATTCAGTAGACATAATGCATGATTTATTAGAAGGCGTTTGTCACTATGACATGTTACTACTTTTAGATATTTTCATTAACAAAGATAAATTTTTCACTATAGAAGAGCTTAATTTTCGAATGCTTTCTTGTAGCTATGAATTATCTGATAGAAATAAGCCACCATTACTTAATTTCGATCAACTTAAAAAAAATAAAATCAAGATGAGTGCTATTGAAATGTTTACATTTGTAAAATCTTTTGCGTTTCTAGTAGGGGATAAGGTTCCAGAAAATTGTGAAGAATGGAAGCTGTATCTGCTTCTTAGAGAAATACTTGATTGTTGTTTTTCGGAAAGAGTACACAAAGACCTTCATATTTATTTACAATATTTAATAGAAACACATAATTATCTGTATTTGAATATTTCAAAGAAAAATTTAACTCCGAAATTCCATTTTCTGCTTCATTATCCAGATATCATGCATAAAATTGGTCCCTTAAAACCAATATCTTCATTGAGGTTTGAGGCATTTCATCAAAATTTTAAAAACATTTCTTATTCTACAAATTGCAAAATTAATATTTTGCAAACATTAACAACTAAATATTCAATACAAATGTCTAACTTTATTTTAAACCATGACGAGGCTGCAGAACATTGTATTACATATGGAAAATTAACAAACATTGACCAAGAAACTTTAAATTTATACAATGTAAAAGCTTTAAAACCTCCTAATGGCGTAAAATTTATAAAATACTTTAATGTTCTTATAAAACCTGGCTGTTTTCTGTTTTATACCAATACCGAAATAGCTTGCATAGATTTCCTCATTAAATATAATGAAAACTTTTTTGCGTTAATTTCCATTTTTAATATTGTTTGTTTTGACCCTCATTTTTACATGTATGTAATTGAAAAAAATTATAAGTACTTAACCGTTCCTATAGAATCTTTGAATTTATCTTTTGTTTGTAAAGAAAATTTTATACGTGACAACATGCGTGCCATAAATGTAAACAAAATACTTTTAGAATCAATGATATATAATAATTCAACTGTATAATTTTTTTATGTTTCTTGACTATAATACAAAAAATTATAATATTACTTGTAAACAAAAACATTCCTACATTAACTTTAATACAAATATTATATATAAGCATTTTGTAATATTTTTTTATCACTACATATATATATATATTATTATATAATAAAAAAACATTTTCATTAAAAAATAAGTTTGTTTGTCATTAATTAAAAACCGTTGGATAGTAAAGAAATATTAGATTTGGGACCAAAGAATATATATTTATTGTAAACGTTTTATTTTCGTTGCAAACACTTTTTAAATGTATAGTTTCCAAATAATTCATTTGGGACAAGCAAATTTACAATTGCCACAAACGTTTTTCGTTTATGACAAACTCTTTTCTCAATTTGAGATGAAAACAGTTTATTACAGTCAAGCCCTTTTTTAAGTTGCTGCAAATATAATTAATTAATATACCGTTAGGTGGTAACGAAAAAATTTATTTGGTGCAAGCAAAATCATAATTGCCTCAAACGATTTTTGTTTCTGACAAGCTCTTTTTTTTATTTGAGATAAATACAGTTTGTTACATACTACCTCTTTTTTTAAGTTACAGCGAATATATTTCGTTAGTGGCAAAAGAAAACAAAACTTTTGTTACCACCGATTTTCGCCTATCACTAACGTTTTTATAACATTACAGTGACTACACTTCATTGGGGCCAGACAAAAAAAAACATTACTTGTGAACTCTTTTTCATTACAGCTAATTTATTTTTGAGTTTGCCACAAACTATATGCTCGTTTACAATAATTAAAAATTTGGTACTGCTGAACGAAATTTAGTTAAAATATTTAATATATTTCGTTTGCTGCAAAAGAAACACTGCTTCGAGATTTATTTGGGGCAACCACACTTCGTTCACCGCAAATGAAAACTTTGAACGAATTATAGTTGTCTGAGATTTCGTTTGTGAGTAACGTTTTTTTTTTTTGCGTGTAATTTCCCTATAGCGAATAATTCCTTATAACGAGGCATTTTTGCGACCGTAACTTCAAAATTGAAGCGTTTTCAATCTCCATATAAAGAATTTATAACGCCCGCACACAAAAAAATCGACGTGGCTTTTTTGAGTGTTATTGGTGTTGTTATTTTCGCTTTCACAAAGCACAAGCAGAGACTGATGTTTTTGTTGTTGTTGTTGTTGTTGTTGTTGTTGTTGTTGTTGTAACAGCTGGTGGTTAGCTGGGGTGATAATTCTTTATACCGATTTTCAATTTATTGGCACTCGATCGGGCATATAATTCGATTATCATACGATCATTGTTGGCAACTCTGTTTCGTTCTTTTGTAGATAACAAGGTTTGTGTCAAGGATTGTTAGGTGTTAAGTTTAACCGCCAAATTCCACCAGAGATGGCGCCAGCTGGCTTGTTGATTTATATGAGACGTTGATAAATCATTTTCTTTTTTCCTTGGTCCTTGCGCAATCTGGATTTTTGTAGTGGAAGCGTCTAGGATGAGTTTTGTTGGCTGGAGAACTCGAAAGTATTTGAAAAGTAAATTATTTTTCATCGATGTTGATTTCGGCAGTGCCCCGGCCAGGAATCGAACCCGGCACCTTCGGTTTGCTAGTCTACGTCGCTTCCACTGAGCTATCGAAGGCCACGCAGAGACTGATGCTTTGAATCGCTTATTTACCAGAAAATTTAAAGTGTATTTTGGGGAACCACCGACCTATGCAAGTGCCAACTGGAATCATTACCATCCCTCACATTTCTTGCAGTCGCTATCAGTTTGCCTTTGCATATCGCGTTATGTACTGTGTTAACTTCTCTAAATGTATTAGAAAATTATATTAAAGAAGAAAAGTGGAAAAATGTACTTCAAAACAAAATAACTGACTACTACAATTAAAAAATTTTAGAAGTAACATAATTGTTTTTCTTTCTATATAGCGAATTTTCTTTATAGCTAAGTAAATATCCAGTCCCTTGGAATTCCTTATAGAGAGTTTGGACTGTATACCTAACGCGATCGTGCCCAATTTCTGTATTTAGTAAAGCTTTAACAGGATAAAGTTTTTGAAAAAAATTGGAAGTCTAGCCACGCCCCTTCTGGTATCTCCCATACAAATGTACCTTTCCGCTCACTATAGAGATGGAGTAATAATATCAATAAATCCAACTTGAGAGTACCCAAATTCATTATTTATTAAAGAATTGGATAAAGTTTTTGAGAAAAAAAATGGAAGTCTAGCTACGCCCCATCTGGTTCCTCCCATACCTATCTGGTACCGCCCACTTTAGAAATCGATTAACATTATTAATAGACCTAACGCGATCGTGCCCAAATTCTGTATTTGGTAAAGTTCAAGCAGGAAATAGTTTTACCTTCTGGCACCTCCCATACAAATGTACCACTTCGGCTACGTTAAAGATCGAGTAATAATATCAATACACCCAACGCCATCGTGGCCAAATTCTGTATTTAGTGAAGGTATAACATGATAAAGTTTTGGAGAAATAATCTGGAAGTCTAGACACGTCCCTTCTGGTACCTCCCATACAAATGTACCACTCCGCCCACTTTACACTTTAGGGTATAAATATGGTTTTATCTGAAGAATCTGCAAACATTTTTCAGAATTTATTTTTAGATAGTGAATTGAACCAGAAATTAAGCGGAGAATAGTGCTAGCCAATAGATGTTTTTACGGACTTCGGCAGCACTTTAGTAATACCACTTTATCTCGGAATACTAAGAAACAGCTTTACCAGGTGCTAATCTTACCCGTTCTTTTGTATGCTGCCGAATCATGGGTGCTTACGACAACGGACATACAAAACCTGGGAGTATTCGAGAGAAAAGTACTCCGAAAAATTTATCGACCTATCTGTGTCGACGGCGAGTTTCGCCATCGGATGAACCATGAGCTGTATGAGCTTTACCACGACATCGACGTAGCTAAAAGAGTCAGAATGAAGAGTCGACTTCGATGGCTGGGTCATGTTGCCAGGATGGATGTAAGTGCTCCAGCGAGAAAGGTGTTTGAAGGCGAACCTGAAGGACGGCGCAGAGCAGGGAGACCCAAACTCCGTCGGAAGGACCAAGTGGTAGGCGACGTGCCACCATCTGGTAGGACTAACTGGAGAACACATGCACAAGACCGAAGCGTGTGGAATTCTTTCGTACTTCAGGCCTCAAACTTATGAAACATGTTCGTAAGTTGTAATGGGCCACTTAAGTAAGTAAGTAGTAAGTGAATTGAACCAAAAATATTCCCTAAAATAAATCGACGATTTAAACTAATTAATTGTACACAGGATACTCATCTACTAGATACAAGAATAAATAATATCGCTCATTTCGTGCAAGACCGTCATAACTCAAAAAAATCGATTCCGAGATAAACGCGTTTAAAGTTTTCAATTTACACCCAACTTGTACGAAATGGGGGAATTCAAATAGCTCTCATGTGGATTGTATGAAAGATATTAATTTGAATTTTTTACACAACATGCAGTTTGATGAAATGAACAATTCTACATCATTAACTCAAAAATCACGTTTGTGAGTTATGACGGTCTTGCACGAAATGGGCGATATATGTTGTTTGTTTCAATTTCTTTGCTCTCTCAAACTTCGAAAATTTGGTCGACAATGTGCTATATCGGTCCTTTTAAGGGAAAGTTTCTTCCTTTTAGTCATTTAAAAACCCAACTATTTTAATGGATCATTCAACTTTAGTTATTAAAGAATAGAAAAAGTTATTAGTGTTATACAATAATTATGTATAATTATTTTTGGAAAAATGGCTAAATTTAAGGTTGCGGTCAAAGCCTTAGTGAAAAATTAACATAATTGTAAAATATAACGCTTTTGCTTGGTTTGATTTGGCCTTATTAACGTTCTTTTTGCTGTATTGTAATTTGTTGCTGAGCATTTATTTCCGATAATACCCCACATAAGGCAATGTATGCTGATTTTCCTTGATAGCATTCAAATTGAAAATGGTTAAATGGCATTATTTCATCTACAACTCTAGATTTATCGCCGACAACCGTAAATTTTTGCAAAACGCTAAAATATCAACATTTATCAAAATTTTATTTAGAACTGATTAATAACATGCACACAGTATGTGTGGTTCCATGCTATATTCAGTAAAATACCTTCTACAAGTATCTTTTCAAAAATGTGATTCATTTAGAGGTTTGTGTTTGATTTTATTTTATTTACAGAACACGACTGATTACGAACTGTTATTTTATTGGTAGTCAATATTGTTTGACCTTTTTACATAGGGCGACTCCAACAATTACACGCACAACAAGTAGTGTGCTTAATCGACTATCTGAGCCCCCTATTGTCAATATCATTTTTAAATTTTAGCCTCAGTGTACGGTATTGGATAATACTTAACCAAAAATATAATCCTATTGCGAGGAGAATTTTGAGGATGTAGCGGAGGCCGTTACTAAAGATCGCGACCAATCGTTTAAAAACCGTGCGTAGCATCTTGGCATTTGGTATGTAACAACGTTAAGCCTAAGCCACGATGTCGAATGAAACACTAAGCGAACGAAAAGCATGTACTCAAATAACAAAGCTACCATATCAAAAATTATAATTAAATAACGCTTAAACCTACAAATAATCTTGAATAAGCGCTAAAATTATTAAAAAATTACATAATAGTAATAGTATAAGTAATAGACTACTTAATAACTCGATAAAAAAGGATTTACAATATTACGAAGCAAATGGAAAAGAAGCAGAAAATGTCACCATTTTATTGAATGCTCTTCTGACAATAAGGCCAACATCAGTTGATAGTGAGATAATATTTTCAACAACAGGGCAATTTGTAAAAAGAATTAGAAACAGACTGTCTGATGAAACCATTAACGCTCTTTCCGTTTTAAAAACGTATTTTCAAAATGACAAATTAACTTTTATTGTTCAACTGATATTTTTATATATACTTTAAAATTAATGTTTTTCGTTTGTTATGTTTTTGTTTGTTATGCTTTTGTTTTACTTGCAGCTTGTACTATATGATCTCATGAATTAACAAATAAATATACATAGTTTGTCTTGTTTTTCTACTGCGCAAAAATTCCCGGTTTCCCGGGAAATGAAAAGTCCGTGAAAAAGAGAAACTCTAATCAACAACGACATTCAACGACAATTGATTAAAATCAAACATTTAATTCCCAGCATCTTCAATTATAATTGCTACTGGAGATGGGCACTCGTCACGTGATTGGCGTGAATCACGCGTGATTCACGCGTGAATGTGAGTAAGTTCGAAATTCGCTCACGTGAGCGTGCATGAACGTGAGTGCCAAAAAAATCTTCGTGCATGAGCGTGCGTGAGTGCATACTTTGCGTGAATCACGCTACTCACGCCACTCACGCAAAGAAAAAAAATAGTTAAGGTTCATAGAATTTACAGCATATAATTAGGTAATAAATTAATTTTTATATGAACTGTTGAAACCTTTTTCAATGAATTTTACAACGAAATAAAGTATATATAAATATGTATGTTAGGGTGGTCGTAAAAATCGGTGTTGGATTTTTGTCATTTTTTGATACTTTGTATATGGACAATCGCTTGTGCAGCAAAACCGTAAAAAATATAACTTACTTGTATAAGAGGTACAATTAGACCAGCACAACGTTTCTTTTTTTTCGTAAATTAACGTTCAATGAACGCTTACCTTGGCAAAACTTGTCTGAATTCAGTGTATATTCAAAATGATATGTATGAAAAGGGGCAATATCGATTATTTATATGGAAGGTACCAGAAGGGTGTGTCAAATAGTTAGGGCTTCTGAGGTTTTGCTTCCTATTGAAATATAAATTAATCGAACAATTATCATTACCCCCCCCCCCCCCCAGGTGTCCGTTTGGAAGTTATGGGAGAAATATTAGTTTTCCTAAAATTTTGTATGGGAGGTGTCAGAAGGCGTGAACCGACATAGTCCATATTCATTCCTGAGTCTAAGTTTCATAAACGAACATCATACGCAAAATTCGAGTGAATTCAGTTTACTTACAAAAAAGATATGCATGTAAAAATATGAGGGTCAATTCGGTCATTTGTATGGGAGGTACCAGAATGGCTGTGGTAATTGCAAGATAAATAAACTGACCAAATTTAAATATACTCCTGTCATGCGTTTGGGAGTTATAAAAGAAATATTAATTATCAAAAAATAGGTAATTTTGTATGGGGTGAAGCTATTCTGCCCATTTACAATCCCATAAGTTCGTTTTGAAAAATATTAATACTGGTAAATTTTCATACCGATCCGTTAAGGTTTAGTCGAGTTATCCTGCCCACCAGCCAGCCAGACAGACGGACATAGCTGAATCGTCTTAAAAAGACGAATTTGGTCTTAAGATACTTGGGGTCTTAATGCGTTACATCATCCCTAAGGGTGATGGTATAAAAAGGGAAATTAGTACACATTGCTTTTATAAATAGGAAATATAATAACAAAATTTTGTGGAAATCGGCCAAGTACACGCCCACCTCCCTTATCCTGAAATGAAAACGACTTGAATTTTTCATTATTTCTCTAATATATTACTGACAACTGTGTTGAATTACTACTCAAAGGACACGCCAACCTACCATATATCCTTAAATGGAAATAACTTATATTTTCTGAAACTATTCTTGGTACTGAATTTTTAAGGCAACTTTTAATTTGTTTTCATAAGTTTATTTATAACTGCAAAACTGTTGACTCTGCAGAGAAATCGTTTATGATTTCGTAAATTTCGGATTTTTGTTTGATCAAAATTAGACTAGTCGTTCTTGAGATACTCCACTAACTAGGCTACAGAAGCTTAAAAGCTGTAAGCCCAAAGCGGCACGGGTTTACATACCCCAATCGTGCTCAAACTTTGGCTATCCTAAAATCTGTAAAGACTTATAATTTTTGGGGTGTGGACCGACAAAATTCTGGATTTTTTTCCCTTATAACTACCGACCTCCCTAATGTATATGTTATCTCAATACGTCATCAGATATCGAAAATATATATATATATATCAAAAACTTCAAGTTTCCCACAAAGCCTAAATTTTGAAATATTTACATTTATAAAGTTTATTAAAACTTGTCCGATGGGGACATACTCACGAATTCGTGAATAATTTGTTAAATAACTTAGAACACCAAGTGAATACGCTTTTTTAATTTGGAATTTCAGTTACACAGGCACTCGTGTGATGTCGTACAAAAAAACACTGTCTAATAGCATGTCTGTAATTTACGTCACACATTTTAGTTGGTTTTCAAACATTTTCTATCTTTATATATAAAATTCTACCGTACGTGTGTTGTGACTGAACTCCTCCTAAACGGCTGGACCGATTTGCATAAATTTTTTTGTATGCGTTTGGGTGGTGCCCCGGATGATTTAGATTTACAAGTCGGTCCAATTGGACAAAGGGGCGTGGCACCGCCCATACAACTTGAAAATCAAAAGGGCTGTATCTCATGAACTATCAGAGGTATGAAGATGAGATTTGGTATATATGTTGTTGAAGCAGTATTAATTTCAGCCAAGGTGGAAGTGGGCGGTGCCACGCCCCCTTTTCAAAAATCGCTATAACGGCTTTTCTAATAGACCGATTGATACGAAAATTTTACCAAGTGGTACTGTTGACCTGTTGATAGACCCTGGCTATAATAGGTTGTGATTGGACAAAGGGGCGTGGCACCGCCCATACAACTTGAAAATCAAAAGGGCTGTATCTCATGAACTATCAGAGGTATGAAGATAAGATTTGGTATATATGTTGATGGAGCCGTATTTATTACAGCCAGGGTGGAAGTGGGCGGTGTCACGCCCCCGGCTTTGCAGGCTTTTCCAAGAGACAGATTGATACGAAAATTTTACCAAGTGGTACTGTTGACCTGTAGATAGTCCCTGACTATATTTGGTTGTGATTGGATAAAGGGGCGTGGCACCGCCCATACAACTTGAAAATTAAAGGGGCTATATATCATGACCTTTCAGAGGTATGCAGATGTTACATATGTTGTTGTTGCAGTATGAATTACATGGTGGAAGTGGGCTGTGCCGCCCACAAAAAAAATTCCACAGTATATTGCAGTTCGCCTAGAGATATGAACAGTAAGGTGGGCCAATTTTTTATTCGCAAAAATCGTAAGCAAAATCGAAATCTATGATGAATTGTTAGAAAATTTTACCAATAAACTTTGTGTCTAAAATCAATTTCTAGCACGCGCTGGGAAGGATGAAGATTTCAGATAGAGATTTTTTTGTTTCTAAATTAGCACAAACCGAAAACTTAAAAATTTATATTTTTTGAGAACGTCTGCGTAAAACTGACTTCCCAACAAACTAAATGAGGTATTACAGAAGCAAATCTATGTATTGGTTAAAAAGTTATGGCCTCTGAGAGTTGGCATACAGAAATTAAGTTTTTAAAAATCATTTTTCAGACTATTGGGCGGGATCCCAATAAAAAAAATCAAAAATATACTATTCTTTTCGTCTTGGTCTCCAAACATCGGAATGGTAGGTAAAAATTAGAGCCGGGGCCCATAGGACTAAGGTAATTGAATAATTGCTCATTGCTAAAAAAAATATCTCTACCTGAAATCTTCATGCTTCTCAGCGCAAAGAATTCTTCGTACATTCCAATACTGGTATACGATTGACACGAACTAATTGATTCGCTCTAATGATCGGGCTATTTCGAACTAAATAAGTTAAAAGTGCCGAGGCGCTGCCCACGCACTTCAATGGTTAACTTTTTAACTGTATCAAATAATGGTCCGTACACCAGGCAGTTGAGGATGCGCAGACTAAAATGGTGATTTTTTTAATTTACTTTACAGGTATGTATTTTTCAATTACTTTTCAGGAGTCCGAATCGGTAATAAATCATATAGACAGAAAAATTAAGCAATATTCATTGTAGATATACAACAATGGTTAAATTTTTATAGTATATCAGAGGTAACACTAGCAAACAATTGTAAATAACCTATGCATGGGGTATTTTTCTTGACATATACAACTTCTGATAGGTATAAGTGTAAATCTATCTGTACTTTGCAAAATCACCATGTAAAAACTAAACAAGAACAACGTTTACAAATCTTGCAAATTTATTTTCAAAATGCACGTTCAGTTACCCAAACTTATTGAGCCCTTTGTAAAGTTGAGGGTGCATATAATGATCCATCTGAGCAGCTAATAGAAGCCATCGACGGTTTAGACGTTAGTGTGACAGGGGACTCGAATTTATCGAACCTAAATTCATATAAAATCCAACTGGTAGAAGAACTAGAGCCAGTGGAAGATCAATTATGTATCATGTTATTACACATTATTTGAAGGAGAAATGGTTCCAACACGACTGTGTAACATGCCAAACAGCGCGTGAGACCATCACTTTATTAAGCCAAACGTTGGTGACCGAATTATATCAAAATATGGTAATACGAGTTCAATACAAAAATAGTATTCCGGATAATTCTTGATCCGTGTGCGAAGAAGACATGACAAAATAAGTTTTTATGGCTAAAGGCATGAAGCTTCAAACGGAATTTTCATTTGCGGTCAATAGGAGAAGGCATAACGAAAATGTTTTTTTATGACCAAAGAGATAGTTAGTATATAGATAGTTCCCGCTACTACGGATCAAAATAAATAATTTTGATCTATAGAGGAATGTATGTTTCCGATTTGTGGAAGAAATGGTTTTTCGCCCTACATACAGAAATAAACTTAATCTACATGCCGGCACTATAGATATGACTTTGCTGATGAACTTTTTATTAGCATTTACAACAATAAAACTTAATTGGTTAACTTTGATGTTAAGGAGTTACTTTAAATAAGTTACATAAGTAAATAAACTCAACATATTATTGTCGAGCTTAAGTACCGTTTTCAAAGTACTTTGTCGACCTAAATGTAAAATATATTACAAGTTAATATGCAATAGCGAAGCATTGCCGGGCCCACTAGTAAAATTATAATATTTTATTTTGATGTTATGTTCTCATAAATTTATTTATATCCATATTAATCTACTATATTTTTAAAAATTAAAATGAACTGTATAACAGAAGGCAAATAATTATAGAAACAATAAAAAAAATGTTACTTTTTATTTGGCGTGATTGTCGTGATTCACGCTCACGTGAATGTGCGTGAGTACAAAATTTACTCACGTGAGCGTGCGTGAACGTGAGTAGCGAAAAAATCTTCGAACGTGAGTGTGAACGTGAGTCAAAATCACTTACGTGCCCATCTCTAATTGCTACTGATTCGGCACTTTTGCTAAATAGGTAATAATATTTGCAGCCCTATCCGTTAAAGAAATAAATAACTAAACTGTAAAGTAGGACAAAAAATGTGCTGCCGGGCACTGGAAACATTAAATGAGTTAAATAACTATAAACTGTAACTACTAACAATTATTTAAATATATAAAAATGGTGGAAAAAATGTAGAGTAAATCATCAATTGAGAACGGCTGGACCAATTTTTTTTCAGTTGTTCGTAATTGCCAGGAGAAGGTAAAGACCAGAACAAGTATGCTTGAATTTCAAGCATAGCAGCACATTCCAAAATGTGTACAGTACTTCCAAACATTTTTGACTGCACAAATGCAGCTTTGCTTGGTATTTGCGTAAGCAAAACAATACTGTCAATAGATTGATCGCTTTCACAACAGCGTTAAATTGTGTTGTCCAACAACAAACTCGCAAACTACAGCCGCAACAACAACATACATGTTGTTGTACTGTTAAGCCACAAGCGATCAGTTAATTGACTTTGTTCTACTGCGCTTGTCGCTGTTGTGTTGCAGATGGAAGTGTGTATGTGATTAAAAAGTTGTGAGAGTATGTCTGTGCGGGAGCGTTTGTGTGTTTAAACAGTTGTAGTTGGAGAGGTGGAAGCAAATTTAAAACATTTTGATTTTTGTATGGGAACCCCTTTACGGGGTGAAGATAGAGGATATGTATGTTAGAGAAAAATGTTAGGAGGGAAAAATTAGTAGGGGTCGGTCATACATGTTACCCCTCTAGGAGGCACCATGGAAGCAGCAGGAGCTTATTTTAATCAAAAATTATAAAAAATAAAAAAAGTGTATGGGGAGCTCATTAAGAGTTGAAGGTAGAGGGTAGATATGTTCTGAAAAACTGCTGGGGTTTCAAAAATATTAGGGGTCGGTCATACATTAGACACCACCAGGGACACCTTTGGGGTAGTTAGAGCGGTGGGAGCAAATTTAATAAAGGTATTTTGTATGAGAGCCCCCTTAAGGGGTGAAGATAGGGGGTAGGTATGTTTGAGAAAAATATTAGGAGAGAAAAATTAGTAGGGGTCGGTCATACATGTTACCCCTCTAGGAGGCACCATGGAAGCGGTAGGAGCAGATTTAATTAACAACACTATCCCACCCCTAAAAACCATACGCATAACAAAAGATCTCAATGTAGAAGAAGAAATGTCAACAAAGCTTGAACTTAAACAACAAAATATCAATTCAAATTCGCACACACGCACAAGCATCCATGCAGTAAATCGTTGTCGCTCTTATGGCAGTGAGCTGCTAGTTTTGCGCGTCGCTTGTCATGTAGTTTTGTTTTCGCTTTTAGTTGAATTTGTGTATGTTACTTCAAAATCGTTCGTCGGCAGTCACCATTTGCTCGTGTTGTTGATTATGTTATGCAGTCGTTGAAAACCATGTAAGCCATTTGAAGCTGATTTAATACCGCTTGATTCAGGTCTTTAGGAGAAGGTTTATGTGAAAGAAAATTTTCACATTTTTTCCCGACTCCGGAAAAGTCGGGAAATTCGAAAAATCTGAAATTGCGTTTTTGTGTGGAATTTTGTGTGCAATTGTTACGAAAAGCCTTTCGAATGGAAATGAATGATGAATGATTACACTATGCAACAAATGAAGACTTTTTGTAAAATACAACAACTAGACAGTATAGGTTCGATTCTACTATCGAAGGGTAATGAAACCCGAGATTAGTGACCAATTTTTTTTTATTGACCCCAAAAGATTCTCAAAATCTGTGAGCCCCTCGAAAAAAAGGTGTCATCAGTTTTTGTCCAACAGCTAACTCACACTTCGTGATAGCGCTTAACTATATTCGGCAATATTGTAGGTGGGAGTTTTGCGCTCTAATTTTATTAACAATTTATGTCAAAAAGGTTGGTTATCACTGCACTTTTTCAAAAAAAAATTTAATTTTTTACTTCTTTGGGCATTACTTTGAGGGAGTCGAAATTTTTCACTAACAATGTTCGCCAAAAATATAGCCATGACCAAGTTGAATAATTTTCGTAAACATACCAATACAATCTGAACGGATCTAGACAATCTACATAGCTCAGAAAGACCTCCAGGATACCGGTTTGTTGTACCTTTACGCACTTAAAAGCCAGTAACGTGATTAAGTATCAACCGATTTGAAGTTTCTCAGCCGTTTTATAAAGAAGAGACTACGGCCTTTCCAATGGTATATATATATAAGTATTGAATACTTATCATATATGTCTGTTTTTTGCCTCGAAATTTCAAACTTTTGTGACTTTTTCACTATTTTTTAAGTTTGACGAAGTTTGTAGCCACTATTTTATAAGGACACCCCAATGTTTACTATTTTATTCAGAAAGTGCACGCTATCACGAGTTAAACGCATATTTGTTTGTAAAAATCGGTCAACAAACAAGTAATTCATGTTTTCCGAAGGAAAATATATATATGAAAATATATATGAAATATATTTCTAAGGCAACATTGAATACATAATTTTAAAAAATAAACGCTTTATTTTATTAAAACAAAACGTTTTTAAATTTAGCATTATTTTTTGGCATTTTAATATTTTTTTTTGGAATTTTTTAGCATTATTTTAATGCTAATTTAGCTGCAATACTTTTTTAGATCTGGTCACACTGCATACCACTCTCTATTGAGTTTATCTAAAGGTATTAAATTGGGGCGAAACAAAGTTCGCCGGGTCCGCTAGTAACATATGAAACAGTTCAATCGTGCTTTTTTGGCTCTACGCGAAAGCAGAAACACAAGTGAGTGTTTTTGACATTTGTGTTCGCACAGATGACAGCGAAAATAATTAGTGGCTACCGATTTTGTACTAAATGTTTACTTTTTCGTGTGCAAAGATTTTCTTTCAAGTTGTCGTTCTAATGTGCGTTAGTGGCTTCGAAATCAGCTGCTTGTCGTGTAGAAACCATGCGAACGTCAACGTTCGAGATCGTGGCTTAGGCTGTTAGAATGACGTTATAGCGCAGAATTCCTAGTAGCAGTTCTTTCCTTTTCTAACTTCTCCATACCTCTCCGCACAGGTTGCTCGATGCAGCTCCTGATTCAAATGTACACAAACTTTGAATTCACCATGTATATAAATACATATGTCTGTATACATATATACATAAGCATATATATAATATTAAAAATTATATCAAAACAAATACGTATCAAACTTAAAAGAGATCAGATAAAAACCGCAGATTCTATAAAGATTTTATACTACTGCCGAATGTATATGGGCAAGTCCAGGAACAGAAAAGAAACCCAGTTGTGTTTTTTATGTATGTACTGCTTACATATAAAATAAAAACACCGTTTATATTAATTTTTCCAATTTAAAAATCCCCCCAGCATCCCCCTTGCTACTCCTATGGTACCAACAAAGTAAACGAAATTGTTGTTGCTCTGCTGATTATAATAAGCAACAAATACATTTCATACCTAATTTTACTGTTTCCATAATAGTAAAAGACTTTTTTTTGTGCCAAAATTTAAGAGAATTGATATTGAGGGGCAAGAGACCTATTGTACTGGCTACGACACTGTGCTGAGTTGACTAGCACTTCACCGTGCTCTTGGCGGATTAGCTGCGTAACCACAGTAGCCACAGCTTCGACAACAACAACATATAAATTACCCCCTTGGAAGTAATGAAAAGTATTTGTAATTAATTGTGTGGATCTGCACCAACATTAATATCAAAATACGATGTTAAGGAAATACTGTCAATTAAATTCGCTAGAATTACATCTGTGGATGTTGAAGATCGTTCTCAATGTACAAAAACATTTAACGTTGTAATAGACACAATTTTTGTTCGATAACACTAAGACAAAAATCAAACTTTTTGAAAAACACCCGAACGTGACTATATAGGTTTCATAGTACAACCGGAGCTAAGTAAAACCCTAGCTCAGTTTGGCTAGATTGGCTACCAAAATTTTGTTTTAAAAAGTTTAGAGGCCAAACTTTTTGAAATCCCTTTGATCCCTTGAAAAAAGGAGACATCTGTTTTTGGCCAACAGTTTCTACAGTTTTAAATCTAGCGCTTTCTCTTCTTAAGCAAAGTTGTAGCTAATAGTCCGCTATAAAAATTCTAATTTGTTCACTTTTTTTAATATAAGTCGTAGGGAATCCAGATTTTTTGCATACTCTATTCAGTGAAATTGTAGTTTAGGTAACACCGAATATCTTCTCTGAACAAACCCATGCAGAGATAATAAATAGCTCTCAAAATACTATATCTGCTTTAAAAAAAAATAGTTTTTTAGGAGTTTTGGGCCATTGTGCAATGTTTTTACTTGCTATCTTTACCAAAATCGTACTTATTGTATAACTGAACAACTTCTGAAAACAACCAATATGATAGAAATACTCCACCCCTTTAATTGTTCACACAGAGCATTAGGGTGTTCCTTATATGGAATTTTTTGAATTTCGTTACAAATATGTATTAATCGTGATGTTGGTTATCTAGCTTCACCTTACGGTTGTTTTTGCCAAAAATACGAATAAAAAACTTTAAAAAAAACTTAATTTCCCTTTACACCCCATGAATGAGGTATGGGATAGCTTCTCGCGTTGTTGTGTATTAACACGCTTTCTTTAGATACACAACTAACGGCACCTACTTTTTTATCGACGAATTCGAACGTCGCTGTTTGAGAAGCTTTTACTAGACATGCCTATTGAGTCGACACTTATACTGCAAAGTTGCTGTCGACAACATTCGAGGGGGCCGGCAATAAAAGAAAAATTTATTTTAATTTTTTTTCAGATGATTGGAGCCAGGAGTTGAACCTGAGATCTCCCGCATGGTAGTCGCGTGTTCTAACCATCATGCCACTGCCGGTCCCGAATATATTGTGATAATTTCCGTAGCGATAGTTAAGCATTAGGGTGTGCCGCAATGAGGTTAAAGTTCGAATTTGTTCTCATATCAGTTTGTTGCCGCTGAGTATTTTTCTTTTGTATACAGACTTAGTACTAATAAGCCGTTCAATAGCGAAAGTGAAGACCTAAAATAGTATGTCTTTGCTTTTACCATATCGCTTCTAGACGTCGAGATACATATTTGATGTTATTAAATTAAATTAAAAAAATTAATAAAAATTTTGATTAATACATATTTTTTAACGAAATTCGAAAAAATGCCATATAAAGAACACCCTAATGCTCTTTGAGAACAATTAAACGAGTGGAGTATTGCGATCATATTGGTTGTTTACAGAAGTTGTTCTGTTATACAATAAGTACGTTTTTGGTAAAGATAGCTAGTAAAAACATTGTACAATGGCCCAAAACTCCTAAAAAACTGGTTTCTTTAGAGTAGATAGAGTGTTTTGAGAGCTATTTAATATATCTAGACTTGTTCAGATTGCATGGGTTTATTCAGAGAAGTTATTTGGTATTACCTAGACTACAATTTCACTGAATAGAGTATGCAAAAAATTTGGATTCCCTGAAAAAATTAGAAATTTTATAGAAGTTTTTTGAAAATTGACGAGGGAAGTCTAAATTTTTTGGGAAATTTTATTATATCAATTTCTTAAGCGGACTATTAGCTACAACTTTGCTTAAAAAGAGAAAACTGTTGAAACTGTTTGCCACAAACTGATGTCACCTATTTCATGGGATCCAAGGGATTTCAAAGAGTTTAGGGGGCCTTACTTAAATTTTTTACTTAAATGTTAAATGAATCCATGTAATCTATTTTTTGTTTTGTGAAATTGTTCCTTAAGTAATATTACTAAAATAGAAATATATCATATAATGATATATAGGTAGTGTTTGGGGGGAAGGCCAATGAAAGTAAATAAAAAACAACAAACCAAATTTAAGTTTTAATTTCCTCGATAGGAACTTTATTTCAATTCGCAAAATTACCTTCAAAAATGGTACGATCAGCAAATGGATCTAATTACGAATAATTTTGTGCGTACCAAACAAGGATAGAAGGAGTGCGAAAGTAGCCGCCGTCTACTCGTTACTCGTTAGTTTGTATTTGCTCCAAAGCAACAAATTTAGCAGCAAGAGGGAGACGAAAAAGGAGGGTTGCCAACAACCCTAGGATTTTAGAAAAATTGGGAACGAAAGTACCCAATTGAAATCAAGCTTAAACATGCCGGCCACCTTGCAACATCTACCCTTGTTGCAACAATAAATCAATGGTACAACTAAACGCAAGGCTGGAATGAAACCGGTATCACTGCTACTACCCGGCTGGATAGACGGCGTCCTTAGAAAGGAACCATTGCAGCGAACTGGCCCTGGTTTTACAAAAAACTTAAGCTACAATGTCAATAATATAATTCAAACTATTTTTTATAGATTTTATAAATTCAATTCAAAATTCAAAATAAACAATTCGATTTAAATATAAATTCATTTAACAGGGGGGTACAGCGCCGGACAATGTGTACCCAAAAATTGTACATTGAGCCAGCGGGAGTCCGGGCAACGCCACTTTAATGTTGCGGTAGATTCGGGTGAGGAGCTCCGGGCCCAAAACCAAGTCAACCGGCCTGGACTCGTAAAATTTAGGGTCCGCTAGCTGGAACCCCGCAAACCGTTGCACGAGACTGGCCGGTGCTGATCGCGACGGACTAACCGCGCTCTTCAAATCACCGACCCTTGCAGTAAACTCAAGTGCCTGTAACGACTGCCTTCAAAGTGGGACACCGGTAAGCGCAGCTTCTGTACAATGTTATTTGAGACGTGGCTCGTCTCACTGCAAGCGTCCAGCAGGGCTCGTACGGGAATCTCCTTTCTGGGTAGCTTGACCAGAACAACTAGTGTTGGCGCCAGCGTTAGCACCCGCTGCAAGTTTCCTCCCAAAGGAGCCGCAGGGGCCACGGCTGGATTTTTTGCGGCACGACCTCCCCGATTTGGCCTGGAGGGCTGTTGAGAGGGAATAGCACGAGGCGTAACTGTCTCTATAGGACGGTTGAAGGACCGATCTGCCCTTTTCGCCTTTTTGCCAAAGGAGGGAACGCGCTGGTCCTCGGAGTGCAGCAGAGTGTGGTGTTTTTGCTGGCATTCGTGACAGCGAAACTGCATTGGGCAATCATGCAGTTTGTGGCCCTCGCGGAGACAGTTTCCGCACAAGCGAAAACGCACAACCATACGCAGGCGCTTGGCGATACGCAACCTCTTAAACCGTTGGCAGCGGGTAAACGCGTGGGTCCGATGACACAGAGGGCAATTAGGGCGACTCCTCGAAGAAACCTCGTTTCGCGGTGGGCCTGTGCTTGCCGACGGAGCGCTATCCACATCCAAAATGGGTATTTCGACCTCCGGCGGGGGTTGAGCCGCTTTGATTTCAATGTTGGCAGGCGGGGCCAAAGCCGTTGTGACAACCGCAGGAGATAACGCCTCTTTGAGGCGTCGGGGCCAAGACCTCCTCGTTCATCGGCTCATCGTCCTCAAAATCCGACAGCATGTCGTTGGCATATGGCAAATTCTCCATCTCTAGACAAGAAAACAAAGGAAAGAAAAGTGCAAAACAAACGAAAGTGTTATTGTTTGGTCAGGATGACCAGCTTGGTTATAGGTCGTCTGATAACGCCATTATCAGTACGGACATCAACAACCGTGTATGACCGTCACTGCCAGGGCTGGTACTTACAACGTGACCAAGCTTCCACGAAGTTGGTGGCTGACGGTCATCTCGCACAACAACCAAATCATCTACCTGGACATCGCGTTGGGGAAATTGCCATTTATATCTCTTTTGTAAGTCGTGCAAATATTAATTTTTCCAACGAAGGGAGAATTGAATCGACAAAGCTTTGATTTGACGAAACCGATTAACGAGATCTAACGGGTGATCGTCCAAGACGGGTTCCGGAGGCGACAAAAGAGGGGCTCCAATTAGGAAATGACCTGGGGTTAATGCGACTATTTCATTAGGATTTTCCGGCATTGGGTAAATCGGGCGAGAGTTCAGACAAGCCTCAATTCTAGCTAATACCGTCGAAAGTTCTTCAAAGGTGAATTTGCACCCTTGAGCAAACTTTCGAAGATGAATTTTGAAGCTCTTCACCGCTGCTTCCCAGAGTCCGCCCATATGTGGGGCACCGGCGGGAATGAACTTCCACGTTAAACTCTGGTACACCTGGTCGGATTCTACGTGAGCTCGCATTTGTTGAAGCAAAATACGCAAGTCGTGCTCAAGCTCGCGCGTCGCTCCTACAAAGTTTGTTCCGTTATCGGAAAATATTGTATGGGGACAACCGCGTCGCGCAATAAATCTCTGCAAAGCCGCAATAAAGGAATTGGAGGATAAGTCAGAAGTTGCTTCCAGATGCACGGCCTTTGTGCAAAAACAAACGAATACACAGACATAAGATTTAAAGTATTTACCGGATTTACTCGGAGACGACTTTACGTCGAACGGTCCTGCGAAATCAATGCCGGTAGTGGCAAAGGGTCTACCAAATGTCGTTCTTTCTGCTGGAAGAGATGACATAATCTGACTGCAAGTTCTTTTCTTATCCAAAATGCAGATTTTACAGTTCCTAATAACAGCGCGAATCATATTTTTTACCCGAGGTATCCAAAATTCGTCACGAATGACACGTAGAGTAAGAAGATTTCCGCCGTGAAGCGACTTTAAGTGAGCAAATTCCACTAATAATCGAGATAGACGACAACAATATGGTAATATAATGGGATATTGCTCAGAATAACGAAGAATGGGATTTCCGACAAGGCGACCATTAACTCGCATAACGCCTTCGTCGTCAATTATCGGATTTAAAGAGGAGAGCGAACTTTTGCCATCAAGGGGTCTCCTGGCCACTAGAGAACTATACTCTTCCGCATAATAAGCTTTCTGAGCCAAAGTTATCAGCTTACTGCGAACCGATTTAATTTCGGCACATGACACAGTTGTGGTGTCAAAGTGATGCCGATTTCTTAATGTAGGGTGGGTTGCGACGAAGAACCGAAAAATAAAAGCAATTACTCGCAACGCTCTAGATAATGAGGAGAACCTATCCAATACGTCCTCATAATTTTCAAAAAAGGAAGCATGAGATTTTACAGCTTTCCGCTCCATGTCAGTATCCATGGGGGTCAAATCTTGAATTTTCCACTGTGCTTTAGGAAGGCGGAGCCAGGGTGGCCCATACCACCACAAACTTGAGCTAGCCAATTCTGTAGGCGTAACTCCACGGCTGCCCAAATCGGCAGGGTTATCTTCTGATCGTACATGGTACCAACTATAGCTCTTTCTTTCTTTCTTGGATTCTACAAACACGATTAGCTACGATTAGCAGGAAAGCACGATTGTGGAATCAGTCCAGCAATAAACTCTGTTCAATTGTACATCAATTTCTCTTAAAGTTGTTTTCAAAAGCTCAGATGCCAATACTGCACCACAAAGTTCTAAACGTGGTATAGAAATTGATTTTAGGGGGGCAACTTTTGTTTTAGAAGATAATAAATGGGTTTCTATTGCCCCATCTGGGTATTCGACCCTTATATATATTACCCCCGCGTATGCTTTCTCCGAAGCATCGGAAAAAACATGCAGTTCAGCAAGCGCGTGAGGCACGTAACCGACCCATCTAGGTATTTGTATGGAATTTATATTACTGTAGGTCTCAATAAAAGAAAGCCAACTACGATAAGTTGGTTCCAGCAAAGGCGCATCCCAATGGATGTTATCACGCCATAGTTGCTGCATAATGAGCTTAGCCACGACAATAATAGGACTGAGCCAGCCAACGGGATCAAACAATCTGGCAATGACAGATAATACTTCCTTTTTCGAAAAGGATGATTTTGTCGTTATTGTATTTACGTTAAAGTAAAACAAATCCAGCTGGGCATTCCAACGAAGGCCTAATGGTTTGGAACTACTAGAATCCACAAACGAGAGTACCTGAGCGTCAACTAGAAATTCTGACGGAAACCTATCTATTATTTCCCGGCAATTGGCTGTCCATTTACGAAGTTCAAACCCTGCGGAAGCGAGCACTTCAATTAACTGATCACGGGCGACTATTGCCGTTTTCATGTCATGTGCCCCGCCCAATACGTCATCAACATACTTGCGCTTATGTATAATATGAGCGGCGAGTGGGTACTGAACTTCATTTTCCTTAGCTAGTTGTAATAATACTCGAATGGCTAAAAATGGAGCGCAATTTACTCCGAATGTGACCGTCAGTAATTCGAAGTCCTGAATGTTCGCATCAGCACCGTCGCGGTATAAAATACGCTGATACGGTGTATGAGACGGGTTTACCCGGACTTGACGATACATTTGTGTTATATCGCAATTGAAAACGAACTTATAAAGTCTCCATCGCAAAATTAGCATTACTAAATCGGACTGTAAAGTCGGGCCGATGTGTAGGACATCGTTAAGGCTATTTCCACTCGATGTGGGATTTGAGGCATTGAAGACCACTCTCAATTTTGACGTTAGCTTCTCAGGATTTATAACGGGATGATGAGGCAAGTAGCAAGTAGTGTTAACCTCCGATGAGGGAACCTTTACAGGCCTCATATGACCCAAATTTAGATATTCACGGATTACACGATCGTATTCCGCATTTATTTCTGGTCGCCGTTTTAGAGAAGCTTCGTTGCGGAGAAATTGGCCAAGTACCCTTCCCCTCGACTCGCCAAGTGTCAAGGTTTGTGAAAACTCTGACTTGAATGGGAGTTTTACAACGAAGCGACCATCTGAGTCTCGATATGTGGTCCGTGAGAAATATTCTTCACAATACTTATCCGATGGAGACATTATTTTCATCCGAGGAGTTTCCTCTAACTCCCAAAAACGCAAGAGTGTGACGTTTAGGCTTTCCTGTTCGGGAAAGTCGACGGTGGTTGTAATTGCGTTAACAGGGGCCAACCGAATAAAGTTCTCTGCGCTAGCAACGAATTCAAGACTTGCCGATTTTCTCCTTTAACTATACTAGGGTACAGATCCGCACCCAATAGCAGATCTACAGGTCGACTATCGAAAAGTCGACTGTCAGCTAACTGAAGGTTGGGCAAACAATTGGCATATTCAGCGCGAACTTCAAAGGACGGCAAGTCCCCAGAAATTTTTGGTAAAACTAACGCGAACGTTTGCAATAGCACCGAAGAATCAATGGGAGACCCAATATGCAGGTTACATGTTCTGCTTGAGGTGGCAGAGACGACTTGATTTACACCACTAACCCTGGCGTTGACAAAAGTTGTCGGAATTTTAATCTGCCTTTGAAGCCGTTCAGAGATAAAAGTAGCTTCGGAGGCAGGATCGATTAATGCCCGAACAGGGTAAGCGGTTCCCTTATGAACGACATTTACTATGGCTGTGCCCAAAAGTACAGTTCTGTTCTGCGAAGTATGGAACACTTGTCTATAAGTCGTCGAATTGGCATTATTTGTACCCGACGTTGACTGCTGCTCAAGATCGCTCACATTTGTGACGTTGGTTGTGACAGCAGCAGCTTCGTTAGTAGGCACCGAAGTATTTTTGTACAATAAGCTGTTATGACGTTTTGAACAAATCGAACAGTTATACGAACTGGTACAATTTCTCATATCATGACCGCGGGACAAGCAATTTATGCACAAATTATGCCTTTTGACGCTATTAAATCGTTCCGCAACGCTAAGCCACTTGAATCGGGGGCAATTGCGAAGGGAATGCGATTGCTTAGGGCATAAAATACAATTAGTGTTCGCCGATTGAGAAGTGCCAGCCGGGTCTTAACCCTCTTCTCATTAGTTTTTTTGGCGTACTTCCACCCACCAGATCACGTAAGCAATCTAGCGTTTGGATTCTTTCTGTCAAAAAAGTGTCCATGTCCTTCCATAAGGACAACGCCGATTTGTCACGGACACTTTGTTCCCATAACGCGACAGTTTGCTTCGGGAGACGCTGAACGCACAAAAATATTATAATCGGATCCCAATGATCCGTGGGAACGTCGTAGAGAGACATGGCCGATAGGCATCCATTGATGCCACGCTGTAAAGTTTTCAGCGATGCGCTTGTCTCGTGCTCCGTCACTTGTAAGCCGAACAGTTTCTTCAACTGATCGTTTACTAATATACGAGTATTTTCGTAAGTATTCTTCAAAGCGCGCCACGCGAGTTCGAAACTGCGATTGGTGAGAGGAAATTTCGAAACAATTTCCTTTGCCTCACTACTTGTCTTACGAATAAGATGGCATAATCGCTCGATGTCACTAAGACGAGAATTGCGTATGTAAATAGCCGTAAACAAATCTCTAAATGTAGGCCATGAGAGAAAATCACCATGAAAGACATCAATGTCGCATGGCGGCAGACTCATATGATGAGTTGCAGAATGGTCGAGTTCGCTTCCAGCCGAAGACTCAGAAACAGTTCGACTTGACCTTTCGTTTCCGTTACTAGGGACGCAAGGCCTAACGGGAGTAGGCTGGTCCTGAACAGACAACGCGACCCGCGGTTCGGTTGGAGGCCAAACAGCGAACATATGCTGCAAACGAAGCGCGATATTTACCCGCGGCGGATTCTGTATCTTCAGGGCCCGCATCTTTTTGCTTTTCTATGTATGTGCGACATTTGTCATACATAGATGCAACTTTACGCCATAATTTCTTAAGTTCGATGGACTGTATTTCGAGAGTAAAAACCGAATGCTGTTCCTCTCGGATGTCATTGAAGTCGGCCTCAAAAGTGACCAAATCATCAGTACATCTGATAAACAAATCGAAAGTAGTATTGGACATTTTTTCTTATTCAACGAAATCGGCAACAAATAAACAATAGAAAATTTTCGGATACGATCGTATAAAATTATTAAAAAAAATCCAATTATTATTTGTTGAAAATACTTTGTAATGAAAATTGTTTGTATAAACATTGTAGCCTGGTTTTTACTATTAGTTAGTAATGAAAAATATTTTAGCTTTTTTTCATTCTCTCAACAAACTCTATTGAATAAAGACGTTTTCTGTATTGTTTTTATAAAAGCCTGCGTAAACCTTTTATTTGATCCTTAACAAAGGTTATGGGCCCAGGACATACAATTATAGAAACGTTCGCCGTGTGTTTTTTAAGTGCCTTTTATTTTATTTTTGCCGCTGATAATTGAAGTCAAATATCCATAAAGATGTCATCAATTTTTCAAATTGAAAAATTAGAAGAAACAAATTATGATGGCTGGAAAATCCATATGCGATCCGTACTAATACAAACAGACTTATGGGACTATGTAAGTGGAGCCATGGAAAAACCTAGTGATGATGCTGGTCGAATGGTTTGGGAAAACAAGGATCAGAAAGCCCTGTCGACCATCCTGTTGAGTATGAAGAGATCTCAATTAAATGTTGTCAAAAACTGTCCTACATCAAGAAGTGCTTGGTTAACATTGGAGAAAAAATTTCAACCCAAAGGACCTGCCCGTATGATTTATTTATTCCGTAAGTTATTGGCCACAAAGATGAAGCACAATCAGTCCATGTCAGAACATCAGGCAAATTTCAACGACGTAGTTGAAAAACTTTTTGAAATTGATGTTAATATTTCTCAAGAACTATTGTCGATTATATTGCTGGATAGTTTATCTGAAGACTACGAGAATTTTGTAATCGCAATGGAATCAAGAGATGCATTACCTAATTTGGATGCACTAAAAAATAAGCTGATGGAGGAATATGAGAGGAGGTCAAGTAAAGTGGCAGTAGAAGATCATCATCAACAGACTTTTTTGTCGAAGTCTAAGGAGAAGAAATTCGTTAAGAAAAAGTCAGATTTTAAGTGCTTTAAGTGCGGTGTTAAAGGGCACATGGCAAAAGACTGCAAGTCTGGAAGAACTGCTGCAAATGCCTTGCTTAATGGTGTTACCACTGATATAATGCAGAAAAATGCTTGGGTGTTTGACAGTGGATCTACAAGTCACATGTGCTGTGACGAGAATGCTTTTCATCAACTAAGAAAACACACTGAGAGAATCGAATTAGCTGCAGACTTCGTCATATATTCGAAAGGAATTGGGCAAGTATATTTGAAGTCAAATTGCAAAAATGTATGCTTGCAAAAAGTACTGTACGTTCCGGAATTAAAATATAATTTCATTTCCGTTTCCAAATTGACCGAGGAACGTCTTTCTGTGACGTTTGAGAATGACCATGTTCTAGTCCAAAATGGAGAAGAAATTCTACTGGGTGGAAAGAAGCTTGGTGAATTGTTCTTGTATCAGCCCTGTGTAAAATTACACCAAATGCGTACCACAGTGTCGAATGAAGAGTTTTTACTTTGGCATCAACGCTATGGACATTTAAATGCAAAAAGTTTATGCGAGTTGGCGAAACAAAATCTCGTTCATGGTCTTAATCTTACAAAATGTTCACTTGAAATTCAATGTGAGGTTTGTTATAAAGCAAAAATCCATGTCGAACCAATTCCAAAAAAGGCATCTCGAGCGTCCAAAGGTGTGTTAGAGCTCGTACATTCGGACATATGTGGCCCGATTCGTATAGATTCTTGTGGAGGTGCAAGATACTTTGCCTTATTCATTGATGATTACTCAAGGATGATATTCGTGTATTTCTTAAAGAACAAAGGTGAAATTTACAATGCTTTCATAAGCTTTATTGCGATGGCTGAACGGCAAACGGGGAAAAAGTTAAAAGTACTTCGCAGCGACAATGGTCGCGAATATCTAAGCACGCAGTACTCAACTTGTCTGAATAAACTTGGAATTCAGAGGCAGTTGACAGTGGAATACACGCCACAACAAAATGGAGTGGCTGAAAGGGCCAACAGAACAATCGTGGAGATGGCACGTTGCATGTTGATTGGATCTGGATTGCATGAATCTCTATGGGGAGAAGCAGTTGCCACTGCAGTATACCTCAGAAATCGTTGTCCAACATCTGCGTTAGAGGGCGTTACACCAATAGAACGATGGAGTGGAAGAAAACCCACAGTGGCCCATTTGAAGACGTTTGGATGTAAAGCAATCAAATTAGATAAACGCCCTGGAAAGTCTAAATTTAAACCAAAGGGAATTGAATGCGTACTTACTGGCTATTGCAATGAGTCCAAAGCTTATAGGGTTTACGATATGAAAACGAAAACTATGTACAAGAGCCGTGATGTAAAATTCCTGGAAGAATTGACAAATAATCCCCATGATTGTAGCAATGTGTTTGGTACTTATGAGCAAGAAGATAATTATCCGGCTGTGGATACATTGGAACTTGTTGAAAGAGCTAGAAACGATGCATGTGAAGAACCAGAAAATATGGTTGAGGTTAATCATGGCGTGGATGATCAGGAAATGGAAGAATTCCATGAAGTTAGAGACGAGCCTATTCACTTGAGTGAAAATGAAGAGCCGGTAATAGTGGAGGAAAATAATAACACTGATTTGAGTGGAATGGTGTTAAGATCTGGAAGGCGTGTTTTGAACAACTTTATCGCTTGGGAGAAAATGGATGATCCAACAAATGTTGAAGAAGCATTAACAAGAGAAGACCGAGACATGTGGATTGAATCTATGAAAGCTGAGTACAACTCCCTACTTAAAAATGATACTTGGATATTAGTGGAAAAACCAGAAGGAGTACCAGTCGTAAAATGCAAGTGGGTTTTTACGATGAAACGTGACAAAAACGGTAATGTCGAGCGATATAAATCAAGATTAGTGGCAAAGGGTTGTAGTCAAAAGTATGGGGTGAACTACACAGAGACTTTTTCACCCGTAACCCGATATTCCACTGTAAGAGTGCTGTTAGCCTTGGCAGCAGAATTTAAACTTCATGTCCATCAACTGGATGTTTCTACCGCATATCTTAACGGTGAAATAGATGCTGAAATTTACATGAATCAACCTAAGATGTTCGAAAGTAAAGAATTTCCGAATAAGGTATGTAAACTACAAAAATCAATTTACGGACTCAAACAGTCTGGAAGGAAATGGAATGAGAAATTGGACGAAGTCCTAAATGAAATTGGATTTACTCGATGCAGTGCAGATCAATGCGCATATATCTTAAAAAAAGATAATAATACTGCAATTCTCATTGTGTATGTAGATGATATTCTACTAGCAAGTTCCTGTGAACAGTTTCTGAAAGTAATTAAGGAACAAATTGGTTTGTACTTTGATGTACGAGATAAAGGACCAGTAGACTACTTTCTGGGGATGGAAGTGTATAGAAAGACGCCTACAGGACCTTTTTATTTATCCCAGAGGAAAATAATATTGGAATTGCTAAAAGAACACGGAATGGAAAATGTAAGAAAAGTAACAACACCATTAGATCCAGGACAGCAGTTTAAGAAATGTTTAGATGGCTGCATTAATTGCAAGAAGGTAGATGAAACCATGTATCAGTCGTTAATTGGATCTTTGATGTATATTGCTTTATGTACCCGACCTGACATCCTTCATGGGGTTACAAAACTATCCCAATTTAATAAAGATCCACATATGGAACATTTAAACGGAGCCCATCATATACTAAGGTATCTGAGTAACACGATAAACCAGAATTTGTTTTTCAGATGCACAGCAAAACCAATACATGGATTCGCAGATGCTGACTGGGGTGGCAGTTCTGATGACAGAAAATCCTTTACTGGATTTGTGTTTATTCTCGGTGGGGCAGCTGTATTATATGAATCGAAGAAACAGCCAACCGTGGCTTTAAGTAGTACGGAAGCCGAGTACATGGCATTGTCTGCGGCAACCAAGGAAATTATTTATATGCGAAATCTGTTGACTGAACTTGGATTTGAAAGAATAGTAAAAAACGCAACTACTTTGTACGGTGACAACATTGGATCTCAGCAACTTGTCAAGAATCCAGTTTACCACTCAAGAAGCAAGCACATTGATATCAAGGTTCATCATGTCAGGGAAGTTTTTAAGAGTGGAAAACTTGATTTGAAATATGTTCCTTCAAATGAAAACACTGCCGATATCTTGACGAAGTCTCTATCAATGGTTAAGAACAAGTACCTGTCGGAGAAATTGGGATTAAAGACATTATCATTAAGGGGAGGTGTTGAAAATACTTTGTAATGAAAATTGTTTGTATAAACATTGTAGCCTGGTTTTTACTATTAGTTAGTAATGAAAAATATTTTAGCTTTTTTTCATTCTCTCAACAAACTCTATTGAATAAAGACGTTTTCTGTATTGTTTTTATAAAAGCCTGCGTAAACCTTTTATTTGATCCTTAACATTATTCCGTACAGGAAAAATTCTAATCAAATAATTCGCAAAATGCACCGATGTACACCGAAAGTTGATTTAGAATGTGAAAATAAAAGACTATAAATTATTTTCACGCGATAATTGCTACAACTTCATCCGAAAAGTTCCGATATTAATAACAGCGTAGCCGAAACGCGATAAAAATTTTCCCGCCTTGAAGACCTTCCCTCGTTATCGATTGTAAGGTAGGTAAAATTTCAATAAACAGCACGAAAATATTAAAATGTGAATAAAAAAATCGTAAATGAGAAACAATTGCAAAATTTCCCGACTTTAGTATTGTCCCTCGTACGCGACGGTTAAATTCACAATCAATTTTCGAAAAGCCCGATGGTTTTCAGAAAAAAAGGAAGAAATGTAAAAATAACGATATAATTTTACAATTCCCCAAATTAATGATTGCCCCTCGTACCGTCGGCAATTTGAACAATACCGTTTTACGAATAAAATCACAAAAAATTTCTAAAAAATTAAAATTTATTATTAATTTTCCAATTTCCCCACTTTTCGATCGTCCCTCGTCAACGATATGACGTGACAAGACAAATGGGCAGCAACCACGAACAGTATAGCACAACACTTCACAAATTTTGCGCTCAACTTATGTAAGAAAATTTTTCTAATTTACTAGTGCTTGAATCGACCCACACTGTATTCAAAGGGTTAATATAGGCAGGCGACGAAAGTAGCCCAAAGAAAAATAAGCAACTAAAACCGTCCGTTAGGTTAGACGCGGTGGGCAAACTATATACACCAATTTATGTGCAAGAAAAGGTTAACGATCTTCAAAGCAAAACTTGCTGTTTTTATTACCACTATAACCGTGTGTGTATGTGTGTGCAACGAATCGAAATTATGTGCTCACAATAGCCAAACCGATAGACTGTAATATTTTTGTTTTAACACAAATTATTAAAATTACCAAAAAACCAGTACAGAAATTTCAGTCAGTTAAACTGACTGATAAATACCATCACCCAATATAATATATTGTTTAAGTCTTGAGTTATTGAAAATAATCGATTTGTAATTAAAACCAGTTAGAAAGTTTCAGTCGGGCAACCCGACTTACATTTACCCTTACCCTCAGTAAAACAAATAATTTTCTATTTTATTGATATTATTACTCGATTTCGAAATTGGGCGGAGTGGTACATTTATATGGGAGGTACGTGAAGGGGTGTGTTTAGGCTCCAGATTTATTCTCCATAACTTTATCCTGTTATAGCTTTACTAAATACAGAATTTGCGCACGATTGCGTTGGGTGTACTGATATTATTACTACATCCAAAAAGTGGGCGGAAAGGTACATTTGTATGGGAGGTACCATAAGGGGCGTGTCTAGACTTCCAATTTTTTCTCCAAAACTTTGTCCTGTTATAATATAACAAAATACAGAATTTGGGCACGATCGTGTCGAGTGTATTGATATTATTACCCTATTTCTAAAGTGGGCGGAGTGGTACATTTGTATGGGAGGTACCAGAAGGGGCGTGTCTAGACTTCCAGATTTTTTTCTCCAAAACTTTATCCTGCTTAAACTTTACCAAATACAGAATTTGGGCACGATCGCGTTAGGTCTTTTAATAATATTAATCGATTTCTAAAGTGGGCGGTACCAGATGTGTATGGGAGGTACCAGATGGGGCGTGAATAGACTTCCAATTTTTTTCTCTAAAACTTTATCTTGTTATAGCTTTACTCAAAATAGAATTTGGGTACGATCACGTTTAATTTATTGATATTATTTCTCCATCTCTATAGTGGGCGGAAAGGTAGATTTGTATGGGAGGTACCAGAAGGGGCGTGGCTAGGCTTTCAAAATTTTTTCCAAAACTTTATCCTGTTATAGCTTTACTAAATACAGAATTTGGGGACGATCCCTTAGAGTGTATTGATATTATTACTCGATTTCTAAAGTGGGCGGAATGATGTATTTGTATGGGAGGTACCAGAAGGGGCGGGGCCATGTAGCCCATTTGCAATACCGTAAGTAGTTTTGAGAAAATAATAACTCGTGCAAAATTTCAAAACATTTGGTTGCGTCTTTCGAAAGTTATCGTGCGAACCAGCCGGACAGCCACCCGACAGACAGACAGACAGACGGACATGGCTCAAACGACTTAAAAAGTCATGAATCGAATTTGGTTCAAAGAAACCTAGGGTCTAAAGTGACTCCTTCTATGTGTTACACTTTTGGGTCGTATCAAATGATATATACCTTCATCCCTACGGGTGATGGTATAATTAGCATTAATTTCGCTCACTATATGATCGTTGCAGATCAAATTTATTAATATGCACGATATTTCAATTAAACTTTTCTTTTTTCACATATATTTAAACCGAACCGATTTTTAAATTTTTTCAAATTTATTTGTGCTATTCACTAGAACACTAATGTAACATGTCCGACATGTACATTAGGGATATAACTTTTTGCAACTTTTTGCAAATATCCAAATGGCCCTAGCATAGTCGAATAGGCCATCGAAAATTATATAAAAAAATGGTATTACTTTTTCGCAGTTGTCAAAAAAGTTCACCCACCAAACGCGGTAAAGTTTTTAAATGTTTTTTTTTTTATTTATTTAGCTAAAAATCGCAAAAAACTTTTTTTTATCAATATATCAAGCTGGATTTAACATTTCTGTAAATATTTTGGAAGCTGAATGTATGTTATTGATAATTACGTCATGTACTTTAATAGTTTTTATTATTCAAAGAAAATTATATTCCGAGTTTGTGTTTAATACTTAAAAATAATGGATTTTAAAAGAAGCCCTTAAAGCGTTTTAAAAAATGCAAAAATTTGGACAAAGGCTTTGACCAAATTTAAAGATAGCACAATAATGTGGAGAAACATTCCAGATATCGTCATTCATTTACATCAAACAAAATTTTTCAGTTTACTATTTTACTTTATTTATGAAGTATTCAACATTTTTTATTTAAAATGAATGTTTTTTTGGGAGATTTTAGAAAATCGTTTTCGTGGGTGAGGTTTTTTATCCGAAATGACCCCAAAATTATTTTTTCGTAAATAACACAAACTTCGCCATCGCGTGGTGCTAGGGCCAAAATTTGGTTATACCCCTAATGTACATACATACATATGTGTTTTCACTGTCACTTTCGTGGTTGCCGTTTGGTTGTTGTTGTTTGGTTTTGCGACACTTTTAATTATTCTAATAACCAAACTAATTATTTTTTTGTTCTTATTTATATTTGTTTGCACTTTTTTTTCACTTTATTTTACGTACCTGTTTCTTGTTTTGTTTATGTTCTTCCGTAAGATGGGTTTTATTTGTTTCGCCTTATGTTGCTGTTTATGTTGTTTTCTGCCAAAATTAAAAAAACACTTTAATATATCTTTGCTGCGCTGAATCCAATATCCAGGCTCGCATGGACCAAATGTTTGGGGGGAAGGCCAATAAAAGTAAATAAAAAACAACAAACCAAATTTAAGTTTTAATTTCCTCGATAGGAACTTTATTTCAATTCGCAAAATTACCTTCAAAAATGGTACGATCAGCAAATGGATCTAATTACGAATAATTTTGTGCGTACCAAACAAGGATAGAAGGAGTGCGAAAGTAGCCGCCGTCTACTCGTTACTCGTTAGTTTGTATTTGCTCCAAAGCAACAAATCTAACAGCAAGAGGGAGACGAAAAAGGAGGGTTGCCAACAACCCTAGGATTTTAGGAAAATTGGGAACGAAAGTACCCAATTGAAATCAAGCTTAACAGGTAGAGATGAGATAAAGATTAGCACGACCGAAATATACGGAAGTGTCAGTCAAAAAATCTCAAGTTATTTTTTTACAGTAGAGTAATTAATTAACAGTCTTATAAATGAAATGTAAAAATAACTTTATTTAATTTTCAACTATTTGTGGTGAATTTTCAGTAAAAATTAATATTTTAAGTGAATAAAATTGACTACGAATTTAAATCTATTGTGAATTTTTTTTATCAGTTTTAAAGGAATTTTGTAAATGTTTTTCGTGCTAATCTAATGCGCATATTTTTATTTTTTTCGTGCATATTTGTGTTGGTCCTGTTTATAATATATGCAATTGAGCATAAAATAGGCGTGGAAAAAACCACCGTAACAGTGAATATATTAAATCTGTTTAATGTGCAAAAACAAATTCGAGAACAGAACGTAAGAAGTGAATTGTTACCAAAACATATCGGGAGTATTACGGCAGTGAGAGTTTTGAGCTTAGTCAATCCTTTTCTAAAAAATATATGTCCTCACATAACTTCAGCGAAGGTCTTGGAACATCTGTTCAAAGAAAATAATTATTATCATGTCTATAAAATACCAAGTCGGCGACATACAGTGTGAAAAAGTAACAATCTAACGCGGAAAATATATATTTATTGTTGTATTACACATAACTTTGATTACATTGTGTTGTTAGTGCCCATTTGCACAGTTTTAAGTCAAATTTGTTAAGATTTATTTACCATGTTTTTAAAATCCAGAAATATATATCTTCAAACACTACTTTGCGGGATCTAACAGAAAATGCAATATGGATTGTTAAGTGACGAAGTGCAAAACATGTGGTTTCCGCCTTAATCCGCATCAAAAAATTATGTTATTATTTTATTGCTGTATTTTTTTTTTGGAAATTACCCTAATTATAATTATTAACTACTAATATTTATTAAAAACCTAATGTAAGCATTAAATTTTATAGTACAAACGTCCAAACTAGAAAAAGTTCCATTTGCGTAATCGTCATATTTCCTAAAATTTTTTATTGAGATTTACTTGGCACTTCTTGGTAGCCAATTATTTTACCTATTGTACTACACCTTGAGCTTAATACATAAAAACCAGTACAGAAATTTCAGTCAGATAAACTGACTGATAGTTGAAAAAACTAAAAGTATAGTGGAATAATTATTAAATTTAGATGAGATAAACCTTGGAGCAAAAGTGTGCCAATGGTCTGATTTAGAAAATGTTTTGTTTTAATATTATTACAGTTATATAAGTTTTATTATTGCTTTACATAGTTAGAGATGCATATTTTAAATGTAACAAAAAGGTTGAAAATAATTTAATAAAAACCAAAAAAAATATTTTACACCATACTTTGTTTTAAACATTGGCTGATTTTTGCACCACAGTGTATGCTTAAAAAGGTGCAATTCCGGTTCTTTATATGGGAGGTACAAGAAGAAGTGTGTCAAATAGTTAGGTTATGTTTTGGCCCGTATACAAGACAAATTAACTGACCAAATTTTATTATCCCGGAGGTGCCCGTTTGGAAGTTATGGGAGGAATATTAATTTCCAAAAATAGGTCAATTTGTATGGGAGGTACCAGAAGGGGTCAACCGGTAAAGTCCATATTCATCAAAGAGTCAAATTTTCATGAGCGTACAACTTACGCAAATTCTGACTGAATTTAGTGTACTTGTAAAAAAGATATGTATGTAACACTATGGGGGTACATTCGGTCATTTGTATGGGAGGTACCAGAAGGGGTGTGGCAAAGGTTTCGGTTTTCATGGGGTTTGTCTACTATTGCAAGATAAATTATCTGACCAAATTTAAATATCCTCCGATAGTCTCTTTGGCAGTTATGAAAGAAAATAGTGTCAAATAGTTAAGTTTTCTAGGGTTTTGCCTCCTATCACAATATACATTTTTCGAATAATTTTCATTACCCCCCAAGTGTCTGTTTGGAAGTTATGGGTGAAATATTCATTTTCCAAAAATAGGTAATTTTGTATGGGAGGTACCAGAACGCGTGAACCGGTATAGTCCATATTCATTCCTGAGTCCAATTTTTATAAGCGAACATCATACGCAAAATTTGAGTGAATTCAGTTTATTTACAAAAAAAGATATGTATGTTAAACTATGAGGGTCAATTCGGTCATTTGTATGGGAGGTACCAGAAAGGGTGTGGCAAAGGTTTCGGTTTTCATGGGGTTTGTCTACTATTGCAAGTAAACAATATTTTATATTGGGTGATGGTATTTATCAGTCAGTTTATCTGACTGAAATTTCTGTACTGGTTTTACTTATCACTTCATACAAATAACAAAAAGATGGAATGATTCGCACACATAGTTTATTTCCGTTCTATAAATCAATGACAATTTTATAACTATAATTGATAGCTTTTTTTGAAATAAAAAGTTTATCAACACAAAAAGAGCCGTAAGTCCGTTCTAGCTGGCACAGTCGAAAACCGTTTAATGTTAAGCTACCGTAGAATAAAAATCTAGTTTTGTTGTGCTAATATTCGCGTGTCGGTTTTGCTATTTTTTCCGCTCTAGATTAGTGCGACGGTCTTTGAAAAATTGTACATGCGACAAGTCTCATACTAACTTAAAACTTATTACGGTATATCTAAAGTAGGCAAGCTCATACCGATTTTCGCGATTCTAACTTTAGCCATTTGGTCTGACTGATGGTTCCAGCTTTATCCCTTAGTAGCCTAAAAAGTAGGAATGTTATAAAAAATTCATTCGTGCAGCTCTATATTTATTTGGACCATGCTCATTTAGATTTTCGTGATTGTAGCTTTACCCGTTTGCTCCGGGTGATTGTACCAGTTTTATCCTTTTTGAACCTTTTATGGTCCAAAAGTAAAAATTTCCACAAAATCATTTTACCCACATCTGAAATTCTATAGGAAGCAAGCCCAATTCTACTTTTACCCGTTTGGTCTGTGTAATCGTACCAGTTTTATCCCTTTTTGGGCCTGTTAAGCCCTTAAATTACGAATTTTCGCGTTAGTTTTTTTACCCCTAAAAGTACAAATTTCGAATAGCCTTTAGCACTCAGGGATAAAGGTAGCAATCCACCGGTGAAAGAATTTTTGAAATCGGATATCGGCAAGGCCACGAAAAATGAAACCACATAGATTATTTTTTTCTCTCACAAGGTCCAATTTTTTTTTTTATATTTCAAATGTCTAGTATGTACAGAATATGGCAGCACTGTATGCCAGTGCAAAATTTGTGTCTGCTTTGACATTTTACATCCTTTTCATAAGTGGCACATGCAAGGTGTAGTTGGAAAATATACCAATGTCGGCGAAAAAGGTAAATTTTGTTGTTATTTTTTTATACTTTAGTCAGATGATTACTTTTTTCGGATAGAATACAAATCAAACTATTGATTAGCAAGCAAATGTACAATGCTTGGGTTTTGGACCAATTAGGGCTTAAAGTAATCAGCCGCAAATAAATGGTGACGTTACTGACAAATTTTTATAAAAAGTTTTTTATGCATTAACTAATACTAAAAGAGGTTGGATGAGCTGATTTTTTTGAGTATTTTTGAAGTACTTTCATAATCAATGCCTATATGAAGCATTATTAGCACATAGCAGGGTATTTTTGCAAAAAAATATTGCGTGACGTTACTGAAGGATTATTTAATTTTTTTTTTTTAATTTTGTGCTTAATAATTTAGCATTTAATTGCTAGACTCCGATTTCTGGTGCACAAATAGACAAGCCTTATGTTGAAAAGCTAAAAGAAAGCAACAAATACAACGAGTACAAAAGGAAAATCTCATCACTGCATAGTAAACAGTGCACGGGAATTCCTTGAGGCGTTCCAATATACACAATCGCAAATATTAGTTGCGGAAGTTGCTGAAGAAGTGTTTAAAAAAATTAACACCATTTTGGATACGGCCACAATTTTCGCAAACGCACAAAACATTTGTGACATTTCGTCTTCACATCAAATCAGTACCATTGGGATATAATTTAAAGGGATATAATTTAAATTGCTTTTTTTGTGATATTTTATGTTTATTTACGTTAAAAAAAAACTTCAACTAATTTTGCAAAAATTAACAAGACTGAATTAATAAAGACTTTTGTTTTTCCGATAATAATGTGTTTTTATTTTACAGAGTGTCCTGGTTTTTGTTCAAAATGCTGAAACAAAATTTTTATCTCCATTTAGGAAGAAATTTCACAATTTTTTGGTGCAAAAAAAAAACAAAAACAGAAGTTAATTCGACATTTTTCGTACTAAATAGCCGGTAAGACTAAAAAGTAGGGAAAAATTACAAATTGTAATTTAAATGATGCAAAACTGTTCAGAAACCAATTTCAACCCTCAAGCTATACACATTATTGAAGAGATAATTTAATTAACTAACACTGTATCATACAAAAATCAGCTCTAAAGGTCAAGCCCGATTTACTAAATTTTTTTTATGAGAGTGGTTTAGCCTTAATATCTCCCCAGGTTGCATCTTAAAACTCCTCTACGATGTTTTTTTTGGTCGTTTGGGGTCCCTTTATTAAGCCAAGAGACAAAAAGACCCAAAAATTCTAACCAAATTCGTACGTGTGACGTTACTGACGCTGCTTTTATGGCGTTTACATGATTAAAACATAAAATTTAAGCCCAACCTTTGGATAAAAATCATCTTTCATCCCTCCTTTTTTATCCTCAAAACACACTTCCAAAATCCGGTGACGTTACTGACGGCTTAAAATGGTCATAACTTCACAACAATACAAGATACACCAAAATTGTATCAAAAATAACTTTCGGAATGGAAAAATTCTCGCTAGAAAACTCGGAAAATTTGGATTTTTTCTGAATTTATGTACAACATTTTGCGTACAATTGTTCCTAGTGGCTTCTCAATTGGAAAAATAGAAAATTTTGGTTGGGAAATTATGGAAAAAATCCAAAATCTTTAATTTTTTTCGACGAAATTTTACATTTTATTGTATGTTTTGATAATTTTGAGTGATGTAAATGTGAAAAATTTCGGATAGTCATTCAGAAATGACTTTTCAAATGGAAAAATAGAAAAATTCTTGGTGGAAAACTCGCACGATAATAATAATTAAATGCTTTTTTAATAACTAAAGATGTGTAATAGTTTGATATATATTACCTTAAGTTTTCAAAATGATTATACATTTATTTCCCCATATACTATTGTAAGTTTACAAACTTTTTTTTTGTTTCAATACATTATTTTACATTTATAATTCCTGTACTGTAATTATACGAAATTTTTCTTGTTGTACAGAATATCAAATAATAAACAAAATCCATACTAATACATTTGGATGTGTGTGAGAAAAATACATGAGAAGAAATGTTATAGCCCAGTGTGCCATGCGGATCAGTATCAGATCCGATACTAATTGACACAATTAAGAAATTTCAGGAAAACATGTGGTTTTTGGTTACCCAATAGATGTACGCAGGTTATTTACTAATGGCAGTAACATTAATTTTATGACAAATAGTTCTATGCGGATTGAAGGCGAACTGCAGCAGAATGTGCTTACTAACATAACCAAGATTTTTAAAATTAAAATAGGAAAACACTGTATTTTTTGCACCTAATTCAATAAACTAGACTAATATATCTGACCGCTATAGACTTTAAAACCATTAAACCGATCTGCAACAAACCAGCTCCAATAGAAATACAATCTTTCGAGGATGGTTATAGGCCATTTAAACATTGCTTTAGTCACATTTGGTCCATTTAATGAGTCAATTTTCGATTTTTCCCATACAAAAATTGGCCAAATTTTTAAATTGTGAAGATTTAAATATTGAAATATTTAATAGGCTCTGGCAAATACTTCATTTATGTTTGTATATAAATTTTGAAACTTATAGGATGGTACAGCATTCAATAGATGTCTTCAGGTTTGGTCCACTCATTCCACACCATTCCAATAGTGGCTTTAAATTAGGAGTGGATGCAATATGATTAGGTCAAAAACTGTCGTGATTTGATTATTAGGCGTGACCCCACCAATGGGAGATACTTTGTTAAAGGGGGGTATCTGAAGTACTAGATCGTTAGGCGTGGCCCTGCCCGTTAAACGTAATTTGTTATAATGTAATGACTGAAGAACTATTTGCGAATGACCATGAAATTTGGTACGAATTCAATTAAGATAAGTATACGTATTTTTAAGGAAAAGTGCGGGATTTAAAATAGGGTGTGCAATAAAATAAAAAATGGGTGGGCCTGCCCAATTCTGTCTTTCAAACGCAATAGCTGGGGGACTATAGTACCATTCGTCTTGATATTTGATATGGAATTATTTGAGACCAGAATTATGGAATTATTTCTACGACAGAAAAAAATTCGAAACCCACGAATTAAAACATTTCCCAAATCGCATCTCTTACAAGTAGAATAACGAAAGGCACACAACATTGTAATACACAATTTATAAGCAATTACGAATGAGTGTGGAGGATTTTATTTCCTTGATGCATCCACCGGTTTTGATATCGTTGATTTTGGCAAATGTTTGATCGCAAACTTATCGCGTTGGTTACTGCATCCTCCTGTATTGCGCAACTTTTTTGGATGTTGCAGAACAGCGCAATAAATTGAAAATTTTCTGAGAACCCCGCATGTAATATCAAGATAAAAAAGTAGCAAACATGTCATATCATAGTGAGGGATAAGTGTACTAGGGCACACAAAAAGTTGATTTAACCCCTTGATCGCGCATTACATAATTTAGGATGTCTAAGTTTAATTTAAACAGTAAATTTAAGGGAACCGATGAATTTCCAATGATAACCACGGATTTGCCGTTTGATTTTAAATAATTACAGTTTCCAGTTCGTTTAGAGTTTTCGATGACAATCAATAAAGCTATGGGACAGTCTATTCAAGTTTGCAGCTTGTATTTGGGTAATCTATGTTTTTCGCATAAACAGCTTTATGTTGCATGTTCACGTGTGTTATGACCCACTGATTAAAATATTTACACTCCTTTGGTTCTCCCATACACGTTGTTTTATCAAAAGCATTGCAATAAATTTCTTTCATTAAAAAAATATGATCATTTAATAAACCATAATACTTATTGCTAAAATCTAACGCACCCGAAGATATATTGTACCCAAAAAAGTTACAATTAAGTTAATACTTCTTTAGGCAGGACGAAGTCTGCCCGGTCAGCTAGTATGTTTATATTATACAATTCAATTACAATTATATAATACTTTCTTCAATAAAAAAAATAACATGAATGCATTTTCAACCAAGTTTGAGAATTTTTACTATAATTATGATTTCACGGATTCCGTTTTGTCGGATCTGGAACTGATCAGTTTCGGATCCGACTGCGCGGATTCCGTTTTGTCGGATCCGGAACTGATTAGTTTCGGATCCGATTCCACGGATTCCGTTTTGTCGGATCCGCGTCCGCATTTGTGCATATTGGGTTGTTTGTTTCAAAACAAAATCGAGATTACACATCATCTCTTTGACATCGTCTCTTTGTCGAAAATGCAAAGCTATATAAGAATAGAAATTTATTTCTAACATTAAATTATAAAAAATTGAATTACTTGTGAACAATGTGATGTTTTACTAGCGACGTTTTTATGGGTACATTTTGTAATGTTTAGCACTATTGTTGACCACTTCGGCTGCTAGTCGCTCAAATGCTTATGGTCAACCCACATGCAATTACTATTCTACTTATTACACTCAAATAAAACATGTATTAATGTATATTACCAAAAGGAATACTTAAATTGTTATTGTTATCATGTAAGGTATCTGGTTGCCATTTTAGCCCACAGTAATAGCTAAGAGGGAACCAATGCAAACAAAAAAAAAACATTACTTCTATTGTTAGCATATTACCTCATTAGTTAGTGATGAAAATTTCGCTTCATAGTTTCCCAAGAATATCATCGTACTAACATGAAAAAATTTCTCAGAAATTTTCCTAGGAAATTCTATTTACCAAAAATTATGTACAGTTTTAAATAATTTTCAACAAATTGTGAGATACGCCAAAACACGTCTAACCCCCATCAGCTTCGTCGTTAGAGGGAGGATGTGTTAGTGAAAGAGTTAGACGTTCCACCGTGCTTTGTGTTCAAAGTGAATGAAGGATGAAACGGTAAGACAATACCACAAGTGAAATTCCATCAGAGTAGATTTTTTACAGAACGTACAAAAATGTAGAAATAAAATGTTTATATAAAATTCCGAATGTTTTTCCACTCTTTAGTTATCTCAACGGTGTCCAGGTGGAACTGAAGGACGAAGTGGGTGGTGATGTTCCATTGGTGTCTGAAATGGCTCGTCTCTGTTTCGAGTCATTCAGTGTTTCACTCTCTTTACATGACTGGAGTGAAGAACATATTTGGCATTCCATTCTTTTGTAGATTTCAAATATTTTGTTGTTTTGCTAAAGGATGAAGCAAGAGTACTGCTGCCTTTTACAACCATCGCTGGGACAGGCTTTGGCTCTGTGTGTGTGTAATGGCATATTTTAGCCAAATTTTGTCATTGCATATTTACCTGATGTTGTGTGTAGTAGCGCACACACCCCCATCTATGTATTCAAATTCACGGGAATTTGAACTTTTAGTTAAATATTTTACCCGTCTCAAACAAGATATTTTTAGTTGCAACTAAAATTTTTCGGAACTTGTTCCCACATTTTGAATGTTAATAAAAATCTTTATCATACCTCTGTTTGAGTCTCTAAACCCAAACGTTCACTTGTAACCTATATTGACTTCGTCATTTCTTCTACAACTTATTCGTTTATAGTGACAGTGAAGTAACGGCTGTTATATTATTTGCAGTGGTTCATAGATAGAAACGGCGGACGACGATATAGCCAAGTGGTTTTTTAGTACTATCACCTTCATAAAACAGTTGTCTTCCAATAAAATAGTATTGTAAGAACAACTTTTACACGTTATGTAAATACAAATTAGGGGAAGGTAGAAAGTTTAAGAAAAAGGAAATTGAAGTGATTCAACAAGAGCCTTCATACAAATAAGATTAAATAATTATTACTTTTTGCAATGTTCTTGCTGGGTTGTACGGACAACTCATGTATTGACCTAAATTCCCGCACATGCTACCCGTTGGCGATCTTTTTTCATAAAACAAATAAGTTATGTGTTGCATTATGACCTGATTGATGTGTGTTCGAGTTTAAAATTCTTTTTACAAAAAAGTATTTATATTTTTATACCATCACCCATAGGTATGAGGGTATATATCATTTGATACGACCCAAAAGTGTAACACATAGAAGGAGTGACTTTAGACCCTAGGTTTATTTGAAACAAATTCGATTCATGAGTCGTTTGAGCCATGTCCGTCTGTCTGTCTGCTGTCCGGCTGGTTCGCACGATAACTTTCGAAAGACGCAACCAAATGTTTTGACATTTTGCACGAGTTAATATTTCCCCAAAACTACTTACGGTATTGAAAATGGACTACATGGCCACGCCCCTTCTGGTACCTTCCATACAAATGTACAATTCCGCCCACTTTAGAAATCGAGTAATAATATCAATACATCGAACTCAATCATTTCCAAATTCTATATTTAGTAATGCTATAACAGGATAAAGTTTTGGAAAAAAAATTTAAAGTCTAGCCACGCCCCTTCTGGTACCTCCCATACAAATGTACAACTCCGCCTATTTTAGAGATGGAGTTATAATATCAATACACTCAACACGATCGTACCCAAATTATGCATTTTGTTAAGTTATAACAGGATAAAGTTTTGGAAGCCTTGCCACGCCCCTTCTGGTACCTCCTATAAAAATTTACTTTTCCGCCAACTTTAGATATGGAGTAGTAATATCAATAAATCCAAGGCGATCGTACCCAAATTCTTTATTTTAGTAAAGCTATAGCAGGATACAGTTTTTGAGAAAAAAACTAGAAGTCTATCCACGCCCCATCTGGTACCTCCCATACACATCTGGTACTGCCCACTTTAGAAATCGATTAATATCATTAATAGAACTAACGCGATCGTGCCCAAATTCTGTATTTAGTAAAGTTCAAGCAGGATAAAGTTTTGGAGAAAAAATCTGGAAGTCTATCCACGCCCCATCTGGTACCTCCCATACACATCTGGTACCGCCCACTTTAGAAATGGATTAATATTATTAATAGAACTAACGCAATCGTGCCCACATTATGTATTTAGTAAAGTTAAAGCAGGATAAAGTTTTGGAGAAAAAATTTGGAAGTCTAGACACGCCCCACCTGGTATCTCCCATACAAATGTACCACTCCGCCCACTTTAGAGATGGAGTAGTAATATCAATAAATCCAACGCGATCGTACACTAATTCTTTATTCGGTAAATCTATAGCAGGATACAGTTTTTGAGAATAAAACTGGATGGAACCGAGGGTGATGGTATATGTAAGTCGGGTTGCCCGACTGAAACTTTCTTACTGCTTACGTTAACCTTCGCTATCTTCCCGGGTAGATAAGGGTTTTCATCCGATTGAGAAATATTTTGAATTCAAACCAGGGACGTAACAGTTATAAGAGATATGACGAAAAAGTATTTTTTAACCATTAATATTGACTAATTGAAATAATGGTATAAGAAACCATTATCGAAGAGAAATATTTAATTTTGGTTATCGTAACCAATATAAGTGAGAAAAACTTCTTTTTGGTTATGAATAACCATTATAGCAACCAAAAACATTTTTTGGTTACTAATAACCAGGGCAACCGGAAATATGCCCTAAAAATCGTGTTTTATGCGCATAAAATATGACCTGAAAAATTACAAAATATGACCTAAAAATCAACAAAAACATGCCCTAAAAAATTAAAGTCATACAATTGTTTTCATATGAATTAGAAAATTTGTTATTAAAAATAAAAAAAAACAGCTTAAAAATTAAAAAAAAAAACAATATTATTTTAAATTCAGACTTTGTTAGTAGTTTTGATAAATTTACATACACAAATGTTGAGTAAAATAAAATAGAAATAAATATTTTCGAGGAAATATTCCACGGAAAATTTTAATATATGTCTCCGAAGTCACGAACTATCCCAAATCTATTTTTACACATGATTTATCATTTTCTTTTATTTGACATTTGACCAAAAAAATCTTACTTTAAACTACTGTAAACCAAAATTGTGACTTATTGGAGCAAAATGTAGTTTAGGGTTTTCTGGTTCACTCCCGAAAAAGTGCGTTGCACTGTTTGCCTGAAAATAGACTTTTTAACATTTCATTTTGATTTTATTTTGGAACCTTTGACTCATAGAGGTTATTTGTTTTCGGTGACTCCTAGTGAAGTTTTTCGGAGAATATTTCTATAGAATATTCTAATCCTTGACCTCCGTCCAAAGTTGACTTTTAAACAATTTTTCAAAATTGGGCCAAAAATGTCCTATACGGGTGGGACAGAGAAAATATTCCCCTGATTGTTTTGATATAGGTCTCCGAAGACATGAAATACCCCAAACGTGTTTTTACAGATGATTTTTCATTTTGGCCAAAAAATCAAACTTTAAACCACTGTAAAAAAATTTGCGACGTATTGGAGCAAAATGGAGTTTAGGGGTTTTTTACTGACGTCAAATGCTATCGTTTGATATTGGTTTGGTTCACCCCCGAAAAAATGTGTTGCACTGTGTTATCTATCAATTTAAAAGTGTATTCATTCGCCTGAACTTGTTCAATAAGCGTAAGACCTGATGTTTGGAAATTTTTAATATGTTTTGCAATAAAACCGTAATTTGAAGCAAAATAAATCAAGTCAGATCTAGTTTGCCAAGACATCCTTTGAAGTTTTAATGAATTGTTGGCATAATAGTTAACTGCTTCAAGCCATGTTACCCATTGTGTTGTTATAGCTTCTGGACGTAATGGAAGATCTGGAAACATTTGTTTAAAAAGTTCCTCTCTACATGGAGCTTTTAAAAATAACTTCTTCACATTAGCAATAGTTTTGTTTACGTTTTCATATAAATTCCTAATACATTCACACAATCGATGGACACCATGAGCATTTTATGTCACATGCGTCACTTTCGGATAAAATGCCACTATAGCTTTTGCAGCCTTTACCATGTATGGAACTGCATCCGTCACAAAAAGCTAAACATTATTCTTATTGAAGTTGACGTCCTGATTTTTGATGGCGTCGTCCCACAGTCTAGCAATTGTTGAGAAGTTAGCCCTTTCCAAGGCTGCTGTATTTAGCAAAAATTTCTCACTTGCAATTACCTTAATACACCTGCTAAAATGTTTGCCACATTTCTGCCTGTTGCATCTATAGTTTCATCGATTGACGTCCATATAAATTGATTTTTTAGTTTTGCTCGTATATTGTCCATGCAGTCGTTGTATAATATTTTTAAATGTTTAGTCCAAAAAACTGTTTCGGATGGCACTTGGTAGTCCGTGTATTCCTTAAATCGTGTTCTTATATTTTGATTTCTCATTTTGTAAAGTAGAATGTCAGCAGACCCAAAATCCCGGCACAGTTTTTTCTTAAAAAACATGTTCTTTTTAAAGTCTACCGGAACATTCTGGCAAAAATAATTGTTTGGTCTTATTTTCACTTCTATGACTTAGTTGAATAAGTTTGCCGCTTTCTGCATGTTGCTTCACTTGAAATCTGCGATTTGCTGCAATAACTTAGCTGCAGATTTAAGAATAGAGGAATCCACCATCAGCTCGTAAGTCTGGAAACTTTTCTACAACCGCCTTTAGATTTGCTGCTTTTATCGGATTAGCTTTAGGCATTATGTCCAGGGTCGTAATCGGTGGTGGTTGAAAAGCACCTCTTTTTTATGTTTTGTTTACTTATTGAATAAGAAAGCGCGTTGAAAGATTAATAAACGTTTAACATTTCACAGTTGTGTAAAAGATGATTTGGCTGTTACATTTGACAAAACCAAAGTTGCAAAGACACTTGTTTATACGAACAAAAAAAAATAATGCCAAAAACACAAAATATGCTTAAAAAGGGATATTTTTGAAAAATTATGACCAAAAAATATAAATTATGCTTTAAAAAAGGAAGTTTTTTTTTAAATTATGCTCCTAAAACTAAAATTTTCCGAAATATGACGTTATGGGTAAAATATGCCAAAATATGCTCTAACAAATAGGTCTCAAAACACTTGTAGGACCATGAAACGTGTAAGTACATTGCCCATTTGTTAATATCTCGTTGTAAAAAAAACATGCTGTAGCATATTTCCGGTTGCCCTGCTAATAACCATTATCGAAAGTAATTTATTTTTTTGGTTATCTCGACCCAATAATATATCGTATTTTTGATGTTATGTTTGTTTTTATACCCTCACCCTACGGATAGGTGGGTATATATCATTTGGTACGACCCAAAACTTGATCACGTAGAAGGAGTCACTTTAGAACCTAGGTCATGGCTTTTTAAGTCGTTTGATCCATGTGCGTTAGTCCGGCTGGTACGCACGATAACTTTAACAACCAAAAAAACTTAATTTCCCTTTGCACCCCATGAATGAGGTATGGGATAGCTTCTCGCGTTGTTGTGAATTAACACGCTTTCTATTTTTTAGATTCACAACTAACGGCACCTACTTATTTATCGACGAATGCGAACGTCACTGTTTTGAGAAGCTCTTACTAGACACGACGATTGAATCGACGCTTAATACTGCGAAGTTGCTGTCAAACAACATTCGAGGGGAGCCGACAATGAAAGAAAATTTTATTTATTTTTTTTCTTTTAAGATGACTGGAGCCAGGTTTGAACCTGCGATCTCCCGCATGGTAGTCGCGTGTTCTAACCACTATGCCACGGCCGGTCCCAACAACCAGAGCTCGCAAAATATGATCAGCCAAATTTTACTACGCCGTCTGCTCACTTAAAAGACCGAAACAAATAAGACGGAATCGCTCAGTGTCTGAACAGCAACCATTTTTTCGTTTTGTTCGTGTTCTTGCTCTCAGGTTTCGGGTTGAACGTAACACATGAATCGGTCTCTTGCTGACCGCTCGATACGAACAGAACCTTCCGTCGCTCACCTACTGAGAATCAGTAAGTGAGCAAAGCAAGCAAAGTGTCCGCACAAAAGGTCTTTATTTTTATTGTTGCTTTGCATTGTGTTGTTGCCTTAAAAATTTCGTCGTATGCTTTAAAGAGGAGAGAAGAAGAAAGGGGGATCCCTGTCGGTAATTGAGTTAACTTCAAGCTAACCAATGGTTAGTCAAAGATGAGTCACAAGTGACTCAAAAGCTAACTCATTTTCATTGTTAAATCCTATTCAGTTTTTCCACATGATGGCATTGCAGTGAGTCAGTACTCACTCACTCTGCATAAGTTTCAGCTAATCACAAGTTAGCTCGTTATAAGTTAGATTGTAGCTCATTAAGAAAAAGTGAACTTTTAACTATGTAGTTTTAAAATTACTAACTCATGTTTGGTTATAACGAGTCAGCTTATGGTTAGCTATAAAACTTCAACAACAAAAATTTAATAATAACGCCTTTTTCTTGCGCTATTTTCATAAAATATATATTTATTAAATTTTAAACTGTTTGTTTGTTAGTTTCAGTCGATCGTGTTTTATTTAATAAATTTACGTTGTGTATCAAATGATACATCAAATTCGGCTTACGATCAGAAAAGTGTTTTTTATTGTTTGATATTTTTGGTCAACTTCAGTGTGTCACGCACTAGGATGACACGTTTCGAACTCCATGACGAACTAAAATGGTACATCATCAGCTGTATATTTATCTACAATTATGTGAAACATGTGCATGCGAAGTAGATATTAGCCGAAAATGTCCAGCACCTTTTCAGCATCAGTTTTGAGTGATCAAAAAGTTGGTTCAAAACTTATCGAGAAGAAGTCAGATGGAATAAAAAAACAAATGACTATATCTGCATCAGTTTTGAGTTACCTTAAAAGTGCGTTGTAAATGAATGAACCAAAAGTCAACTTGATTTTGAGTCAGCTCACAAAATTCCGACAGGGATCATTAGTGTGCATATGTGTATGCGTACGTTTGCCTACCCAGCAAACCAAAACTTCCGACGTGTCGGACATCAGATATTTCTCTTACATTTCATCAGAAAATTTGCCGAAAATGAACGATATCGTCATAAATGCCTTCAGAAATAAGACCGAGTTTTTCTGCACACTCTTCCGAATTTTGTCCGCAAAGTCTGCACGTTCTCTGAATTTTTATACACTTTAAACGATTTTGTCTGCACATTCTCTAAAGTGTGTTTTTGTTCTTCTTCTTCCCACAAGAGAAACCTGTCGTTAGGGCATTTTTTGTTTTGTTTTCTCTCACAAACAACAACAACAAAAGAAAACTAGTTTAGCTATTCCTAAAACGGGTTATTGTTGTTGTTTTTTAAGTGCGTTGCGCATTCCAATGTGTGTGTTTTCATCCCCATTATCAGTTATGATTGTGCAAACAATATATTAAGACGTCGCGGAAAGTGTTACAAACATTAAAAGGAGAATATAGCATGTATCAGAAAATAAGAAAAGAAATCTTTTGCCGTCAGGCAATTAGAAAAAAAGTGAAAAAGACGCTGAAGTACTTTTAAAAAAATGATTGCCAGAAGAAGACAATGAAATTAATAAAACTAGTAATGAAATTAGTAAAAACTAAGAAAAAATAATTTATAGAAATTTTGTGTAAACAAAAAAAAACAGAACTCTGAAAATTTTCGTACATTTATTCAGAATTCTGTCCGAAAATCTCACGAATTCTCGTATAAAATTTCCGTATACTGTCAGATATTTCTGGTAATATTCGGATTATTTGCCAGAGTTACTTCAGAAAAATCCAAAAGTCCCTACGAAAAGTCTCCAAATTTCCTTCAGATATCTGTCCGAATTCTGACCGAAAAGTCCGCAAAAGTTTCCGAATTTCCCCAGACATTTCGGTCCGAATTCTTGTCAACCACCCATACAACTTTCGGACAGAATGCTGACAGAATTCGGCATCAGAATCGGCAACTTGTGCAGACTTTCTGTCAGACATCTGACCGAATTCGGAGAAAATGGTTTGCTGGGTATCCACACGCGCAGCACACATACATGTTCAAAAGACCGTTTGACGAGTTTTTACGAAGTAAAGTGTCTCGAGTAAACCCATGAGCCGATCTAGTGAACAGAAATGCTCGTCGGTTGAGCAAAGAGCAAGCCAAAGAAGAACGAAGTTTAAGGGTTTTTCGCGACAGTTTCGCATCGTGTCAGTGGATGAGTGGTTTTTTTCTGACAACAAGAACGAGACGTACCAATTATTGCGAGCTCTGTTAACAACTTACACGAAACACTTTCAATAATTTTGAAACTGTTAATCTATATATATAAAAATGGTGTGAAAAATGTATAGTAATTCATCAATTGAGAACGGCTGGGCCGATTTTGATCAATTTTTTTTTCAGTTGTTTGTTATTGCCAGGAAAAGGTTTATGTGAATTAAAATTTTGGGCAAATTTTCCGGAGAAGTCGGAAAATTGCAAAAATCTAAAATTAAATTTTTGTATGGAATTAAGTGTGCAATTGTTACGGAATGCCTTTTAGAATAGAAAAGTAGAAAATTTTTGTTAAAAAATTCTAAAAATTTCGGGAAATTTTGCATTTGTCTTATGATTTAATACTTTTAGACAATGTTAATGTGAAAACTTACGGATAACTATTTCGAAATGACTTTTCGAGTGGAAAAATCGAAAAATTTTTTGCATTGTATCGCTTGAGTTCATGATTTCAGTCGACGTAAAGGTGGAAAATTCGTTATGATGCTTGAGAAATTTCTGATTATTGAAAATTATTATGTTTAAAGATTAAACGCGAAAAGTGCGAATAATTGAAAAATGAGCACTGTTCAAACCCGCACTGGATACAATGCATTCTGACGACCAAAAGATCATTATCAGAGCAGACAAAAGACCCTCTGGGGCCATGCAAGACAATTCAATGCTCCCACTATAAATGAAGTCGCAGTGGTAATTGTTGTGGAGAATGTGGAATCACGCGATATTGTTCGCAAGCGTCGGGATGGTGGACGACTGCAGCACATAAAATAGACCATCGGTCATATGATGCACCTCAATATCTATTGATGTTCTGTCGTGGAGAGGATGGCTATCACCTCAATTGAAAGACGGCCAGTAGAGCGAAAGGTTTGTTAACCAATCATCACTTCTTTTTCATTCTCGATATTTCAGGAGAAGAAACGAGTAAAATGGTTAGCTCAATGAATTTTTATGCGTATCGATTGATGACTCGTTGACAATCATCTATTAAGATATCGTCGGTCGAAACGGAGCGTCTCAATTGTATTCGTTTCAATCATTCGCCACATTTCTAGAAGCTTGCCAACGTTTGCATTTGCTCGAAAACGATACGCATTGGGATTCAACGCTCGCCGAGGCAACTGTTTCTACTCCACCGACTCAAATTCGTACATTGTTTGCGATCATCAAATACAAGGACGAGATGGCTCACGATGTTTTGCACAGAGTTCGCACGACAATCTTGGGAATACCAGCGCCAAAACGATCGATGCACGATGCATTCAATCGCGAATTGCAATGAGAGCAAGGCTCTGATCGAGATGAGCTGACTGAAAGAGTGCGAACAAATGTGCCGTTGTTGAATGCTGAGGAAACGAACGTGTACGATTCGATTCTGTCAAAAATTCGGTCAAGATCGCAAATTGTGTTAGCTGTGGCATCCTCTGGTATTGCTGCCACATGCATGATTACGCATAAACGAGCTTTAGAGGCAGTTGACGATTTGGTGAGGCTATGGATTTTTTCAAAACGCTTTCCGTCATCCCAAAATCTACTTAATGCATGCCTGAAATCGTCGTCTTTGTGGCGGCATGTCATGAAGTTGAAATTGACAACGAACATGAGAATACTGAATTACTGAATTTTAAGACAGCTACTTGCAGAATTCCTGTTGTTGTTTCAACTGGATTGATGACGTTCCCGGCAGGAGGAACTCATCACCACATCCAAATTAAAATCCGTTGACAGCGTGACCGCCGAGAATAAGGCGACCAACTATCTGACAGAATTTTTGAACTTTCTAGATGTGTCAGGAACTCCACCGTCTTCATTGTTTGTTTTTGTGCCGGAAAACAAATCGAGAAACATTGTTTATCAGATCGCTCTTCACTGATTTCGATTAAATTCATATAAATCACATTAAAATTTGAACTATCTGTGTTTACTACTGTCCTTATATGAAGACATTAGCTTAAGAGCGACACGAAGTTCGCCGGGTCCGAGGTTGTATGGCAGAACATCGTTTGCCGGGTCAGCTAGTATTTTTCTAAAACTACTTACGGGATGGATTTAAAATTCGTTATAAAACTTCATTTATTAAGATACAAAATTACCTTGCTTCACAATTGATCTGAATGTAACACTTTATACGGCACTGAAAGGGGGGTATGTTATAAGAAAACCGTTAAAAAATTTAGGGTAAAAAAGTTTATTCGTGGTATATTTTAAACGTTCTTCACAGGTGGCAGGAAAAATTTGAACTAACTCTTTCGATCTTTCGTCTGCAGTTAGAGGTAGGTAAATTCTTGAGTTTAGCACTGCTAGAACGCTAGAGTGAAAGCTCTTTACCGGACAGTTATGCGCTGAATTGAGATGAGTTTTGTTATGCGTAGCTTAAGTGCGTACGTCAGATATCGGTTATTTCGCGTAATCAATATCAATACGCCCAACGCGATCGTGCCCAAATTCTCTATTTAGTAAAGGATAAAGTTTTTGAGAAAAACAGGAGGTCTAGCCATGGTCCTTCTGGTACATTCCATACAAATGTTCCCTTCCTTCCGCCCATTTAAGATTAATAATATGTATTAACAAACTTTATTTTTGGACATTATAATACTGCTTAAATTTCGTACGGATCAGTTAAGGTTTACTTGAGTTATCGTGCCCACAAGCCATCCATCCAGCCAGACAGACGGATATAGCTCAATCGTCTTAAATAGTCCTGAAACGCATTTGGTCTTAGCATACTAGGGGTTTAACTCGTCTCCTTTAATGGGTTACACTTTTTTCATTTCAAATTATATATCAAATTGGTGACTGATAACCAAAAAAAAAATATTTTTTTCGATAATGGTTATTAGTAGGGCGACCAATTTTCAGCACGTGCTGAATATTGCTGATGCTGCTTAATTTATCGATTTCAAGCGATCTTGCTTATTTAAAAGGTTTGTGCTTTTTCATGCTGTTTTTGCCCTTATTTGATACATTTTGATAAGATATGTTTTTATCAATTGAAAATTTTTACATATCACAAGCCCTTGCGGTTCATAAAAATATGACAGGTAGAATTCAATTTGCAAACTATCCTCTTATTTTACACACAGCCTGTGTTCAAGATTTTGTAGTAGCCCTATTTGTATCGATAGCTTAGATCGTTCGATTCGTTATATTCCTATAGTTTTCAGGCGCCTTAGAAATAAACAATATTATTTTTAAAAATTCCAAAACAACAAGTGCGTTTATGGGAAAATATTCGCCTGCTGAATCAATATTTTTTAAATACGCTCCCGTTTCATCGTGTGACGTGGAACGAGTTTTTTCTATAAATGGAAATTTTTTTACAAACCAGCGTAAAAGTTTCACCTTGGGAAATTTAAAAATGCACTTAGTGCTTAATTGTAATCGTGACATTGACCAAGGTATAATCTCACTTTAAGATTTTTTTTTTTGGTTTCAAAATTACTTTCTTTGTATGAATACACGACTGAATAATTTGGTTTATTTACCTATTGTTTTTTATTACTTCTTTAATAGATGTGAAATTGTTTTTTGTTTGTTTTTCAATAAATAAAAAAAATTATAAATGCTGAATATAAAATCTATCGTGCTTATTTCAATGGTTTTTCATGCTGTTTTAAGTACTGAAAACCGTTTTTTTCGTGCTGAAAAATGGTCGCCCTAGTTATTAGTAACCAGCTCATTTTAGCGTAACCTTTTCTTCCGAAACAAAAATAATAACAATTATTTTCAGTCCCTGCTTTTAACACCATTGTATTTCGAATTCACGAAAAAAAACACTAAAGCACTGCAATTTATCACTAGATGGGAACATTTCCCCACCACACTTATCTCCGCACTCATAACCATTAATTTTCGGGCCTGTTCTTGAGTTTCCGATTGGATCTTCGGAGCATAAAACTCCAGCCAAACAGAAGTCGACAATGGATGGCTATAGATTTGGAGTTCAATTGTCGAGGCTTCTGTTATTGAATAGTATAGCGCATTCTCCACTATCGCCCAATATATGATTATCCTCCTTGGACTTTGTCCCAAGGCATAGAACTTTTCCTCTCTCTCGGAACAGCAAATGCCAAAGAAAAGGTGTGGTGGCGTTCACGCAAAGCTACAGCAAGCAAAAAACTAGTATTCAATAATGAATTGAATCTCAAAATATCCGCGTGTTAGTCCTTACCTCTATATATTTATGTCCTTATATTTGTATATGGGCAATGAAATTGAAATTTCCAAAATTCAATACCACGCCGAATGTTTTTATTTGATTGAAATCGACGAATCGAATGAAAACTTTCATTTCGAAATTTTCATACTAAGAGTTCAAAACTACTCTGACCAAAAAAAAAATATGTATATATAAATTCAAAGTTAAAAACTGAAAACTTTCATTTTGAAATTTTCTTACTAAGATTTCAAAACTACTCTAACCTAAAAAAAAACACAATATATAAATTCAAAGTTAAATACTGCAGGTAAATGTACACCATTTCTAACCAACAGCCTGATATAAAAAACACGACCTCACAGTCCGTAGAAACATCTATTGGCTAGCACTATTCTCCGTTTAATTTCTTGGCTGACATTATTTTTCTTGTTGACGGAAGATCCGAGATAGGTAAACTCGTCGACTACCTCAAAACAATAATTGTCAACGTTGACGCTGCGTCCCCATCGAGAGGACTCTTTGTTCGTCGAAATCATTATTTTTGTTTTGTCCTCGTTAACCGCTAAACCCATTTTTGCTGACTCCTTTTCTAGTGATGAGAAAACTGCAGTAACATCCCGCAGATTTCGGCCAATGATGTCTATATCATCGGCATAGGCTAGTGGCATGTGGCTCTTGTGGAATATGGTGCCAGACATGTTGACACCAGCCTTTCTCATCACCTTCTCCATAACTATATTAAACTAGCTGACCCGGCAAACGTTGTTCTGCCATACAACTTCGGACCCGGCAAACTTCGTCTCGCTCCTATGCTAAAGCCTTCATATAAGCTCTAGGGTTATATTAAAACACAGATAGTTCAGATTTTAATTTAATTTATTTGAATTTAATTTAAATCAGTGAAGATCGATCTGATAAACAATGTTTTTCGAATGAAGGCGGTTTGCCGACACGCGAACGTACAGCTGACCGTGCGAAATCACGACACTTCGAGGTTGATCTCACAACCTTCCAACGAAGCGCTTTGCGATTTATTGATTGTCATCATGAGGAACTAAATTAGCTCAAAAATAATAATAATAATAGTTCAAAAATTCTGTCGGATAGTTGGTCGCCTCATTCTCGTCGGTCAAGAACGATTTAACGCTGGTATTCGTTAGATATCTCGTTATTGTATTTGTCCCACAATGCTCTCGGTTTCGACGGTTGACACGTGGCTATGATGATCGCAAACAATATACGAATTTGATTCGCTGGAACAGAAACAGTTGCCTCGGCGAGCGTTGAGTTCCAATGCGTATCGTTTTCGAGCAAATGCAAACGTTTTCAAGCTTCTCGCAATGTGGCAACTGATTAAAACGAATAAAATTGAGACGCTCAGTTTCGGCCTTGACGTACATGTCAACGCTGTACTGTTGAAATAACCTGCGATATCTTTACAGACGATTGTCACCATCTTGCCGAATCATCAATCGATAGGCATACAAATCCATTAAGCTATCCTTTTAATTCGTTGCTTCTCCTGAAATACGAATTCGAACTTATATGGAAAATAAAGAGAAGTGATGACTTGTAAATAACAATTTCGTTGTATTGACCATCTTTAAATTGAGATGATAGCCATCCTCTCCACGGCAGAACATCAACGGGTATTGAAGTGCAGTGCCCACTATCCCGACGCTTGAGAACAATTTCTCCCCAACAATTACCACTGCGACTTCATTATTAGTGGGAGCATTGAATTGTCTTCCATGGCCTCCAGAGGTTCTTTCGTCTGCTCTGATAAAGTTTTGTGGTCGTCAAAATGCATCGTATCCAATGCGGTTTTGAACAATCTGACCAATGCGTTATGCTAATGCAGAAGATTTTGCAATTGATCGATCATTTCGAGTTTAATCGCAGTAAAAATTGTACAACGTTGATCTAATACAATTGCCAAATCACCAACGAAATATATCTGAAGGAACTTATGATCTTCGTTTGGTGGTGGTAACAAAGCTCCCGCTCGATGGTGTATTTGCCCTTCAATCTGAATATTTAAAAGCAAGTTAAAATACACAAAATCTGACTTTTTCGAAAACATCCGAACGTTGAGTAAACGCTAGCTTAGTTAACACTTTGCTAAAGATATTCCTAGAATAGTTAATTTTAAAAAATATTACACCTTCGTAATTTTTTAAAAAAGCAAGGAAAATAAATGCAATGTTTCGGCCTATTTTAAAAAAGTAACAAAGATTTAATTTTGTTACTTTTTAGAATAAGCGACGAAGACATAAAATTATTTGAAATTTACTATTCTTGTCGTACTGAGCTAAGGTTTTACTCAGCTCCAGTAATACTATCAGACACGCATAACTACGTTTGTGTGGTTTTTCACTGTTCCACTGTGAAATGAGACGCCATTACCTTATAACTCGGATTGTAGCCGGGTTAATCAACAACTTCGGCTTCAAATGACGTCATTCGAAAGCATCTGTTATATTTTTGTGTCACGCAAAGCGTATTTTAACATAATAAATTTCATAGTAATCCGAAACTTTCCACGCATCATAACGATTTTTCCACTTTTAAATCAACTGTATTCATTAAGTTTTTTTTCTAGTTTTTCCGGAATTTTCCGAGTTTTCCACCAAAAATGTTTCTATTTTTCCATTTGAAAAGTCATTTAGGAATAATTATCTGACATTTTTCACATTAACATCGTCCAAAATTATCAAACTATACATTAAAATGCAAAATTTCGTCGAAAAATATCCAAGTTTTCGAGTTTTCCACCAAGAATTTTTCCATTCGAAAGTCATTTCGGAATAATTATCCGAAATTTTTCACAGTTACATCGTCCAAAATTTAATCGAAAAAAAAAATATTTTTTAAACATTTTTCCGGAATTTTCCGAATTTTTCCACAAAAATTTTCTATTTTTCTATTCGAAAATCCATTCCGTATCAATTGCATACAAAATTCCGTACAAAAAGGCAATTTTCGATTTTTCAAATTTTCCGACTTTTCCGGAGGATTTTTCCAAAATTTTCTTTCGTAAAAACCTACTCCTGGCAATTACGAATAACTGAAAAAAAAATTGAGCCAAATCGGTCCAACCGTTCTCGAGTTTTGCGCTTAGCAACACATTCAGCGACTTATTTTTATATTATAGATAGTGTACAGGACAGGCTATCGCCCTGTCCGAGACCTCTTTCCGTGTTGAATGGTTCAGACTGATCCTTACCAATCTTAACCGAGGATTTGGTGTTGTCTAAGGTACATTTGCAAAGTCGAATCAGCTTTGCAGGAATACCAAACTCAGACATGGCCTCATAAAGCCTATTCCTTATCGGAGAGTCGAAGACAGCTTTGTAGTCGACAAAGAGGTGGTAGGTGTCGATCTGCTTTTCTTGGGTTTTTTCGTAAGGTGAATATTTGCTCCGTCGTAGATTTGCCAGGTCTAAAGCCGCACTGATATGGTCCAATTAGTTTTTCTACAATTGGCTTTATACGTTCACACAATATGCTTGAAAGGATCTTGTACGCAATTGGTAATAGGCTTATTCCACGGTAGTTCTTACATTCACTACGATCTCCTTTCTTGTATATGGGACATAACAGACTGAGACTCAAATCCCCGGGCATGCTCACCTCTTGCCAGATGTTCTCCATGAGCTGATGCATGCTCCTAATCAGCTCCTCCCCGCCAGCCTTAAACAATTCAGCAGGGAGACCATCGGCTCCAGCAGCTTTGTTGTTTTTAAGGCGGGAGATGGCCACACGTATCTCGCTCTGGCTCGGTGGCGGACAATAAACACCATCGTCATGGATTGGAGCTGGGTCTTCTGGAGTGGTGTCTGCATCCAATAAATTTTTAAAATAATTTCTCCGTATCCTCAGAACGTTATCCGGGTCCGTCACTAGCTGACCATCGCTGTCCTTGCAGGAGGGTACAGCTCTGCTTCGGAGCAACTCTGTGCACTCATCCTGCCTCTTCTTCAGCTCCTTCTTTTTCCGTCTCAAAAGACGAGTTGCCTCTCGTCTCTTCTCCCTGTGCCGTTCACGAACAGCTCTCGTTGCCATTGGCTGCAGTTTCGCCCTGTATGCAGCAACCGTCTCTCTCGTGGCATTGCGACATTCATCATCGTACCAGGCATTTTCTTGAGACGGCTTTGAGTACCCAAGTACGCTTCTCCGTTCTAAGGAGTCGGCTATATTTTGCCACTACGAGGTTATATTATCAGGGGTTGGAGCATTCCGCAGCAGTTGAGTTAGGTGGTTGGAGTAGGCGTCCGCTACCTCTGTGGTCCGCAGTTTACCGATGTCCAGCTTTCGTTGTGCCTGGTTACTTACGTTTTTCGCCATGCTTAGCCTTGTGCGTACCTTAACTGCGGTAAGGAAGTGATCGGAGTCAATGTTCGCACCCCTAATCACTCGATCGACTACCACTTGATCTATCTAATTCCTCGTCAATTGATCTGGAGATAACCATGTTGCCTTATGAATATTTTTATGGTCAAATCTAGGGCTGCTAACTACCATATTTCTTGCCGCAGAGAAATCAATCAGTCTGATGTCATTGTTCGACATTTCGGTGTGCAGACTGAATTTTTCGATGGTAGGCTCAAATGCGGTTTTCCTGCCTATTTTAGCATTAAAATCGCCTAGTACAATTTTAATGTCATGGCTCGGGCTACGGTCATGTACATTTTCTAGGCTCTCGTAGAACTCGTCTTTGTCCTCATCGCTTTTCTCTTCTGTCAGAGCATGGGCACATATAAGTGTTATGTGGAAAAACTTTGTTTTGACTCTTATAGTGGCTATACGTTCACACACCGGGTTGAACCTTGAGACTAAATGTCGCAGTATCCTGCCAACCACAAATCCACATCCAAACTCGTGCTTGTCCGCATGCCCACTATAGTAGATGTCGCACGTCTTCATCCGCGAGCACCTGTGTCCCGTCCACCGGATTTCCTGTAAAGCGGTTATGTCAGCCTTGTATTCTTCGAGGACTTCCGCCAGTTGGATGGAGGCATCTGGTCTATACAGTGTTCTAACATTCCAGGTGCATATCCTTAAATCATGGTCCTTAATTCGTTTGCTGTGGTCGTCAACATTTTGGGGAGTCCATTTTGTTCTTTTCTTACTTCTTTTCATTGCAATAGTTTAAAACGTCGGTGGCGGGTTGCAACCCCAGCGCACCACGTCGCAGTTTTCTCCTCCTGCCAGGATTTTAATATATATTTATTTTTAAATATTAATGAAAATCTGTGATTTCTGAACACAAAACGATCGGACACACTCCATGGTAATGACGATTTTCACCGTGCGACCAAATTTTTTCATAAAAATATGTAAAATATGTGATAAATATAAAAATGGTGTGACAATGTATAATACCTCATCAATTGAGAATGGCTGAGCCGATTTTGCTGAATCTTTTTGTCAGTTGTTCGTAATTGCCAGGAGAAGGTTTATGTGAAAAAAAATTTTGGGAAAATCCTCCGGAAAATTCGGGAAATTAGAAAAATCAAAAATAGCTTTATTGAACGAATTTTTGTGTGCAACTGTTACGAATGGTTTTTCGAATGGAAAAATTCATGGCGAAAAACTCGAAAAATTCTTCAAATCTTTATCCTGCTTGAACTTTACTAAATACAGAATTTTGGCACGATAGCGTTAGGTCTGTTAATAATATTAATCGATTTGTAAAGTGGGCAGTACCAGATGTCTATGGGAGGTACCAGATGGGCGTGGCTAGACTTCCAGTATTTTTTCTCAGTAAACTGTATCCTGCTATAACTTTACTAAATAAAGAATTTGGGTACGATCGCGTTGGATTTATTGATATTATTACTCCATCTCTAAAGTGGGTGGAAAGGTACATTTGTATGGGAGGTACCACATGGGGAGACTTTTATTTTTTTTCCAAAGTTTTAACTTGTTATAGCTTTACTAAATACAGAATTTGGGGACGATCCCGTTGGGTGTATTGATATTATAACTCGATTTCTGAAGTGGTCGGAATGATGTATTTGTATGGGTGGTAGCAGAAGGGGCGGGCCATGTATCCCATTTGCAATACCGTAAGTAGTTTGTGGGAAATATTAACTCGTGCAAAATTTTAAAACATTTGGTTTCGTCTTTCGAAAGTTATCGTGCGCACCAGCCGGACAGCCAGACAGACGGACATGGCTCAAACGACTTAAAAAGTCATGAATCGAATTTGCTTCAAAGAAACCTAGTGTCTAAAGTGACTCCGGCTATGAGTTACACTTTTGGGTCGTATCAAATGATATATACCCTCATCCCTAAAGATGATGGTATAAAAATGTCGAAAAGTTATTTCTTTGTATTGTAGGCACAAGTTAGAATATGTGCTCCCTACATACAGATATTACGAAAATACTTTTGCATTTTTTTTTCATAAGAACAATATTTGAAAAATTATAATTTTTTTACATCACCCTTAGGGATGGGGCTAAAAAAGGAGACGAGTTAGACTCCAAGTATTTTAAGACCAAATTCGTTTCACGAATTCTTAAGACGAATGAGCTATGTCCGTCTGTCTAGCTGGCTGGTTAGCAGGATAACTCGAGTAAACCTTAACGAATCGGTATGAATATTTACCAGTATTAAGATTTTTCAAAACGAACTAATGGGATTGTAAATGGGCAGAATAGCCCCACCCCTTCTGGTACCTCTCATACAAAATTGCTTATTTTTGGATAATAAATATTTATTTCATAACTTCCTAACAGACGACCGGAGGATATTATGATTTCGTCAGTTTATTTTTCTTGCAAAAGTAGACAAACCGTAAGAAAACAAAACCCTTTGCCTCACCCCTTCTGGTACCTCCCATACAAATGACCGAATTGACATTCATAGTTTTACATACATATCTTTTTTGCAAGTAAACTGAATTCAGTCAAATTTTGTGTCTGATGTTCGCTTATGAAACTTGGACTCAGGAGTGAATATGGACTATATCGGTTCACTTCTTCTGGTACCCCCCTTACAAAATGACCTTTTTTCAGAAAATTACTATTTCTCCCATAACTTCCAAACCGGCAAATGGGTGAAAATCAGATTTGGTCAGTTATTTTCCTTGTAAATGGAGGCATTACCTCAGAAAACTTAACTATTTGACACACCCTTCTGGTACCTCCTATATAAATAACAGATATTGCCCCTTTTATATGCATATCATTTTTATACCATCACCCCACGGGTAGGAGGGTATATGTATATCATTTGATACGACCTAAAAGTGTTACACATGGAAGGAGTCACTTTAGACATTAGGTTTCTTTGAACCAAATTCGATTAATGACTTTTTTAGTCGTTTAAGCCATATCCGTCTGTCTGGCTGTCCGACTGGTGCGCACGATAACTTTCAAAAGGCGCAACTAAAAATTTTGCAAATTTTGAACTAGTTACTACAAATGTTCCTTTTCGCCCACTATAGAGATGGAGTAATAATCAGGGACCGTAAATAATGATTATTGTTAATTTCTTCAAATCAAACAATCATTAACTTGCAACAGACATACAAGAAAAAAGATACATCATAATGGACTCTATTCGAGACGTTTGCATTTCCGCCATGATTTTTAAATTTTATTGTTTTTTTCAATTATAATAATTGATTTTGAGTTATATTATAAAAATCAGACCATAATCATTATTTGTGAGGAAAAAAATAAAACTCAAAAATAATAATTATATCGGCAAGGCCACGAAAAATTAAACCACATAGATTTTTTTTTCTGTCACAAGGACCAAAATTTTTTTTTTATATTTCAAATGTCTGATATGTATAGAATATGGCAGCAATGTATGCCAGTGCAAAATTTGTGTCTGCTTTGAAATTTTACATCCTTTTCATAAGTGGCACGTGCAAGATGTATTTAGAAAATATACCAATATCGGCAAAGAAGGTTAATTTTGTTGTTAATTTTTTATACTTTAGGCAGATGATTACTTTTTTTGGATAGAATATAAATCAAACTATTGATTAGCAAGCAAATTTGTATGCAAAGCTTGGATTTTGGACCAATTAGGGATTACACAAGGGAACAAGGTATTTGTTGTTTAAGAACCGAATATTGTTTTAAAAGTGTCCCAAATTACCTTTAAAACAATATTCAGTTCTTAAACAACAAATACCTGCACTTCGTTTTTTTGTATCAGCTCGACTTTTCGCGATATACCGTTATGTCCAAAACTAAGGCACTTCCACTACAAATATTGAAATAACTTGAAAACGATTCACCATATTCAATTAAAAAAAAAACTGAAACTCGTCAGCAAAATTATCTTTAACCCCTGCCTACATTGTTTTTAATTTGGCCCAGTAGTTTCAGAAATATCGTTGTAGTTTTAAAGAAAAAAACAAAAATTTTACAAAAAAAAAATTTTGTTTTTTAAAAATTCATAAAAAAAATAATGCAACAAAAATCACAGTGTTGGTGTTAAATTATTTAGTTAAATATAGTTTGAATCAAATGAGCTTTATTTCATTGAAATCTGTGCACAACTTTTGATTTTGTCAACAATTTATTGACATAACTAAATTTACAAAAATCGCGATTTCCATACAGAAATAACATTTATTTATATGTATTTTGGAAAATAGGCGAAAACACGATTAGTTCCTGTAACTTAAAAATTCGAGCTGATGGAGAAAAATGGAGATTAGATTTAAAATCAGCGACCTCAAATTAGTAAAAAACAGCTATAGAATTCCAAACAACACTCAAAAAGTTCAATTTTGTTCCCTTGTGTTATTGTAATCAGCCGCAAATAAATGGTGACGTTACTGACAAATTTTTACAAAATGTTTTTTTATGCATATTTGAAGTACTTTCATAATCAATGCTTAAATGAAGCATTATTAGCACATAGCAGGGTATTTTTCAAAAAAAAAATTGTGTGAAGTTACTGACGGACTATTTTAATTTAAGTTTTTTTACTTTTTTGCTTAATAATTTGGTATTTAATTGCTAAACTCCGATTCCTGGTGCAAAAAGAGACAAGCGTTATGTTAAAAAGCTAAAAAAAAAGCAACAAATACGACGAGTACAAAAGGAAAAAGCTCGTCACTGCATAGTAAACAGTGCACAAAATACTGACACAACATTTTTATCACCATTTAGGAAGAAATTTCACAAATTTTTTGCAAAAAAAAGACAAAAACAAATGTTTATTCGACATTTTTCGTACTAAATAGCTGCTAAGACTGAAAAGTAGGGAAAATTTACAAATTTTAATATTAATGATGCAAAACTGATCAAAAACCAATTTCAACCCTCAAGCTATACACATTATTGAAGAGATAATTTTATTAACTAACACTCTATTATACAAAAATCAGCTCTAAAGGTCGAGCCCGATTTACTACAATTTTGTTTATGAGACTGGTTTAGTCTTAATATCTCCCCAGGTTGCATCTTAAAACTCCTCTACGATGATTTTTTGGTCGTTTAGGGTCCCTCTATTAACCCAAGAGAAAAAAGACCCGAAAATCCTACCGAAATTCGTACGTGTGAAATTACTGACATTTTTGTGTGACGTTACTGACACTGCTTTTATGGCGATTACGTGATTAAAACATAAAATTTAAGCCCACCTTTTGGATAAAAATCATATTTCAGCCTTGCTTTTTTAAATACTGGGCAATTATAAACATAAACTCTTTTCAATTCGCTAATTTTTACACAAACGTTCAGTAACCTCAAAACACACTTCCAAAATCCGGTGACGTTACTGACGGCTTAAAATGGTCATAACTTCACAACAAAACGAGATAAAACAAAATTGTTTACGTATGAAACAACAGTTATGACGAGTTATTTCATTTGCTGCTCTCAAGTTGGGTGAAATAATAGTATTTAGTAAAGTTATTCACTAAAATATGTATACGAACGTGATGTTACTGACGGTGGCCTTGTCCATATCTGATTTTTATTTTTTTCGCTCAAAATAAAACTCAATTTCAATTTACGACGTTTTAATGGGGTTTTTTTTGTCAATATTGATGCATTTCCTCATAAAGCAAACTCAGAGGAACCAACCAAGACGAAAAAAGTTATTAAAAATTATTTCGTAAGTTTTGTTTTTATTAGTTTTAAATTATTTATTATTTAATTTTACTAAAAGTAATTTCGCCAACGCCTGTTTTCGCAAAAAATAGAATCAGTGTTTTCTTATGGAGCGTCGGCCAATTAGAGTTTCTCTCCCGGAGGGGATTTCCCGTCTGTCTGGCTGGCTGGTCAGCTGGATAACTCGAGTAATCCTAAACGGATCGGTATGAAAATTTACCAGTATTAATATTTTTCGAAACGAACTTATGCAATGGAGGCAATGAGAAACGTTACAACCTTGTGTCGCTGCCAAATACTCAATTATCAGCTTCAAAAAACTAAACTCTGCTGTTAATATTTTGTATCAAAATGTTGGTGGACTAAACACAAAACTTTCAACTCTTTAAGTTGATAGTTTTGGATTTGATTAGGATTTAATTGTATTTTCGGAAAGATGGTTAATGCCTCATATTCTTAATTCGGAGATTTTATGTAATGCTCGTCGGGATCGATTGGTCAAAATTGGTGGCGGTGTATTCATTGCCGTACTTAATTCGTTCAGTTATGGAATTGTGCAAACAAACATTGATGACATTGAAGTTTTAGCAGTGTCGATAAAATTCAGTGTTGCTTAACTTTTTATCGCATGTTCGTACATTCCTCCATCCTCCGCTTATAGTATTTATGAACGCGTTTAGAAGCAATTTCTCTTGTAGCTGATATGACTTCTGCTATGGACCGTATAAAAGTAATGTGTGATTTTAATTTGCTGCTGGTATCATGGTTCTGTTTGCCTCATACTAAACACTTAACACCTTTAGAACCTTGTGATTGGTCTTCTGATTTTGTAATGCGTATAATTGCTGCAAATAATCTTGTCCAGATTAATGGCACTTCAAATTCGATTAACAGAATCCTCGATCTAGTTCTAGTTAATGACTCCGATGTTTTCAAAGTATCTTGAGTGGATCCTCTTACTTGTCCTGAGGACTCATATCATCCAACAATCGGAATTCGATATTCCTATCAAACTGTAAATGTGGGCTAGCGTCATTCAATTAAAATGATTTTCTGTTTAACTCGTGCTAATTTTTTCTTACTCAATAGCTTTATAGGAGGAGTTGACTGAGAATCATTATTACTTTGTAATGATCGATTCGGTCTGGACAAGGCGTTGTTAAACTTTTATGATAATATGATATTTTATGATATTATGATATTCGGCATTTGTGCCGAAGATTACTGTTGACCGTGAACCTGATTCAACCCCTTGGTTCTTTAAGTATTTAAGACAGCTAAAAAACTTGAAAACTAGGTTGTATAAGAATTACCAGAGGTCAGGTAGAGCATTTGGTTATTGCAAGTACTCCATTGCCATGTGTAAATATAACGATATGTCTCGTATATCTCGTATATTAAAAAGGACTGGAGATAATTTGAAGTATGATCCTAAGAGTTTCTATAAATTTGTGAACGCAAAGCGTAAATCCGCATCAACTACTGCGAAAATTGTCATGAATGGTGTTGAGCACTCTGATACACAATCTATCGCAAATTGTTTTGCAAATTTTTTTTTCCACAGTATACTCCTCCAAAAAATTCCCTAACTTTCATTATCCTTTTCCTGTGAGATCATTGGAGCCGTTCGGATTTCCATATCTCGATCAAATGTGAATTCGCCAGAATTTGTTACCGTTGAAACCTACAAACTCCTCTGGACCCGACGGCATTCCCAACTCTATTTAAAAATATTGTTCAAGTATATTGGGAAAGCCATTGACTTTGTTATTCAACGCCTCTTTAAAATTTGGATATTTTCCAAGCATCTGGAAGAGCTCGTATATAATTCCTCTTCACAAATCTGGTAGCACTATAAGAAAGTCGAATTAAAGGGGTATTGCTAAACTCAACGCCATCCCTAAACTTTTTAAAAAATTGGTGACTGATATTACATCTAACAGGATAACTTCAATTCTTGATTATCGGCAATCTGCTATAATTCTCTTTACACGTTATTGAAGGTTTTATTTCGGGTAAAGCCTTCGACAAGGTTATCTTTCAATTTGAGCGGAGGTAACTTAATTTCTTTAAATTCATTCTTGAGGACCACGGCCTGATATTCAAAGCTCTTAAATGTGTTTGCCGTCAAAGTGCATGCTCCACTTCTCCAGATAAAGCGTGCTTATTAAGAGGAAGATAGCCTTGCGGATTCCTGAATGAGATTGAATCAATGCCATCAGTATAAAGCTGGTGGCGTGGGACGACAGCTTTGAGCTTGTAACAAGGCGTCTTGCAATGCCGGGTTCGTCGGCTATTGTTGAATGACACAAATCGATCAATGTCTATTTATACTACGTATTTTTGGATGTTTTACTGACAGGTACTTATAAATAGGCGCATCTTTTTTACGGTGGCTATAAACCTTATTCAGCACGTGTGCGTAGTAAATTATTCATAACTTCCATAATAATGACCGCTCATAAATGTGGTTTCTGTAAAAAAAAATCATCTCTAACAGGTATCCAACTGAAAAATACACTTCAATAAAAAAGTGCACTTTCCTTCTTCCCCCTTAAATGGAATGCAGACGGAGTATCTACCATAAAAGAACCCGAAGAGCAATTCAGCATAAATTTATAAGAGTATATTAGTTCCCTACCACAACTTTAAAAAAAAATTACACAACCTTTTGTTTCTCACTAATTTTCTTAATTCAGAAAATCGTAAGGAGAATCATTTTTTTATTAAGAAATACATTCGATTCAAAATGAGATACCTTTACTAAATTGTAAATTAAAACGAATTCTATGATTTCTATGATCAATTTTATTCATAGTTTATGTGGCTTTTCGTGAAAGATATAAGACTTGACACTTTTTCCGTTTTGGATTTATATGATTTAAAAAATAAAAAAAAAAATTTTCACAAAAATATAATTTCAAAGTGGTTTGTGCGTGACCTTTTTCACTATTTAAATGGAATAATCGTTATTTTGTCATTAAAAGACAAAAGTTTATACGTGCAACAGGAAATAATTTTTGAGAAAAAAAAATCTAAAAGTCATCACCCTAACCCTCATCCCTAAGGGTGATGGTATAAAAATAGTGTATATAACTATATGCCATTTTTTGATTTTATTTTGTTATGAAAATGGATTGTTTTGAATAATAAAAATTTTATATAAATAAATTGTATAAATCTTTTTTTTTTTTGATTATTAAATTTAATGGAAATTTTCTAACACGCAATTATACGCAAATTTTTCAATTGATCTTTTGACCCGCTTTGTGGAAGTAGAATTTCACTAAATTTTGACCACAATTAGAATCAGTTATGTAGATTGTATATTGTATATATCTTTTTTAAGTCAAATTTTTGAATAAACATTTATTGAACGTTGGTTACTTTTTAATTTCCCTGTTATTTTACTTTTAAAATTTGTATTTACATATTAAACTTATTACCATATGCTCAGAGGTATTGACTTTAACATTTTACATTTGTTGGCTGTACACTTTTCTAATGTTTCACAATTCGTCTTGCCTGTTAATTCACTTCCGTTAAGTCTCCAAAGTGAGCACCTTATTCTATGATTTTAAATAGAAGGGTGAACAAACAAAAATTAGGGTGAATAAATAAAATAGAATTATAAATTTTCAAAGCAAATTCAAAATCATTGAGCAACAGTGTGGCTGCCTGTACTCGGTTATAATACCACTAGGTACACTAGATATTCTGTAATACATATATACATTTTTGCACAAAAGGGATTGCCTTCACAAAATATATACATTTTACTTAAGGTATGAAAGAGTTCACGAACTTGGTGTTATTTCATAAAATTATTACTTCGTTGGTATTTAATTTTTTTGACCACTAACAAATATTGCTTCGACTTTAAGAAATCTAAACCGAAAATGGAAGCTAAAATTAAATTCGACAACCAAACAATGGTCACTTCTTCGACATATGTCAAATTAAACTGTAGAGATAAACAAAACGCAGTGTTGAATATTGCTTCAAAGAAATAAAAACTGATGAAAACAAAACCACAACCGTTTTGCAAACCAAAAATACATATATAAAAACTTTTTATCAAAATCGTACATAGCAGATCTGCCCAAAGAAATTCGTAAACATTAAAAACCTGTTAGCCCAGAACTATCCTGACAATGCTCTGTGGACAGCAATGTAGTTATGCGTTTCGAATTCGTAGATACTTTCCAGTTAATTAAACCTATTGAAATAGGAAGTTTTAAAAAATACAATGTCATCCATCGTTAACTTTGAAATACAAGAAAACCCCTGATCATTAACCTTTTTTAAAAGGTATAACAAAGTTCCATTTTAATTTTTTCACGGCAAAATAAGTATACCGTACTAAGTGTTTGTTTGAAACTATCCGTCACTGCCTCATTCAGATAGTTTGCAATCAATTCGATGAAAGGTTCTTCTTTGAACTGGCCCGTGGGCCTCCTTGAATTTTAGCACTCTGGTTTATTTCATATGTTTGAATTGAAAAATGTAATTTCTATTACGAGAAAACCTTTAAGCGCTGCGATTAAGCTGTAATTCGACAAAAAAAAATAATGTTAAATACTTATGTTAAATGTTAAAAAGCTTTGCAATGGCCCTGAATTTGTATTCCTTTATGCTTGTATTGGTGAATTGTATTCCTTTTACATTCGTCTGTTGCAATGGACCACAGTGTGTCAACGAGAAGACATATTTGTAATCAAGTTCCACAAAGTACTGAGAGAAAACAAATGGATTGAGTTCCACCACGTGGTTTGACCTACAAAAGCTGGAGAGAATGAGAGTGTGTAGGGGTATTGGTGAAATGAATTTCCCCTTCGCTAGAGTTGGAATAAGTATTTTCAACAACAGTTGAAATAACATTTATGTTTTCACAAATTTCTCATTAGTTACGTTGTGCAGCCGTCCACATGAAACAGTCTCACAACGGGTGATCATGCACGAAAAAACTACAAATATACGCGTTAAATAAGCACAAAAAACAACAAAAAAATTTATTAAAACTGATAAAAAAATACAATAAGAATAGATTTGAAGAAAATTTTATTCACTGAAAGGATTTGTTGTTTACTAAAAATTCATCACGAATAATCGTAAATATATAAAATAATTTTTACATTACATAAGTCGACTATTGATTAATCACACTACAAGACAGTAAAAAAATTACATTAGGTTTCACCAACAATTATGTATATTTCGGCCAGGCCGAATTTAGTGGCGTAATTAATTTGTTTGATTAATGGTACAGTTTTTTTTAATATAACATCAAAGCTTAGCCTAGTTTTTTTGTAAACTATTATGTTTCAATTGTAACGAATGGACGATACCTGTGTGTTATGATTTTCCAGGTAACCAATATTCTATTAAAGAATATATGTAAGTGATACTAAGAAATAAAAAATTAAGCATGTTAATTGTTTTATATGCGAATTTATGTGGGAGCTTAGGTTTGGATGACGCCAGAACGTTCCACTTTTAGTATACTGTCCTCCTAAGAAAGAAAGTCATAAGGGCCAAAATTCCAAAATTGAGATAAGGGCAAGTTCGGAAGCGTGAATGAGTTTCAGGTATTTGCATTAAACTTAAGAGACCTATTTTCAGCTATAAATGACCGAAAAATGTTAAGCAAATTGGTCACATATACTACTGTTAGCGTGTTTCTTATTCAAAAAAGTCGTATCTTACTATAATAAAAAGTCACATTGACCAAAGTAATAGGCTTTTATGACTTTTTCCTTAGTAAATATGATTTTTTTTATAGTATGACTTTTATTCTTTACTTGTGCAATATCACTCTCAAGTTTATGCAAACATAACATAATTTAAAAATAATAAATAATATAGGTAGAGACACTAATAAAGTATAAATAACAGACGAACACCTGCTTGTAAAAACTAAGACTGATATGTACCCTCACTGTTAAATAAAAAATAATGTCAAGCATTATCACGATTCCGAAAAGAAACCAAGATCTTATACAAAAGCTTTAAGATGTTTTGCCCAATAACAGATTGAAATTTTGGAAATCTCTTCCAGAAACCGAAAGTGGACCGACGCACGACGTCGATCGTTTGCACTATGATACAAAATCAAACTTTTTGAAAAACACCCGAACGTGACTATATAGTTTCGATAGTACAACCGGTGCTGAGTAAACTTATCAAAAAATTTTGATAAACAAAAACAGAAGTTAATTCGACTTTTTTTCGTACTAAATAGCCGCTAAAACTGAAAAGTAGGGAGAAATTACAAATTTTTATTTTAATGATGCAAAACTGATCAAAAACCAATTTCAACCCTCAAGCTATACACATTATTGAAGAGATAATTTTATTAACTAACACTCTATCATACAAAAATCAGCTCTAAAGGTCGAGCCCGTTTTACTACAATTTTTTTTATGAAACTGGTTTGGTCTTAATATCTACCCAGGTTGCATCTTAAAACTCCTCTACGATGATTTTTTGGTCGTTTAGGGTCCCTCTATTAACCCAAGAGAAAAAAGACCCGAAAATCCTACCGAAATTCGTACGTGTGACGTTACAGACATTTTTGTGTGACGTTACTGACACTGCTTTTATGGCGATTACGTGATTAAAACATAAAATTTAGGCCCACCTTTTGGATAAAAATCATTTTTCAGCCTTCCTTTTTTAAATACTGGTCAATTATAAACATAAACTCTTTTCAGTTCGCTAATTTTTACACAAACGTTCAGTAACCTCAAAACACACTTCCAAAATCCGGTGACGTTACTGACGGCTTAAAATGGTCATATCATTTTGTCTTCTTTATCATCAAATTTTTTCCTGTTTGTTACGATAATAAAATTGGGAAAAATAATATATTTTTGAAATTTTTGAAAAATATATAATTTTAAGGCGCGAGAGATAAAAAAAATACAAAAAGGCTAAATATCTCAAAACTACTAAAATGGAGAAGTGACTTTCTTTTTTAGGAGGGCAGTATAATGCGTATTGGACTTTAAATATCTCACTATAGTAAGTTTCAAAGTAAAAAGTGTTTCTTGCAATGTTATCATATTTGAATAGTTACACTTTAAATGCCCAAATTGTTGGCTGTTTCTCTTATTTTAAATTATTCTTTGAAAGTACATATTGCTTCAGCCTCTTCGCTGTCAAACAATTCCAAAACTTTCTTAAGGTCCTAAATTAGACTGTTATGGTTTCTGTCATCTGTTATGGTTTCTGGATCTGCTGGCAAAGCAACGCTACATGTAGCCCATTTGCAATGCCGTAAGTAGTTTTGGGGAAATATTAACTCGTGCAAAATTTCAAAAAATTTGGTTGCGTCGGACAGCCAGTCAGATAGACGAACATGGCTCAAACGACTTAAAAAGTCATGAATCGAATTTGGTTCCAAAAAACCTATGGTCTAAAGTGACACCTTCTATGTGTTACACTTTTGGGTCGTATCAAATGATATACACATAATATCCTACCCGTTGGGTGAGGGTATATAAAGTCCACCGTATGTGTATCGTGATTCCACGTATTTTCAGTAATTGGAAGGGTGGAATACATTATTTCTCTGAACATAATAATATAAAGACAATGATTCAGAGGTGGCAACAAAATATTCAGATCATTTATTTATTTATTTATTAGTCAAAGCTATGCAAAGAAAAAAATTCTTTAAATAAGAAATAGAAAATATATAATATAATTTTCAAAATTATAAAATTAATAGAAGTTTTAAGAGGTATTAAAAATTTATGATTAAGGGATTTTGAACCTGAAATATAATTTTAAAAAATAATAAAATAAAATATTAAACTAATTTGAGAAAGAATTTTAGTTTATAAAAATAACAGATAAAGGGTGGAATGTGAACCACACCTAAACGTTAAGTTCTTTTCTGCATTTCATTTGACATTTCTCAATTTCTCAACCATGGAAATATACACAATCGAGCAACGCGTTAAAGTTATTCAGGCTTATTATGAAAATGGGCGTTCAAATTAAAGGAAAAATCGTGCAAAATTTTGAGCAAACCGGGTCTGTAGGAGATGTGAAATTACCAGTGCATGCGCGTACAGCTCGTACTGCAGAAAATATTATTGCTGTTCGCGATAGTGTGGCTAAAAAGCCGTCCACCTAAACTCGTCATCGTGCCCAGCAATTGCACCTCTCACGCTCGTCGTTGATGAACATTATGCTTCAAGACTTGCGTTTACAAGCTTACAAGGTGCAATTGACTCAAGAACTAAAGCCTCTTGACCGTTCCAAACGTCGTCAATGGTCAGATTGGTGGAGGAAATGGCATTTTCGAAAAAAAACATCTTCTCTCGAAAAGCCAATGCACCCACAAAAAATAACTGTTTGGTGCGGTTTATGGGCTGGCGGCATCATCGAGCCGTATTTTGAAATATGATATTCAAGCTTTCGACTTCTTTATACTTCGCTTCTAGTATTTTCCAATCATTAATCCAATCGAGACTTTTATAATGTTGTGCAATGCCGGGGAACGCTGTGGTGATGAGTTCCTCGTTCTACGATGTGAACTCGCAGGGATCGATATAATTTCAGTCGAAACATCAACAGAAATTTGGCAATTTCCATGCGCCAGCTGTTGTCTCGTTAATACTTCATCGTTCGGTCATCTACTTCCAACGTTCATCACGCATGCAAATATTGATTTTGCATTCTCGCATCAATTACGATGTCGTCGAACTCTTGATCATTGTGCACTTTGGCTTTTCAAACGTGAGGACATGCGTCGGCAGCTTCAAAACGGAATTTGTAGTTCGGTTGTCTTGGAAGGAACGCCAGAGGATGCAGCGGCCAACGTAATTTCAGATCTTGGCGGAATTGTTGCAAGAATCAAGGAAAAGAATGTATTGCCTGTCTGAATTTGATCCGCTGAAACAGAAACAGTGGCATCGGCGACTGTTGAGTCTCAATGTGTATCATTTCGAGCAAATTTAAACGTTGGCAAGCCTCCCGATATTCGGCGCACAGCACACCATCCACACAGGAAATTGCTGGATAGCAAAGATAAAAACTACAAAGTACACGTAAACTTATTTTCTGATAAATATTACATTGAATATCAAATGTATTGCGCGATATACCACTATCGGGAATTAGTGTAATAATATGCAAAACACGAAACAATTGCAGCCAACTAAATAGCTCATTTTCACAACAGAAAAGGAACTATCAAATTGCGCACTGATTAAGCCATCGTATAGCGCATTATTATTCGTTAACTATTATTTATCTCGTGAACTACTCCCCTACACTGACTTAATTCACTGTACTTACAAAAAGGATATGTATATTAAACCAGTAAGAAAGTTTCAGTCGGGCGACCCGACTTACATATACCATCACCCTCAGTAAAATAAAAAAAAAATTGCTATTATATTGATATTATTACTCGATTTCTAAAGTGGGTGGAGTGGTAAATTTGTATGGGAGGTACTAGAAGGGGCGTGTCTAGACTTCTAGGTTTATCCTCCAAAACATAATCCTATTATAGCTTTACTAAATACAGAGTTTGGGCACGATAGCGTTGGATGTCTTGATATTATTACTCCATCTCTGAAGTGGGCGGAAAGGTACATTTGTATGGGAGGTCCCATAAGGGGCGCCGCTAGACTTCCAATTTTTTCTCCAAAACTTTATCCTGTTGTAACTTAATAAAATACAGAATTGGGACACGATCGTGTCAAGTGTATTGATATTATTATTCCATCTCTAAAGTGGGCGGAAAGGTGAATTTGTATGGGAGGTACCATAAGGGGCATGTCCAGAAATTCCAAATTTTTCTCCAAAACTTTGTTCTATTATAACATAACAAAATTCAAAATTCGGGCACGATCGTGTCGAGTGTATTGATATTATTACCCTATTTTTAACGTGGGCGGAGTGGTACATTTGTATGGGAGGTACCAGAAGGGGCGTGTCTTAACTTTCAGATTTCTGCTTTCTTTACTATATACAGAATTTGGACACGATCAAGTTAGGTCTATTTATAATATTAATCGATTTCTAAAGTGTGCGGTACCGGATGTGTATGGGAGGTACCAGATGGGGCGTGGATAGACTTAAAATTTTTTTCTTCAAAACGTTATCCTGTTATAGCTTTACTAAATATAGAATTTGGGAATGATTGAGTTCGATGTATTGATATTACTACTCGATTTCCAAAGTGGGCGGAGTGGTACATTTGTATTGGAGGTACGAGAAGGGGCGTGTCTAGGCTTCCAGATTTATTCTCCACAACTTTATCCTGTTATAGCTTTACTAAATACTGAATTTGGGCACGATTGCGTTGGGTGTATTAATATTATTACTACATCCCTAAAGTGGGCGGAAAGGTACATTTGTATAGGAGGCACCATAAGCGGCGTATCTAGACTTCCAAATTTTTCTCCAAAACTTTTTCCTATTATAACATAACAAAATTCAGAATTTGGGCACGATAGTGTCGAGTGTATTGATATTATTACCCTATTTCTAAAATGGGCGGAGTGGTACATTTGTATGGTAAGTACCAGAAGGGGCGTGTCTAGACTTCCAGATTTTTTCCCGAAAACTTTATTCTGCTTGAACTTTACAAAATACAGAATTTGGGCACGATAGCGTTAGGTCTTTTAATAATATTAATCGATTTCTAAAGTGGGCGGTACCAGATGTGTATCCTATATTCCCTCATCCCTAAGGGTAATGGTATAAAAACTGTCGAATGTTGTCGAAAGTCGACTACGATATACATAATAAGGAGGAATGTTACAATTTCTGCTACACTTTTAATAAGGAATGTGTTTTTTTTTATTATCACAGTACAGCAACCCCTTCATCTGTCATATTTTTTAACGAAATCATTTGTTTTGATGAAATTTGCTTTTGTTTCCACAAGTGAGATAGATTTTTTCTGAAACAAAGCGATCGTTCCGTGTAAATTAGCGAACCGAGCGTAGTGCTATCGTTGATTAGATTGAAATCGATAACGTTTAGATGGTTTTTTTGTTTTTAAGTAATGAATTGGAATGAATTGGGGAATGGGACTTTGCCCAGAGATTGAAAGTTACTGATTGTCACTCACTTGGGAGTGACCAGAATCGATTCCTTTGCGGCACTGTCCAAGCAGCTAACTACTTCCGGTCTTAGACCAAGTATTTCCTGGGCAATGACTTTAAAGCAACCGCTTAGAAGTTAGCTAGAGTTAGAAGGCGAAACGTTTGAGTAACCTAATCGGCATGCTACCACCGATGCGTCTTAGGAAGTAGGTAACAGAAGTTACTGAAGCTCAACACAGGCTCTCCTAGTGGCTTTGGCAGCCCCAAGAAACTAGGATCGGGAGCGGTGGCCTAATAAGCCACTCTCCTTAAACAAAATTTATTATGAAAACACGGAGAATAAATATAACAAGAACCCCCCCCCCCCCCAAATGTTGACGACCCCCGCAAACGATATAAGGACCATGATTTAAGGATATGCACCTGGAATGTCCGAACTCTTTACAGAGATGGTGCCTCTATCCAACTGGCGGATGTCCTCGACAAATACAAGGCTGACATCACCGCCATACAGGAAATGAGATGGACGGGACAGGGATGCACACGACGAAAGAACTGTGACATCTTTTACAGCTGCCATGCAGAAAGACACGAATTTGGATGTGGTTTCATAGTCGGCACGAGACTTCGACACCTGGTCTCGCGGTTTAACCCTGTAAGTGACCGAATAGCCACCATTCGCATCCGGGCGAAATATTTTTACATCACGCTGATTTGTGTACACGCCCCGACGGAAGATAAAGACGATGAGATTAAAGATGCATTTTACGAGCGCCTAGAGGAAACATACGACCGCTGCCCTGGCCACGACATTAAAATTGTTCTGGGAGACTTTAATGCAAAAATAGGAAGGGAAGATGTTCTTGGTCCATCGATCGGTAAATTCAGCCTGCATACTGACACGTCAGACAACGGGTTTAGGCGCAGCGGGAAGGAACATGGTAGTTAGTGGAACCAGATTCCAGCACAAAGATATCCACAAGGCAACTTGGCTATCCCCCGATCAAAACACCAAAAATCAAATTGATCATGTGGTAATTGATGGCAGGCATGCATCTAGTGTCATGGACGTGCGTGTGATCCGTGGTGCTAATATTGGCTCGGATCATTACCTGGTTGCAGCCAAGGTTCGCACAAGATTGAGCAGAGCGAAAAACGCACGTAACCAAACACAAAGAAAGCTGGACATCGCGAAGCTGCAAACCCCAGAGATAGCTACTGCCTACTCAGACCAACTCTCCCAACTTTTGCGACACAACGCCTCTACTTCTGACGTTCCCGATACACAGTGGCAGCATATTGCGCATTCCATGGCAACCGCCGCAACAACCATGCTAGGATATGAAAAGCGGCGCTCAGACGAATCCTGGTACGATGAAGAATGTCGCATAGCGTCTGAGGAACAGGATGCTGCTTATATGGCAACGCTTCAGCCAATTGTAACCCGTGCTGTTAGGGAACGGCATAAGGAGAAAGTAAAACGGGCGAGACAGCTATTTAGGCGAAATAAACGTCAGATGAAGGAACGGGAGAGCGAGGATATAGAGCGATACAGGGATAGAGGTGAGGCCCGAAAATTTTACCAGAAAGTAAGAGCAAATGGATACGGTAATGGCCTCCCCACCTGTAAGGACAGTGATGGAAATCTGGTCACGGATACGCAGAGTGTGCTGCACATATGGAGAGAACATTTCCAGCAACTGCTGGTTCTAGAAGGCAGCGCACGTAAAGTTATCACGCCAATTGTCGACGACGGCTTAGATTGCCCACCACCAAGTCAAGCCGAGGTAAGAAGAGCAATATCGCGATGAAAAACAACAAAGCAGCCGGTGCCGACGGTCTGCCCGCAGAGCTCTTCAAGTCCTCCGGTGGCGAGGAGTTGATAACGAGCATGCACCAGCTCCTGCGCACGGTTTGGCTTAAAGAGTGCATGCCCGACGATTGGAATGTAAGCGTATTATGTCCTGTGCTGAAAAAGGTGATCCAAGTGTATGCTCCAACTACCGCGGGATCAGCCTTTTACCCATCGCATATAAGGTCCTGTCGAGTGTGCTATGTGAAAGACTAAAGCCAGTGTTATCCAACCTGATCGGGCCTTATCAGTGTGGCTTTAGACCTGGAAAATCAACAACTGACCAGATTTTCACACTTCGGCAAATTCTGGAAAAAACCCAAGAGAAACAGATCGACACGTACCAAATTTTTGTCGACTATAAAGCTGCCTTCGACAGCCCGATACGGCAGAAATTACTTGAAGCCATGGCTGAGTTTGGTATTCCAGCGAAGCTGATACGTCTTTGCGGAATGACGCTGACTGACACGAAGTCTTCAGTGAAGATTGGCAAGGACCTTACGGAGCCATTCTATACCAGACGAGGCCTAAAACAAGGCGACGGCCTATCGTGCGATCTCTTCAACATTGTGATGGAGATGATAATGAGAAAAGCTGCAGTAAACATGAGTGGCACTATATTCAACAAAAGCCACATGCTACTCGCATGACGTAGACATCATCGGTCGAAAACTGCGGGATGTGACTGCAGCCTTCTCAAGTATTCAGAAGGAATCAGCGAAAATGGGCCTAACGGTGAACGAGGACAAAACGAAGTTATTAGTTTCAACGAACAAAGAATCTACTCGTTTGGGAAACTGCGTGAACGTTGACAACTTTAATTTCGAGGTGGTAGATAATTTTGTCTACCTAGGCTCCGCCATCAACAAAGCAAATAATGTCAGCCTAGAAATCCGGAGAAGAATCCTGCTTGCAAATAAATGCTACTACGGACTAAGCAAGCGATTCAATGACAGAGCCCTCTCTCGACGAACAAAACTCAAGCTATACCAGATACTAATTCTACCTGTCTTAATGTATGGCTCAGAATCCTGGGTTATGACACAAGCGGATGAATCGGTTCTGGCGGTATTCGAGAGAAAAATACTCCGTAAAATATATGGGCCCATCATCGTTAACGGAGAGTATCGGCGTCGTATGAATCATGAGCTGTACGAGCTGTACACTGACATTGACGTGGTCAAACGCATTAAGGTGCAACGGTTGCGTTGGCTAGGTCATGTTGTACGCATGGACGAAAATGCTCCAGCTCGAAAAGTCTTCGACAATGAACTCGATGGACGGCGCAGAAGAGGGCGATCTAAACTCCGTTGGAAAGACCAGGTTACTGAGAACCTTACAGAACTCGGTGTGGCTAACTGGAGAAGAAGCGCAGAAGATCGAGGTGCTTATAATATTTTTCTACGTGCGGTACATAATCCACTGGGATTGCATAGAAGTACCAGCTAAGTAAGTAAGTAAGTTTGGTTTCATTGTTCTGTTCAAGATTTACATATACATAGATCAACAATGCAAAACAAGAGAAATCAATGCACGGAATATACCTATATTAATTTCTTTTCGAAATTCCATTTGTTACATAGTTGCTTTTCGTGCAATATGGTGCTACCACGATCTAATCTTAGAAGGCGCTCCCGTCATACAAGAGCAGTTGCAGCTGATCAAGCTGCAGAGATTGAAAAGAAGCACAATGTATGAAATATGCAGAATCGAGAACAAATTGAGACAAATTGAGTGCAGCACAAAGACGTACATATCAAGACGTTGCTCGGAATATTCAAAGAGCAAATGTTAAATGTTAAGCGAGTTGTGTTTCTGTGTTCATTGTAAGCTTATCGATAGCAACTGATGGCTTATAGTTGTATGTCTAGAAAGAACGACAGGCAAATTAAAATTTTTATATACAATTGAACCTAGATTATCCGGCTCGATCGGGACTGGACGCAACACGGATAATCAAAAAACACGGTTGTTTATTTTTATAAAAAGTACAAGAATTTTTATCTATTACATACATATAAATACAGATATTGTATTATTTTTTGTAAAATAGACTGTAACTAAATCACTCTAAGCCATATTTCAAAATTTTAGTTGAAATACAGTATGGATAATAGAGAGAACAGATGAAAGCACGGATAACAAATTGTAAAATACGGTTACTTTGTTAAGATACCTTGAGCTCTATAAAAAATTGGTATGGATTAATTTTAAACCATTGTATGTATTTTAAAGAAAATGGGATGAATTGGATCAAGAGGTGTGGTCTTTCATAAAAGACACTATGTATATAATTAAACATTTAAGGTCATTAGATGAAAGAGGGAGATTTGAAACTTTCTGTGACTTTATATTCTACTAATGTGTGTAATTGGCCGGAAAATGGGCGAGATCGAACTAAAAGGCGTGACACCTACACAAAATAAATGTTTCGTTTCAGCTTTGCCACCAAAGTGCGTAATTTTTCGAACAACGGTATGGATCGGAATTGTAGTTGAAGCACTTTCCAAAGTAATGGGCCAATCGCAATTAAATTTTCCAAGTACAAAACATTTTTATGAATAACTTTGAAGACAGGGCGAAGTCTGCCGGTTTAGATATTTCTTCATAAAAGAAACCACATTTGGAATGCATGCCCTCAATATTGCACTGCATTGCAATTTCATTGCCAAACCATATTCTACCATATTCTAATATTTTAGAGCATATTTTATTCGCATACAACCAGTTTTTTAGCGCATATTTCCGGTTGCCCTTGTGATCACAAGTTAAGTTCCTGTCGATTGGATATGAAGTTCAGGAAATAACTGATTATAGTTTCACATGAATATCCCACCCATTTCAAGGTGGGGTCTCCAAAATAATTAGGATTTTTGTTACTGTTGGGGGTAGTAGTAAGAAATGTATCTGGCAATCAAATGCCAAAAATCCATACGTAAATACCGGCGAACGAAGGTATTGAGATAAAGAAACTCAATTTGAATCGAATTCGAGTGACTTGCTTTCGTTCGTTTCGGTTTTCGGTAGTTGTGATTTTACAACTATGCCTATATATGGTAAGTTTAGGAGATAACGGAAATTAACCGATTCAGCACGTTATCGCTCTCAAAACGTACTTAGTCAATGGAAGAACGCTTCCTTATGAAACAAAAAAAAAATATATTTTAGAGTGTCTGCTACTTTTAGAATGTTTTTTTTATCAAAATTTACTTTTGTGCCGTTTTCTTTGAGATGGTGCAATGCAAATTAGAGTAATTAATTAGATATTATATTTATTTTAATTTGTAAAATAGATAACCGAATTTTTTCAAACTTTGCACACAATAAGTTATATCCTATTACCCCAAGTCGGAGACCCAACCCTTCCTAATCCGGTATCATCCATACAAAATAATCTATTGCCAACAAAAACACCTTTAGTTATGAATTGATTTGCATTTGATCAATTTTACTTTTGGATAATCCTACAGTACAAATACTGGTTCTGAAGAAAATGCCATTTAAAGTTTTGAGTTCTCAAAAAACTGTTCATTTTTAGGTAATTTGATCCGCTTTCAGATACAGTACCTCGAAAACTAGCTAACATTATTCTTTCCGATTTTATTGATAGATATATTTATTAACAAAATAAAAAGAACTGTAATGTTTGCTTTGTGTTTGTCCAGATAAATAGATATTTGCAAACAATCCATTTTTTTTCCATATTTCTCAAATTTGATGGAAAATTAAAAAAAGGAAGTATGAAAAACTATATTTGGCATATTTTCAAAATGTGTTCATTGATTATGCCCTTACCTAATGCAAAAATTTCCGCTGCCCGTTTTTGTCCCCTTTTTTTGGTACAGATAAAATTTTGAAAAAGACATGGTTCCAAAAATATTTTGCATAAATTTTAGGGCAATTTATAACATTTAACCGCGACGAAGCCATCCTTATTGTTATCGTTTCGTTCTTTATAGTTACGAAAAAAAATTCAACATAAAATTAATAAAAAAAAAGTTTAAAAAAATAAATTTTTTAAATCTTTTTTGGAATAATTATTTCTTTTACCCCATAGCATTGACCTCAAATCCTAAACTATTTTGCTTTAATATTTCTAAAAACTATTAACTTAACATTTGTTTTTCTTCAATATATTACCTGATACACCGAACCAAAATTTAAATTTAAATAAATTTAAATTTTAATTTAAAAGAAAATAATACCCCAACCATAAAAATCCATAATCAATTATAAGAGCTATGAATGTTTTGGCAAAAGACTGGCAAATTCGGAGTTTTAACGATTTTTTTTTTTTTTTTAGATTTAACCCCTTATCAATCGATAGTTGTGCTTTTGTCAGTTACAAATCACTGCCTTTCGATATATATTAACCAGTGATGTTATATTTGACGATTTTTTGTCCAAAAAGCAGAAACGACGATTTTTACCCCTTAAATGACGATTTTTACAAATTACAACTTTCCTTTCCAAGTTTGCGCTTGGTAACCCTAACTTAATCAGCACACAATGAAAGTGATACCAAAAAAAATGCTGAATTCATTACAATACATGAAAACAACACTTTTTGACACACTTTGTCAACATTTTATTGAATACGATGAACTGTAAAGTTTAGACTCCGAATTCCGCGAAGTATTCCAGTTAGATTATAGAAATATATTTAAAAGTAACAACGATGAGTTGTTGAAATTTTGGAAAACATCCGTGAGCTAAAACGTGTGGACTCTAAACTACTCTTTCCAGTTTTAACAAAATTTATTAAAATAATTCTAATACTACCACATCGAAAGAGCATTTAGTCAATTTAATTTAAATAAAAATAAATATAGAAACCGATTAGAAAGAGGTTGAATGAAAAGTATTCGCTTTACAAAAGACTTTCTTCAATTAAATAAAGCAAATTGTTGTTTTAAAGGTAAGGCCAGGTGTACTTAAAAAGTTTAATAGTGACATGTTTTTAAAAAACAGTACATCTGTCTAAAATGTAAAATTATTTTTATTAACAAGTTTTTAATACTGAGAAAACTAGAAAGGTAATAGCCAGGGCAACCGGAAATATGCTACAGCATGTTTTTTTTACAACGAGATATTAACAAATGGGTAATGTATTTACATGTTTCATGGTCCTACACGTGTTTTGAGACCTATTTGTTAGAGCATATTTTGGCATATTTTACCCATAAAGTCATATTTTTCCAAATTTTGGTTTTAGGAGCATAATTTTTTAAAAAAAACCTCCTTATTTAAAGCATAATTTAGATTTTTTACGCCATATTTTTCAAAAATATCCCTTTTTAAGCTTATTTTATGTTTTTCACATTATTATTTTGTTCGTAAAAACAAGTGTCTTTGCGACGTTGGTTTTTTAAAATGTAACAGCCAAATCTACTACATGTTTTACACAACTGTGAAATGTTAAACGTTTATTAATCCTGTTTTTCGCGCTTTCTTATTCAATAAGTAAACAAAACATAAAAAAGAGGTGCTTTTCAACCACCATCGATTTCGACCCTGGACATAATGCCTAAGGCTAATCCGACAAAAGCAGCAAAACTAAAGGCGGTGGTAGAAAAGTTTCCTGACTTACTAGCTGATGGTGGATTCTTCTATTCTGAAATGCAAAGTTATTGCAGCAGATCGCAGATTTTAAGTGAAGCAAACATGTGGAATGCGGCAAACATATTCAACTAAGTCACAGAAGTGAAAATAAGCACCAAACAATTATTTTTGCCAAAATGTTCCGGTAGACTCTCAAAAGAACATGATTTTCCGAAACAGTTCTACGAACTAAACGTTTAAAAAATGTATACAACGACTGTATGAACAATAGGCTCCACGAAAAGCGCCCCAATGAAATAACGCCCAAACGAGAAATGAAATATTCCCCAAATTTTTTTCATACATTTTTGGGTGTTATTTCATATGAAATAACTCCCAATTTTTTTGGGCCGTTTTTCATTTTTCTTTGGGAATTATTTCATTCCTCATTTGGGGTTTTCAAATTATGAAATAATCTCCAATGAAATAAGTTATTTCATATGAAATAACACCCAAAAATGTATGAAAAAAATTTGGGGAATATTTCATTTCTCGTTTGGGTGTTATTTCATTGGGGGGCTTTTCGTGGAGCCTATATAATTATATTAAAATAGGCCTTTTACAAGAAAACTTTTAGCCTGTGAATATATAACAATATCTTTTGAATGTTTACAGATATTTCCATTTGTGTTCATATTGACGGATAGAAAATCAACAAAATGCACCGAGCATTTTGTCATTATGGGAATTCGATTAGTACATTAGTACACACTAAGAATGGAATTTAAGAGTTCTTCAAAAGGTAGAATTCAATAAAAGCAGAGAGTTGATTTGCTTGTGAACACTGGAGGTGGTTGTGTAAAGGCCAAACGTAAAAGGCAAATTGTCTTCCGAACTGCAAAATTGAGCAGGGCCACAATGATCTACGATCCACACGATTCATTTCAATAATTTTGCGACTTTGCTGATGGTCCATATTGACCATGAAATCCTTGGTGATACTGACTCTTTTATGAATTTTGGGCATAATTTCATTTTTGTTGCTGATGGGGTTTATTTTATTGGGGGTTATTTCATTTTCATCATTGGGTGTTATTTCATATGAAATAACTCCCAAATATTGGGGGTTGTTTCGTTTTCGCTTTGGGGTTGATTTCATTTATTTTTGGATGTTATTTCATTGTTTTTGTTTTTGTTATTTGTTTTATCTGTTTTTGGGTGTTATTTCCAATTTTTAGGGGTTTATTTCATTGGGGGTTATTTCCTGGGGGTTATTTCATTGGGGGGCTTTTCGTGGAGCCTGAACAATATACGAGAAAAACTAAAAAATCAATTTATATGGATCTCAATCCATGAAACTATAGATGCAACAGGCAGAAATGTGGCAAAAATTTTAGCAGGTGTATTAAGGAAATTGCAAGTAAGAATTTTTTACAACATACAGCAGCCATGGAAAGGGCTAATTATACAACAATTGCTAGACTGTGGGACGGATCCATCAAAAATCTGGACGTCAACATGGTACAGGCTGCAAAAGCTTTAGTGGCATTTTATCCGAAAGTGACGCATGTGACATGTATTGCTCATGGTGTCCATCGATTTTATGAATGTATTAGGAATTTATATGAAAACGTAAATAAAACTATTGCTTATGTGAAGAAGGTATTTTTAAAAGCTTCATGTAGAAAGCAACTTTTTAAATATATGTATCCAGACCTTCCATTACCTCCAGAAGCTATAACAACACGATGGGGAACATGACTTGAAGCAGTTAACTACTATGCCAACAATTATGAAGTCATTTTATAGGTCCTAAGTGCATTAAACGATGAGGATGCACATACCATTAAAACTGCAAAGGATGTCTTGATAAATTAATAGTAAAAAAATTTAATCAAATTATATCAAAAAACGTTGACTTAGAAGAAGTGAAAAGTATTTGTGAAGATTGTGTGGATCTGCGCCAACATTAACATCAAAATACGAAGTAAAGGAAATACTGTCCTTTAAAATCACTCAAATTACATCTGTGGATGTCGAAAGATCATTCTCAATGTACAAAAACATTTTACGTTGTATTAGACAACATTTTTTGTTCGATAACACTGTGCAACAACCAAAATCGGAATGGAATGAAACCAAAAGCAAATTATAGTTTACGTCATACAAAACAAAACCCTCAAGGGTTTTTTTTAGTTTAGTGGTAGATTTTTTTTTACACTCATTTGAAGTTTGCGTTTTTGCAACGCTGGCTAACGAGGAAAATTCAAAAAAAAATGTCATAAAATAATGCTTTTTATCCCGGAAAGTTGTGGTATCTTACCGTTTTTGTGGTCGAGGAATCCATTTTAGACCTTAATTTTTATTTGTAAGCGCCGCCAGATGGCGCTTTCCTACATTTTTTTCGATTCTATCGCACTTTTTGCCTTTCCTCGCAATTACAGCCGTAGATAAAGGGCTATCGATCTGAAATTTGGTATGCAAGCTTCTATCCTCAAAGCGGAGATTAAATTCTGAGATGGGCATGACAAAATCTACTCCCACCTCCCATACAAAATAACCCTTTTTTATAATAATGCATAAATAAGCATTATTATAATGATTTTTGAACGCTGGCTAACAAGAAAATGCGCGTAAAAAAAAATCTCGCACTAAACTTGAAAAAACCCCTGAGGGTTTTGTTATACAAAATGTCAACTTTCATTTGCTTTTGGTTTCATCCCATTCCGTTTCGAAAATAAGATGCTCAACATACAAAACACCGGGATACTTAGGAAACATGGTTTACGATTTTTGTTACTTTATTGTTAAATAAATTCATGTGATATTTTTTTAATTGTTAAATAATAATACTTAAATATTTATTTCTATTTTATTTTACTTACTCAACATTTGTGTATGTAAATTTACAAAAAAATACTTACAAAGTCTGAATTTAAAATAATATTGTTTATTTTTTTATTATTAAGCTGTTTTTTACTTTAAATAAAAATATTTCTAATATATGAAAAAAATAGTGTGACATTAATTTTTTAGGGCATGTTTTTGTTGATTTTAAGGTCATATTTTGCCATTTTTCAGGTCATATTTTATGTGCATAAAACACGATTTTTAGGGCATATTTCCGGTTGCCCTGGTAATAGCTTTCTAAAAGCACAATGTAATACAAATTATATAAAAATATATTAATATGTAACCTGTAATTTTTTTTTTGATATTTTTTATGTTTTTTTTCAGTTTTTTTTTTTGTATTCAAGTTATTTTATTCAATGAATTATTTTATTTAAATTAAATTTTAATGTATTTTATATAAAACGTTTAAAAAATGTATTTTATTGTTTTTTTTCGCATTAGTTTGTTACATACAGGATAAAATGAGTAAATTTTTGTGTAAAGATTTTTTGACGATTTTTGACTAGTTTTGTATCCCTTCACATATTAAAATATATTGACATAATAACATATACGAGTATTGATCGACATATATTGGCACATACATATATAGTTGCAAAAAATATAAATAAAATATATTAAGGGTTAAAGATAAAGGGTAGATATGTTGTGAAAACTGTTCGGCTTGCTAAAATATATCGTTTCCTATTTTTCATACAACAATTAATAAATTGTTCGACCCAAATTTTACAGAAAAATTCCAGTTCTTCAAGTTATTTTAATCGCTAGCATCGAAACGTCATTACTTATTTGAAAACTTTCAATGAAGAACTTCTGGAGCGTTTTGTTTTCTTTAACTTAAGTGGTTATATATGAAGATCGGGTAAGAGATACCCAAAATATTACCGAAATAAAAAGTGTACCTCCAAAAATGGAAAGAAAATCTATATATATAAAAATGAAATAGTCCACGTATGTCATACCATCACTTGAGAACGGCTGGAGCGAATTGGCTGATTTTTTTTTATTCGATTCGAAATCTTCTGTAGATTGTTTGTGTTGAAAAAAATCAAATCCAGGTGGCGCTAGGGTGGATTAATATCGAAAATTTGAATGCATGTACCAATTCAACTGAAATTTAGAATGGATATTCGTTTGATCATGAGAAAACATTATACGTACAAATGGACCCGGTAGATGGCGCTGGGATCGGTTTACAATCAAAACTTAAACGAATGAGCCAATTTAACTGAAATTCAGAATCCATGTTTGTTTGATCGTCATAAAAAATTGTATATACAAATGGACCCGGTAGATGGCGCTAGGGTGGATTTATATCGAAAATTTGAATGCATGTACCAATTTAACTGAAATTTAGTATTTATGTTTGTGGAACCTTGAGAAAAATTTTTTTGTATAAATTGTCCCGGTAGGTGTCGCTATGGTGGAATTATAATGAAAATTTTAACGAATTAAACAATTTGACTGAAATTTAGAATGTATATTTGTTTTATTACGAGAATTTTTTTTGTATGTATGGACCCGCAGTTGATTTGGCTGGGGTTGAATTATTTCGACAATTTATATCGATTGTCCGATTTTACTTAAACTTAAAATATATTATTTTTTTGGCATGAGAAAATCTATCTATATATATAAAAATGAAATGGTCCACGTATGTAAACCCATCACTTGAGAACGGCTGGAGCGATTTGGCTGATTTTTTTTTTTATTTGATTCGAAATAGATTGCGTAGATTTTTTGTGTTGAAAAAAATCAAATCCAGGTGGCGCTAGGGTGGATTTATATCGAAAATTTGAATGCATGTACCAATTCAACTGAAATTTTGAATGGATATTCGTTTGATCAGTTGATTTGGCTGGGGTTAATTTATTTCAATTATTTTCCATTTGTCCCAAAATTTCAGTGAAAGTTAGGGTTGGGCTGTAGATGGTCACCCAGAACGCAAAATGGCCTAAGGTAGAATGGCGAACATTTATGTTGGTGCACTTCCTATAGAATTAGAGAGCTTCACAAAGTGGTTTTTCGCATTTCGAATTAAGGGGACAAACACGAAAATGTGAACAACTGTTGCTCTCACCCAGACCAAGCGGTGAATAGGGCTGTTGAGCCAAATGAAGGGATTTTTGGAAATTGGTACTCCTTGGAAAAAAAGGGGCAAAGTACTATCATGGCTCAGACCAAACACCTAAAGTATTAATCACCCAGTACACCAACGCTGAAAGTTATATGTCAGTCAACCGACTTAAAAATGTGGTTTTAGAATATATGCCTATCAATAAGTAAGTTTTTATCATATCCTGGACGACACTGCTAAACCATTTTAGCAATTCTTACAAATATTATCTCTTAGATTTATATTAAGTACAGAATATGTCCGGGAATACCTCGCCCTTTAAATTTAAATAATTCAGAGGCCAAGTAATAAACCAATCGTTATTAGATTTCAACTGCACTCAACATCTTTTAAAATAATTTGGAGGCAGGACGAAGTCTGCCGGGCCAGCTAGTTTGTTATAAAAAAACGGCACCTAAGAAAATTTTTTAAAAATCATTTTCATGATAATGAGGTTAATATCTACGGAAAAATTGTTTTGAAGTCTTATTTGCACAGAAATATCGAAAATTTGTGGGCTGGTGATATTGTTTTTAGTACCAGCAACAAAAATAGAAACTAACAGGTATAAGTGAAGAACTATTCTTCATACAAAAGTTCTTGGTAACATAACGTAAAGTGTTACTTGCACGACCATATGCAATGCTGTGAACAAATTATTGAAATGCTTTTCATGTACAAACACAAAAATTCATTAATTGATGACATATCCCTGTAATAGGCTTTCACTGCTGACGAGCAAGGTAATTTGTTCTTGTTGTCGTTTATTTTCTTCACCATGCATTTGTGATAGTTCTCTTCTTTTCTCTACATTTCTTACAAAATTACTTTTTAGCATTATTTGTAATCGTGGCGCACATCACTTTACATGTGGCATAATTCGGCGAATAAGAAGTGCATTCCATAGAATTTAATAACTTTTAACTTAATGCAATTTAATTGATCTACCTAAACATTAGTACTCACGTACATACATACTTTAATGATTTACATAGATGAAAATCCTTTAGGATTTACTCTTTGATGTACAAACACACATGTATCTGCTTTTGTATTTGTGCTACAAAATAGTATAGAGGACGCATCATATAAGGTCACATTGTGACATTGAGATTCCTCTGGCAAAGTTGTCTTTCTCTCCTTGTGGAGTTTATTTGCTTGTATAGTATGTACTCAAGATTACTAACAAAATTCTAAAGTCACAAGAGTGACCAGACAATAAGCCAATTCATGCAAGTCAGCAAAAATTCAGCATTTCACTGCTGTTGCTTTTGTGCTTCAGATGCTACTCCCGTTTAAATGTAGGATATAATACAACCGCTATGGGTAGTAAAATATTATTTCACATAAACTTCATCCCCTTGCCACCTCACAATCCTTCGCAATAATCAAAATATGAATTCTGAAATATTAACAGAGACAAACGGACGCACAGGAAGAAGAATGCGTACAGTGACGTTTAAAACTTTACACATTTACATATATGCGTTTGTATGCATTAGTGACTGGTAAACCGACTTCGATTTTAGTTGAAAATCGATTTTCGGCATATAAAAACGATGTAACGTGAATTTTTCTAAAAAAAAAATAAAACAAAAGCGAAAAATAAATATAGTTTTTATAATTTTTGAATAAAAACAGGATGAAAAAACAATTGAAACTTGAATGTTAGCTAAAAAAATATTTTTACTAATTAAAAATATGACGATTTTGTTCGAAAGTATTTTTGTTGGGTTCTATTTAAATTTCCAAAAATTTTAAAAAAGTTGTACCAATTTGAAAACAACCTTTGGAAAAAAATTTCTGCATTGTTTTACAAATTATTTTTATCCTCTGTTAAATTTAGAAAGGCCATCAAAAATTAATTTCACTAAGATTTGGGAAGCATTGCCTTCAACTGTGGCTAGTGTACAGAAGACGAATGCTGAAGTTCTGCCTCATTCTATCTCTGATTAAATAAATAACAAATAAAATACAATTACAATTTGTTATTTGAATAAAAATTTGTTGAATAACGTCCAACACTGTTTATACCTATAAAAATTATTTTAAAAAACCTTAAAGTATCCCAAATAAAAACTGCTAATACATACACATTTTTATCGAAAAATCAAATTTTAATAACTTTCAAAGCGCTGCTTTAGAAGCTATGAGCAATCATCTCTTGCATTACATGAAATATTGAAAAGCTTTTCGCTTTTCTGTAATATTTTAGACCCACATAACGGGAACTACAGTTTAACATCAATTCCGAATGGGAAGCAGAATGTTAAAATATTACTCGGTGAGGCTCAAAAAATAATAATATGTTAACATTCGAGGGGTAGAGGTTACGGCCGTTTATTTACAAAAAAATGGTTTTTATAAAAAAAATAGCTGACCCGGCAAACGCTGCTCTGCCATACAAATTCGGACCCGGCAAACTTCGTCTCGCTCCTAAGGTAACGAATTCCTATAAGCTCCAGAGGTATAGTAAAACACAGTTAGTTCATGCTTTAATGTGATTTATTTGAATTTAATCGAAAATAGTGAAGAGCGCTCTGATTAACAATGTTTTTCGATTTGACTTTGGAATTTATCTCAAGCTCAAGACTAAGGGTTTTGAAATAAGTTAGCAGAATGATATTCTCATAGTGCCAGGCAGTCTGTACAGCTGTTTCGGATTCAGCCACTAATCCTCATCAGCAGACTTTGGTATAATGATTGCAAAATGTTTATCAAGTCTTATGCACCAGAATTAACAACAAAATGATAATTCTTTCTTGAGTGCACAGACTCTAAAAAATTCATAACCATTTGTTTTCCGGCGTAAAAACAAACAATGAAAATTATGCGGCGGAGTTCCTGACACATCTAAAAAATTCAAAAATTCTGTCGGATAGTTAGTCGCCTCATTCTCGTTGGTCACACTGTCAACGGATTTGTATGAATGCTGTTTTCCATCGATTCGACTTTGAATAATAACATTCAAGCTATCGACGACCTTATTCTTCGCTGCTAGTATGGCCCGTTCACTTATCCAATCTAGATTTTTATAATTTTTTGCAATGCCGGGGAAAACTTTTGTGATGAGTTCCTCCTTTGACGATGTAAACTCGAAAAAATTTGCCCGGAACGTCATCAATCCAGTTAAAACATCAACAGAAATTTGGCCATTACCAAGTGCCAGTAGCTGTCTTGAAAATTCAGTAACGACAGTAACGATTTCAGGCATGCGTTAATTTCATAAGCAGCAGTAGATTTTGGGATGACGGGAAGCGTTTGACGAAAATACCATAGCCACACCAAATCATCTCGAATCACTTCGTAAATCCTTAATCTTTCGGTCAACTGCCTTCAAAACTCATTTGTGTGCCATCGTGCATTCATTCCAAATGATGATTTTGCATTCTCCCAACAATTTCGCTGCACGTTGGCTTGTCAACCGTGAGAAGGTTTTGAAAAATCGGACCAATGCGTTATTCTCATGCATAAGATTTTGAAATTGTTCGATCATTTCGTATTTAATCTTTTAACATAATAATCTCAAATTTTCCAAGCATCATAACGAATTTTCCACCTTTACGTCGACAGAAATCATTAAATCAAGCGATACAGTGCAAATTTTCGTCGAAAAATCTAAATTTTTCCAGTTTTTACGGAATATTGCGAGTTTTCCACCAGTTTTTCTATTATCTATTATCCGAAATATTACAGATTAACATCGTCCAAAATAATCAATCATACGATAAAATTTAAAATTTCGTCTAAAAAAAATTGAATTTGTTGGCATTTTTTCGCAATTTGTCGACAAAAATGTTCTATTTTTCCATACTTTTTTTCTATTTTTCCATTCGAAAAGTCATTTTGGAATAATTATCCGAAATTTTTCACAGTTCCATCGTCCAAATTTATTAAATCTTACTATAAAATGCAAAATTTCGGCGAAAAAACAATTTCAAACTTTTTTAATTTTTCCGGAAATTTTCGCATTTTTCAACAAAAATTTCCCATTTTTCTATTCAAAAGCCATTCTGTAACAATTGCACACAAAATTCCGTACAAAAGACAATTTTCGATTTTTCCAATTTTCCGACTTTTCCGGAAGATTTTCCCAAAACTTTTTTCACATAAACCTTCTGGCAATAACGAACAAATGAAAAAAAGTTTGAGCAAAATCGGCCCAGCCGTTCTCAATTGATGAATTACTATACATTTTTGCCACCATTTTTATATATATAGATTTAAGATTCCAAGTATTTCCCATATATCTCGATAAGGTTGCATTTTAGAGCTCTACCTCCCTTTAGCTTTTTATTCGTCTTCGTACCCTCTAACTATAAATGCATAGAGATATAGGACACCCTGTAGTCAACAAAAGTGTTTCAGTTAAACCGCAGAAAACACAAAATCGCCAAAAACACGCAAAAAAATTTTTTCCATCTGAACAATACGATGTTAAAGATTATATTTAATCACAAATTGAAGGGGTGAAAAGTGGTGATGCATAACTTTTTGTCCATAGTTCGATTTTGGTACCCATAGAAATTAACAAAAATAGCATATTTTTCAATGCTGCTTTACTAGTAGGAATTTGAATTATAACTTTATTTAGCTAAGTGGATTAAATAATATTAACCTGCTTTATAATTTTCCATTTTACTTAAATGTTTAAACTAACCACTCGCCTTCAGATAGCCTGCTAAAAACCTTAACGCAACAAAATAGAAAATGCACAATTAGCAACAAGTAACTTTGACAGCGTGTAGAAAACGAATGTAAGCAAAAGGAATGAAAAACTAACGGAAACTAGTTAAGCATTCTGTTCTCTTTACCCTACAATCGGTAATTATTAAAAACAATTTTGGCCGCCCAGATCGTGAATTACGCCCTCTGTGTGGCGACCAAATAAAAGTCACTCGCATAATAGTCGTGTATTTTTATACCATCACCCTTAGGGATGAGGGTATATATCATTTGATACGACCCAAAAGTGTAACACATAGAAGGAGTCACTTCAGACCCTAGGTTTCTTTGAACCAACTTCGATTCATGACTTTTTAAGTCGTTTGAGCCATGTCCGTCTGTCTGTCTGTCTGTCTGTCTGTCTGTCTGTCTGTCTGTCTGGTGGCTGTCCGGCTGGTTCGCACGATAACTTTCGAAAGACGCAACCAAATCTTTTGAAATTTTGCACGAGTTATTATTTTCTCAAAACTACTTACGGTATTGCAAATGGGCTACATGGCCCAGCCCCTTCTGGTACCTCCCATACAAATACATCATTCCGCCCACTTCAGAAATTGAGTAATAATATCAATACACCCTACGGGATCGTCCCCAAATTCTGTATTTAGTAAAACTATAATAGGATAAAGTTTTGGAAAAAATTTTGAAAGCCTAACCACGCCCCTTCTGGTACCTCCCATACAAACCTACCTTTCCGCCCACTATGGAGATGGAGAAATAATACCAATAAATCAAACGTGATCGTACCCAAATTCTATTTTTAGTAAAGCAATAACGAGATAAAGTTTTGGAGAAAAAAATTGGAAGTCTATCCACGCCCCATCTGGTACCTCCCATACTCATCTGGTACCGCCCACTTTAGAAATCGATTAATATTATTAAAAGACCTAACGCGATCGTGCCCAAATTCTGTATTTGGTAAAGTTCAAGCAGGATAAAGTTTTGGAGAAAAAATCTGGAAGTCTAGACACGCCCCATTTGGTACCTCCCATACAAATGTACCACTCCGCCCACTTTAGAAATAGGGTAATAATATCAATACACTAGACACGATCGTGCCCAAATTCTGTATTTTGTTATATTATAACAGGACAAAGTTTTGGAGAAAAAATTGGAAGTCTAGACACGCCCCTTATGGTACCTCCCATACAAATGTACCTTTCCGCCCACTTTAGGGATGTAGTAATAATATCAGTACACCCAACGCAATCGTGCCCAAATTCTGTATTAAGTAAAGCTATAACAGCATTAAGTTATGGAGAATAAATCTGGAAGCCTAACCACACCCCTTCTCGTACCTCCCATACAAATGTACCACTCTGCCCACTTTCGAAATCGAGTAATAATATCAATATAATAGAAAATTATTTGTTTTACTGAGGGTAAGGGTAAATGTAAGTCGGGTTGCCCGACTGAAACTTTCTAACTGGTTTTAATTACAAATCGATTAATTTCAATAACTCAAGACTTAAACAATATCTTATATTGGGTGATGGTATTTATCAGTCAGTTTAACTGACTGAAATTTCTGTACTGGTTTATACCATCACCCTTAGGGATGAGGGTATACATCATTTGATACGACCCAAAAGTGTAACACATAGAAGGAGTGACTTTAGACCCTAGGTTTCTTTAAACCAAATTCGATTCATGACTTTTTAAGTCGTTTGAGCCATTTCCGTCTGTCTGTCCGTCTGGCTGTCCGGCTGGTTCGCACGATAAATTTCGAAAGACGCCACCAAATGTTTTGAAATTTTGCACTAGTTAATATTTCCCCAAAACTACTTACGGTATTGAAAAAGGGCTACATGGCCACGCCCCTTCTGGTACCTTCCATACAAATGTACAATTCCGTCCACTTTGGAAATCGAGTAATAATATCAATACATCGAACTCAATCATTCCCAAATTCTACATCTAGTAAAGCTATAACAGGATAAAGTTTTGGAAACAAAAAATTTAAAGTCTACCACGCCCATTTTGGTACCTCCCATGCAAATGTACAACTCCCACCATTTTAGAGATGGAGTTATAATATCAATACACTCATCACGATCGTGCCCAAATTATGCATTTTGTTAAGTTATAATAGGATAAAGTTTTGGAAATATTGGAAGTCTAGCCACACCCCTTCTGGTACCTCCCATACAAATGTAATTTTTCGCCCACTTTAGATATGGAGTAGTAATATCAATAAATCCAAGGCGATCGTACCCAAATTCTTTATTTTAGTAAAACTATAGCAGGATACAGTTTTTGGGAAAAAAAAAAACTGGAAGTCTATCCACGCCCCATCTGGTACCGCCCACTTTAGAAATCGATTAATATTATTAATAGAACTAACGCGATCGTGCCCAAATTCTGTATTTAGTAAAGTTCAAGCAGGATATAGTTTTGGAGAACAAATCTGGAAGTCTAGACACGCCCCATCTGGTACCTCCTATACAAATGTACCACTCCGCCCACTTTAGAGATGGAGTTATAATATCACTATACTCGACACGATCGTGCCCAATTTATGTATTTTGTTAAGTTATAACAGGATAAAGTTTTGGAAAAAATATTGGAAGTGTAGCCACGCCCCTTCTGGTACCTCCCATACAAATGTACTTTTCCGCCCACTTTAGATATGGAGTAGTAATATCAATAAATCCAACGCGATCGTACCCAAATTCATTATGTGGTAAATCTATAGCAGGATACAGTTTTTGAGAATAAAACTGGAAGTTTTGCCACGCCCCTTCTGGTACGCCCCATACTCATCTGGTACAGCACACTTTAGAAATCGATTAATATTATTAATGGACCTAAGCGATAGTGCCCAAATTCTGCATTTAGTAATGCTTTAACAGGATAAAGTTTTGGAGAAAAAATCTGGAAGTCTAGACACTCCCCTTCTGGTACCTCCCATACAAATGTACCACTCCGCCCACTTTAGAAATCGAGTAATAATATCAATATAACAGAAATTTTTTGTTTTACTGAGGGTGATGGTATATGTAAGTCGGGTTGCCCGACTGTAACATTCTTACTGGTTTTAATCCCTCATGCCACAGTTAACAAATGGGTTTTGCTGTGAGCGTCACCATTTAAGTAATGGAACGACTGTATCGTTCACTTTTGGGTGAAAGTGTGCTACACACAAATTCTTTAACATTTCATTTCGGATTGTCCCAGAATGTCTTGTTGTTTTGTGAGTTGATTTTGAAAAATAACTTTTGGCAAAAATGCTTCCTTCCATACATTCAAATCTATTTGAGTTCTTGCAAAACTGCATTCCATAATAATGAAAGAATTTACTTATATACTCGTATCAACTTCAACTTTGGAACACATACAAATATTTACTTATTTGCAAACAAATGCATACACAAATACATACTTACGTCCATCTGTGTGTTGAAGGACATAAAATACAAACATACACAATTATTACATTTATTGGAAATCCTTGTTTATATCAAGAACATAAAAAATATGTGTTTGAGAGATATCGTAAGCGAAGAAGTAATGTGTGTATGTACATTAGGGTGGAGGGAATTTTTTTTTCATTTGGTTTTTCCTCTACTATCTGTCGATGACAAATCGTCCCCTTAATATAACAATAGTGTATGTGCTCATACACCATTATTTTTTTATTGCATATTTAGAATCTCCTTCATTGATCCTATGCCTGGTCAAAATTTCGTTAAAATCTACTTGCACAAAGTGCGTCAAAAGGTCATTGGACAAAATAGTGTATAATATCGTCTTCAAAAATTTCCATCAATAAGTGTGTAAGCTCAAATGCGCTATTTTATTTGAAATTGCCTCTCCAAAGTTATTAAAATAATGATAGTGTATACGCATCATACTCCATTTTAGTCTGTGGAAATAAATACAATTTATCAAAACTTTTACTCGTAAAATAGCTTATAAAAATATACACTATTTTATCTCAAAAGTTTGTGAAAAAACTGTTATTCTTCGTGACTCGCAGTCATTTTTTTTTAAATTACAAGGATGAAATAGGCGCAATTTTTTAGATGAGCCATATGTAGCAGAGAGAGAGAAAGAATTTGAATGATTTTCTACTTATTTGTTACAAATTGCTATTTTGCTATTGAATAAAACAGTGTATACCATACAAAATAAAATAGTGTACCAGATACTTCATACGAATTTTTAAAAAATAAAACAGCCTATATGGCGTACTTGCTTTTTGAACGGTATTATGTATTCCTTGTAAAAACCACCATAAAAAACCTATATTAACCGCGATATTGAGGTTTTAATAGACATCCGATTTGACGAAAACTTTAAACTCGATTTTCTCAAAACAACAAAAAAATTATACACTATTGTTTTATTAAGGGGACGAAATAGTCTTAAATGTTTTAGTACAAAATGTCAGCTTTGTTTGCTAACATTAAACTTGATTTTTTGAAAAATCCATGTAACAGCTACAAAAAAAGTTTATTTTAAATGTTATTATATGATTAATATTAGTTACTACATAATGAGAAATAACAAAATTATATCGTCCCCTTAATAAAACAATAGTGTATAATTTTTTTGGTGTTTTGAGAAAATCTAGTTTAAAGTTTTCGTCAAATCGGATGTCTATGAAATTTACGAAGAAAAAATTATACACTATTTTTTCCAGTGACCTTTTGACGCACTTTGTGGAAGTAGATTTTGACGAAATTTTGACCAGCCATAGAATCAATGATGGAAATTCTAAATATGCAATAGAAAAATAATGGTGTATGTGCACATACACTATTGTTATATTAAGGGGACGATATTAAATTAAGTCAAAAAGATTGACTAAGGGGGCTTACAAAAAAGGCGAATAAAAAGATAAACAAACGAGCTTAAGAGCTTTCTTTAAGTTTTCATTTAAATAATTTTTTTCACTTTGGAAAAAAACTTGTTTTTGGAAAACAAAATCGTTCAAAATAAAGTCGTAGAACTTTAGTTCATCGCACGAATAATAATTATCTGTATGGTTATCCATTAACAATACAGGAGAAGCAAAATAAAAAAAAAATTTCACACCGCCCTAATGTACATACATATACATATACATATACATTTGTGTTGCTACGTGTTTGAAGCACTGCAAATCATTTGGAATATTAAATATATACTTGCAGATGTTCTCACGTTTGCCCATGTGTGGCATCTCAACACGAATGCGAATTATCATCCATACGACGCACTAACGAGAATTTTGTCTCAGAAACCGGAAAAAATATTTTAAACTAAACTTAATTCAATTCTATTCCCATTGTCATCGACGTCGTTTTTATGAAAACATTACATCGATTCAACTTCGCCGTCACATCAATGCTATTTCTGTATTCTGTAACTAACTTGCGACGATGTCGACTGCCTGTTCCATTCACCAATAGACGTATCAATACCTTAAATTGGAACAGTTGGACAATATTTAGAGGTCGCTCCAAATTTCAACCTTTTGGTTATGTGTATTAAGTTACATACAGTTTACAGTGTAATATCATAAATTTATGGCGACATCCAAATATTGTCCGATTTGTCTGAAATTTGAAATGTATATTTAGCACAAAATTTTAATGTTTTTGCATTTTGAGCCAGTCAACGAGTAATGTACTTAAAAACTTAATTTACCTTTACTCCCATGAACGCGTTGTTGTGAATTAACACGATTTTTATTTTAGACTTACAACAAACGGCTCCTACTTGTTTATCGACGAATGCGAACGTCAACGTTTGAGAAGCTTCCACAAAACATGCCGATTGACTCGAACCACGGATCTCCCGCATTGTGCCATTATGCCACGGCCGGTCCCATGTCTAATGTATATAAGTGTTAAAATCATAATTTGTGGTCAAAGAAAACTACTTAAGCCCTAATAAGGCTGCATTTAATTATGTGCTGAAAGATATAGTTCCTAACGTATGCGGAATGAAATTTGCAAGTTTTATTACTGAAAGTAAAGTATTTATAGCCATTTCAGCGAACTTTTTCGTGTAGACAAACGTCAGATTGCTACCCAGACGATCGAGTTTTTATTTGTGTTTTCTTTCTCTTTTCGCCGGGGAGTAAATGCTCATTTCACCCATTTTCCTTTTTTCAAAGTACATTGTTGCCGATTTGTGTTTTTCAACGCAATTAATACCGCAATCTCTGATGGCCGCGTGGCCTGAACTGAGTACGAACTAAGAACTACCCCTTCCCTGTCTTTTAGCGACTGTTTTTCCCAGTGGGGCGGCTAAGGGACATACGTTCGTTGACCTTAGAGGTCACTCGACCGTCATTCCAAAGGTCGTCGGTCCGTATTTCTATCAAATCCAATCAGCGTCTGTTCTCACAGTGAGCGGCTAATGGTCAGCGTCTGTCTGCAGTGGAGCGGCAGTTTGTTGGCATTTAAGATGCAACCTTAATTGTCGTACAAAGTCTTTAGAGTCTCACTAGCATGAAGAGGAATACTCTCTTGGAGTATTGCCAAGATTCCCGCTGAACCCTCCGACCCTATGGAAATCCTGTCAATCCTACAATACAGTAATTATCTACTACCCACACAGGACTGGAAAGTAGTTAAGGTTACTGAAGCGGTAGAAGACTCCAAGAAGGCCACCATTACCATCAATAGTGACACGCTTCTGCCACTTAGGAAGACACAAGGGAGGGTGTTTCATGGATTTGACTCCGTCTTCCTGCGTGTCTACAAGAGCTATGACAGAAATAAGTCCTTAGCTCAAGAGAGCTCCAGCATCGCAGACAACAAAACGTCGTGTTCATCAGCCAATGAAGAAATAAACTTGGTGTCTAGCCTGGCGAGCGAATTCCTTGGCAAAATGAACGTGGCAATAGATGAAGACGACAACTGCACGGCTGCAGTCGAGAACAATGATCAGGCATCTTGGATTATGAGTTGCTACATGGCACACGACCATGCAGATGATCCACCTGGCCCTACCGTAAGAAAGGTAACGTCCCACCTGAACAATAGAAACGTTCCTCTGATCATATGTGCGGATGCCAATGCGCACCATACTATCTGGGGTAGCTCAAACATCAACCTAAGGGGTGAGTCGCTTTTCAACTCGATTATTGAGAACAAACAGATTGCTCGTTTTCTGACCATCTATATATCGACTTTGACCTTTCGCTCGAAGTGGATTCAGAGGATAGCTATATTAATAAAAGGAAAACTAACTGGCTTATCTTTAATGGGTTTATAGAGAGCAAGTTACCCAGGTGTCCGGCCTCTATCGATGATAAGTCTACACTGGACTCCACGGTTGAAATACTAACTAACGTCTTAGCTGAGGCAAGGGAAAAATACTGCAGCAGAACTGACAGGAAAGGCAAGGCTAAGCCATACTGGTGGAATGCAGATATTGCGGCAAAACGCAGGGAATGCAGGAAACTATTTAACAAGGCTTAGAGAGATTTTATCCTCGAATCCAACAATACCATCGTACGTACAGAGACCAGATGGTACATGGAAGCACACTTCCCAGGTTGTCGGGAAAGCGACTACCAGTTCATGGAAACTCGGTCGGCCATAACTTTGATATCTCAGACATACCGATTACTAAACATCGAATTCAATGGGCTATCAAAAGTTTCCACTCTTTTAAGTCACCGGGACCTGATGGAATTATTCCAGCGAATCTACAAAAGAACATCGAAGTATTGTCGCCCTGGCTTCTGACTATATTCCAACGAGATGGACCCCCTACAAAATTGTGGTTATCCCTAAAGGGGGGAAGGCATCCCATACTAAAGCCAAGGATTTTAGACCAATCAGCCTATCTTCCTTCTTACTCAAGACTATTGAGAGAATAATTGATGCATATATCAGATCATCTCTTAAACCGGAGGTCCTGTCAGCATGCCTACACGAAGGACAAATCCACGGAAACTCTTTTACATTCGATAACCAGCCTCATCGAAAGATACCTGAACTACAAGGAATACGCCCTCGCTGACTTCCTGGACATTGAGGGAGCTTTTAATAATGTCAACCCTGAATCTGTAATTGACTCAATGGAACAACTGGAGATCAACCCAGTGGTCATCGCCTTAGTTGTTAACTGCTAAAATTTAGGCGCATTCAAATATTTCCAAGGTGGCGGTTCGCGGCACTCCACAGGGAGGAGTACTCTCTCCACTACTATGGAATCTCAACATCAACACTCTCCTGAGGAAGATGGAAAGTGCTGCACAACCGTCGCATATGCGGACGACGTGGGACTAATAGTCACAGGCATGGATCCGAAACTACTCTCTGAGCTACTGGAATCTGCGCTGAAACTTCTTTTAAAATGGTGTCATGACTATGGACTGGGTGTAAACCCGAGTAAAACTAAACTGGTGCTATTCACACGGAGATACACAATCCCTTAATTTGCCAAACCTAAATTAAATGGTGTCGCACTTACACTCTCTGATAGTGCCAAATACCTTGGGCTAATATTGGACAGTAAACTGAATTGGAATCTGAACACTCAGACCAGGATTTGCAAAGCGGCAACGGTTCTATACTGCTACAAAAGGGCAATCGGCCACAATTGGGGAATTAGCCCCAAGAACATAAACTGCTTATACGAATCAGTTATTTAACCCATCTTATTCTACGGATCGGCAGTCTGGTGGCTGGCGCTAGATAGAGCGTCCCAAAGGCTGAAATTCGAACGCATTATGAGACTGGTGGCAATCATGATAACAGGGGCACTTAAAACTACTCCAACTAAGGCACTGCGATTCTAAACTGGTTACCACCGGACATTGAGGCGAGGAAAATAGCATTGAATAATGCAATGCGTTTAGACGTCAGAAAAGCATGCAAGCACAGGAACTACGGTAATGCCAAAATTCTGAACCTAATCAATGTGAGCTGCCACACCGATTACACCATACCTGAACCTCTATTCGATCCGGGTTTTATAAGGAACATCGCGGATAGGTCCTACTACGATGATAATGATAATGCCCTAAACTGTGGGGAGGATGTCATCCTAATTTTCACGGACGGTTCAAAATCAAAGGAAAGATCGGGCTGTAGAACTTTTCGGAAGAGTTGAATTTGGAACTATCAATCAGGCTACCAGACCACTGTAGCATAGTTCAGGCCGAAATAGCGGCCATTAGAATAGCCGTAGAGAAAATTCAGTATCTTGGGATATTGGACGGCAATATTCATATCCTTACTGATAGTAAAACGGCTTTCAGATCTCTAGAGAACGTGTACACCACTTCGTGAAATGTTCGAGAATGCCGGTCGTCTCTTGAGGAGATAGCGAGACATTCGACGGTTACCCTTACATGGGTTCCAGGTAATGGGGCATATATGGTAACCAAAGGGTCGATACGTTGGCAATGGCCGCCACAGCCGTGAACTCGGTAGTAGTTTACGGTCCCATTGGGATTCCTCTCACAAGGGGGAAACAGCTCATTGCAGGGAAACTGAACCTCATTGCGGAACAGAGATGGGCAAGAGAACCCACCTGCACGGCGCACAGAGGGGCAGAATCGCAAAAAATGGAGATTAATTGAAAAATTAAAAATTGATTTTTTGAAAAATACTTAGTATCCGATTAAAACATATAAAATTCTACATCACTACTGAAAATATCAATGTCATATGTATTTTTCTTGTCAAGCTGCATTGTATTTAATTTAAGTAATTTTTGAGTTATTCACGCACAATAGTGTTAATTGAAATTCGGTATATTTCGACGCTTAATACATAGTTTTTCGCAAGCCAAAAGTAATACTTTTATAATAAAATCTTTAAATTCAGGTATTTTAGCGTTGTTCTAAAAATAATTGTATTAACAAAAGTTGTGTAGAAATATTTTTAAATTTTTTTTTTTTAAAATATGTCAATTTTTGGCTATTTACAAAATATTCGTGGATATTTAAATATGAATGGTGTCAGTTGGCGTTCAAATATTAATTTTTTAAGAAACTACAGTTCCTAGGCTTTCATATTCAGTAATAACATGTTGCGCGTTTTTGCGCGAAATTTTTTTATTAAATTAATTGTGAAAATAGTCACTCAAGCAAAGAACACCAGTTCTTGTCTTTTGTTTGCATTTGCTTCGTTTTCGTTGTTATAATTTGTATTTTTGTATGTCATTGGCAACTGTGTGTTACAATGACATAAATAAGTTTTTAATACATGGCCCATAAATCATTTCGCAAGCGCTATTACAGATCGGTGAACTGTCTGAGGTAGCCCAGGAAGCCCGAAACAAAGATTTTGAAAACTATAGAGAACCTTTTTCTAGCAAATGTAGTCGGGAGGATTGCAATCGGGACATATTAAATAGGTTCCTACTAAGTTCAGATCCAATCCTATCTTGTAAACAAAATTGCCGAAAAAAATCCACCAACTTCCAAAATCAGTTGTAGATCTACTAGTTTCGCCCTAAGTTTTGACGAACGTGGCACCAGAAGGCACAAATCATAATACATATGGCGACAATGATTATATCGAGGGCGATGTTTATAGTATGATGACTTCGGGCATATGACTTTGGACATATATATAAATAATTATGTATAATTTTTTTTCCTTTTTTGTAGACTTGAAGGAACAAGCTATTTACATTTTTGAACAAAACGCTCATCAGACACATCCGTGCACGATCGAACAACTATAATATCTGCTTTGAGTCCGATATATTACATTTACGATACAATTATCCTCCTTTCGTCTACGTATATAATAAAAATAAATTGATTACTATGTAAAAATTGTATTACTTTTTTCAAAAAAATAAAAAAAAAATCGACTGAGCCAGAGCAATTTTTGAAAAGGTGGCGTGGCACCGTACTATTCCACCTTGGATGTAATTCGTACTGTACAATCAACATATATACCAAATCTCATCTTGATACCTCTAATAGTTTATGAGATATATCCGTTTTAATTTTCAGGTTATATGGGCGGTGCCACGCCCGTTTATCCAATCATAACCAAGTCTGGTCAAAGACTATATCAGGTCAACAGTACAACATTTGTAAAGTTTCATGATAATCGGCCTATTACTATGGCCGCTAGAGCGATTTTTAATAAAGGGGGAGTGGCACCGCCCACTTTTCCAAAAGATGTTTAGCATATGTCAATCAGTGATAATGTAGCATTCTAATAGTGAAAGAATTTTTAAATTCGGATAAGTAGTTTAATTAATCTCCATTTTTTGTGATTTGGCCCCTCTGTGCGGCGACCAAACAAATTTGGCATACAATGGATTTACAGAGGACACAAATTGTGCTGAACTTGTCCAGAGTCCACCTGAGGAACAGCATAGCTGTAATAACTGGTCACTGCCGGTTGGTAAACACGCTAAGAGGCTGAAACTACCCTACAACGATTTTTGTAGAAGCTGTAATGATGAGGAAGAAGAGGAGACCACGGAGCATCTTCTATGTCACTGCCCTGCTTTTGGTGACCTGAGATACGATACGCTTGGTCATCGGACACTTCTAGACAATACTTGTCTATCAGTAAGGGATTTGCGGAACATCCATGCCTTCATTAGAGCAACGAAATGGCTTGACAGCGACGTTGACCGAACAGAATAGGAACATTTGGTGCGAAAATCTTAGAATGGTATCACAACGGGACTCGTACTAGGACCCAAGTGAGCTGTGTTCAAAGTGGCTGCCGAATTAACCTAGCCTAACCTAGTTGTACATTGTTTGTTCTTTCGTTTTTTTTCTGTATTCCAATTGTGTTAAGATAATTTTTTGTTCGTTTTACTATGACATTGAAACAAATTTTCAAGCTCCCTGGACGATTTAGCCGCTTCACCATTAGTTTTTTTTTTCGATGCCTTGACATATTTGATAAATCGCCCCAAATTCAATCTTTACTAGAACCAGGTTTTCTTTCTGAGCTTTTTATTATTTTATACTTCGCCTAGATACTTCCGCGACTTTCTCCTTGGTCAGGAAAATGAAAAATTATTTTCGACTTTGGCCAAGATGGAAAAGAGTCGCAAAAAATACAAATTACTTTTTGACATAGTTCTTCTTTTGTTGTCATGGTAAGAACAATTTTCGAGCTATTAGTACTAAATTCAAATATAACAGTAAACATTAGAAGATTGATCTTCGTTTTACTTTCACAGCTTAAGAAAAGTTGTGCAGATTTCATTCCGCATCTGTTTCAGTCATAATAAAGTTGTCAGCCAATGATGACCTTACGACAGGGGTTTTACCACCTAAGTGTAGGCAATGCATTTTAAATTGGACTGTCGCAGCCAGTAATTGCAAGATTTTAAAACACTGAATACATTTAAAAGCTAATTTTTCCACAACTTTCACAATTGGAAATGGTTGATGAAGAAAAATCGAAAGCAAAACTAGATTTGTAAATAAAATAGGATTTATTGGATGTGTCGATGGTCACAAGAAGAACACAATCGTTTCTACAACCGCAAAGAATTTTTTAGTATCTCTTAAAGGCGGTCAAAGGAATTAAGTTTTTCTTTAAATTTTTTCACATCGCCTTTTAAAATTGGACGGCACTGTTCTGAAATCCATTTAGGTAATTTTTTCAACACATCACCCGTTTGGTACCGAAAATTTTAATTCTTGACATCTTGTTAAAAGTATATAAAAACAAAATTTTTGGGTGACATTAATAATTCTATGCCCGAGTCCAAAAAATATTAAAATCGAACAAAATATTGGTGTTTCAAAATATATGGTTTAGTTTTTCGATTTACCAAACACAATTTTTTTTATCATATTTTGAGTAACTTTTTAGTTATTTTTGGGCATAAAGGAAAGAAAATTTGTGAACAACTTTTTTTACAAAGTCCAAAAAATGGTACCAAAATTACTTAAAAGTTACTCAAAATAAGACAAAAAAAAATTTGTTCGGTGACTCGAAAAATGTAAAATCGTCCAGGGACCCCGAATTTTGGGAGTAAGTATGGCTTCTGCAGATCAGTTTAACCCACCTTGCACATACTCAACCGTCCCTAGGTGATCCCTTCTGTTCTGTATTTACTTTTCTCTTTTTCGTAAATAATTTTATTAATTTTTTCACATTTTACATAGTTTTTTTTTGCTCTCTTGAATTAGAATGAATATATAAGAAACTTGTTATTGTACATTATCGAAATTAAAATTTGCCAACTTGTCCCTATTAAGCCTTTCTGGCGCGGGACACTTTATGCCTATGAATGTAAATAAAATTGTACAATAAATATCAAAAAAAAAAAGCCCGTCAAAAATAACATATGGGTATTTCAATATGCAGACAAAATTTTTATTTCCAATCAGTGGACGGCAGGACTGGTTGAAATTTGCAGACGTAATTTGTATTTTCAATTAGTGGGTGAAAGTGGAGTGGTCAAACTGCATTTTAGGCCTAGGCCGACATTGATACCATTTAAAATAGTTTGTATTGTAAGAGCGATACACTCTGATATGCAGATAATACGTACCACAACAGATATAAAAATGTAGATGAAATGTTTTTTTTCGGATTTTTTAAACCGATTCTATGTTTATTCGTATGAAGGCGAACATTTCTCTTCGAATAGTGGGCGGAGCGGATAATATTTGATACTCATACATACTCGGCAATATAGACAGGAATAATATAGGACAAAATATTTTATTTCTATATGTGGGCGGAAGGAGCGTGGAAAAAGTGTTTATCGCTAGATCAGTTTTTTAAGTAATTCTATACACAGATAGCGCTCGGCGCTACAACGAAGTGAGCGAAGGGTGCATGAGGAAAGTAAGCAAGCCCAACATCAGGGTTTAGGAACCGTTTTCAAAGTATGTTTAAAAGTAGAATATTGCTGCACTTACACTTGTTGGGCATTTCCGTTAAATATGTTATATAAAGTTTTAAATTTGAATTTTCTTCAATTATGCAATAGTGAAGCATTGCCGGACTCACTAGTAATGTATAAAAGGTTATTGTAATTTGTATGGGAGGTATCAGAAAGGGCGGGGCAAGCTGACCCATTTTGCAGTATATATTACACGCTATAAAATATTAATACCTGCCAAATTCTAGCTTTGTAGAGTCCTCCTACATGAAGTTAGCGACAGAATAGAGATTTAAGTGAAATAAGTCATTATGCTTGGGAGGTACTTGAAGGGGCGTGGATTTTTCGGCCATTTTCCTGGCAACACCGCGACTAGTAATTTTTATGCCACTGATAACACAGTGCAACACACTTCTTCGGAGGTGAACCAAACCAATATCAAACGATAGCATTTGACCTCAGTAACAAAACCCTAAACTCCATTTTGCTCTACTACGTCACAATTTTTTTTTACAGTGGTTTGAAATTCGATTATTTTGGTCAAAAGTCGATTCAAAGAATATGAAAAATCATCTATAAAAATACTTTTAGGGTATTTCTTGTCTTGAGAGACCTATATTAAAACAATCAGGGGAATATTTTTTCCGAACATTTTAACCCTCTAGCTCCCACCCGTATGGGACATTTTTGGCCCAATTTTGAATAACTGTTTAAATGTCCACTTGGAACGGAGGTCAAGAATCTTCGATAGAAATATCCTTTGGAAAATTTCACTAAGAGTCACCGAAGACAAATAACCTCTATGAGTCAAAGGTTTCAAAATAAAATCAAAATGAAATGTTAATAGAACGTTAAAATATCTATTTTTGAGCAAACAGTGCAACACACTTTTTCGGGAGTGAACCAAACAAATATCAAACAATAGCATTTAGCCTCAGTGACAAAACGGTACAGTCCATTTTGCTCTACTACGTCACAATTTTTGTTTACAGTGGTTTAAAGTTTGATTTTTTTGTTCAAAAGTTAAATAAAAGAAAATGAAAAATCATGTGTAAAAATAGATTGGGGTTAGTTCATGTCTTCAGAGACCTACATTAAAACATTCCGGGGAATATTTCCTCGGAACATTTTAACCCTCTATCTGCCACCCATGCTGAACATTTTAAGAAGGTTCAAATGTTCTGATGAAATATTCCCCTGAAAATTTTAATGTATGTCTCCGGAGAGATGAACTATCCCAGATATATATTTACTAGGGTGATCAGTTCGGTTTTCAAAAACCGGCTACTCGGTTTTTTTCACTCATAAAAACCGTCGGTTTTTTTTAAATCCCTATTTTTCGAATATCGAATAATCCGGTTATTTTTTGTCGAATCTCGGTTTTTTGGCGTTCGATATTTTTTATTTAAATTTATTCATAATTGTGTTAAATGTGTTCTCGTACTTGTTTTTTTCCAGTGTTTCGGAAGAGTTTTATTTTTAGTTTAGTTTTATAAATCTTCAATGTTTAATAAGTCGGCTGAAAAGCGAATGAAACAATTTAATAAGGACCTTCAACTTATCCATGATGTTAAGCACCACTGGAATTCTATAACCAATATGGTTTCTCAATTTTTAAAATTGCACAAATGTGTGAATCATACTTTATTGGAGTTAGGACTGACACCATTTAGTGAAAATGATATCGCAATTTTGTCTGTGCTTAGTGACTCCCTTAAACCTTTGGAAATGTCTATACAAAAACTTTCTGCAAACTCTTCGACTTTAGCTGATGCTGAAGGTATTTTTACATTTTTACTTTAACACTTTTCAACAATTCAAAACCAATTATCAATAAATTTGTATGCAATTTTCAAAAGACGTATATCAGAACGACGTGTTCAAATCCTGAATACTCTCATTTTGTATTTAAGTACGAGTAAACTCCCAATTAGTGACGCATTTCTAAAATATTCAATATTAATCGCCTTGTACACTATAAGTCCAAATAGTACACTGAGTGAAAGGGCATTTTCAATGTCAAGTTTTATAAAAACCAAAGAAAAAAATAGGTATACACCCAAGCACTTAACTTGTATTTTATTTCTTAAATGTTAGTTTAGGTAAAACTATAGATTGGTTGGTTGGTTGGTATGCAGGCATCTCCTTCTTCAAAGGAGAACACTTAGGTCCTTATGGACCCATTGTGACACCCGTTGGGCATTTGTGCCATCCCTTCAACCTATGCTATCAGCGGGTGTGCTGACTGATCGCGTTGCCAGTTGTCGATTGGGAATCCGGAGTTTCGATCCAATCCGTCCAGTTGATAATTTTACAAAAGTTGTTAATCCTTCCGATGTCCAACGATGCAAGTTCTTCTATACCATTTAAGAAGGGTTTCCCCAGGGTTTTCAGTCTCCTTCTGTATAGCGCTGGGCAATCACAAATAATGTGGTCGGTGGATGGTTCACTGCTACTGTTTCCGCAGTAGTAGCATTCGCTTTTCGTTGCGAATCCCATTCTTCTCGCATGCTTGCCTATGGGTGCATGTCCCGTCAGGAAGGCAATAATCTTCCTTATCTGGTCCCTCTCAAGACTTACCAGGTACGATGCACGTTTCGCGTTGTATTCTGGCCAAGTCATTTTGGCCTTTCTACAGGTTTCTTCATTCTTCCATCTGTCGTTTGCAATTCTAAACGTTAGATTTTCAATGGTACTTTTACAGGTGAATATAGGGCGAAGTGCTACGTGTTCAACGTCGCTTTCCTGCAGGGCTGAGCCCTGTCTGGCCTCTTCATCCGCTCTACAGTTGCCCTAGATTCCGCTGTGTCCGGGAATCCACGTAACCAGAACTCTGTTGTTCCTGGATATCTCGTTAAGAGATTTCCGGCAGGCACTGACCACTCTCGATTTGATGTCACAGGACTTCAACGAGTTTACCGCCGCTAGACTATCCGTGAACAGGAGAATATCCTCCTGTGATATCTTCCTCACGTTGATCACGTCCGCGGCTCGTTTAATAGCAAGTATTTCCGCTTGGAAAACGCTGCAGAATTCTGGAATTCTCGATCTTATATTTAGGCCCAGATCCGCGGAGTAGATACCGTAGCCGACCTTGTCATCCAGTTTGGACCCATCGGTAAATATGTTTATTGGTCCATACATTGCGTTCTCGTTCTCTGCCCACTCCTTTCTGGAGGGCGTTCTAGTTTCGTATAGAACGTTTGATTTCCGTGTGTTTAGCACGTAGTCAGTTTCGAGTGAGATGTTGATATGGTTCAGGATCTTTGAATGTCCGATGGAACGATCCCAATGATCAATCTCGTTTAGTCGAATAGCCGATTTGAGAGCGGAGCATTTGCAGCTCAGATCAGGTGGTAGTAGATTGAGTATCGTGTAGAGAGCCTTAGAGGGGGTCGATCTCATACATCCGGTTATCAGGAGACAAGAGGACCGTTGAACACGATCCAATTGTTTGAATTTGCTCTTCTTGTCGAGCGCGTACCACCAAACTATAGAGCCGTATTGTAGTATTGGCTTCACTATAGCATTGTAAATCCAGAGTGTTACCTTGGGTTTAAATCCCCATGTTTTCCCGATAGCTTTACGACATGTATATAAAGCTATGAGTGCTTTGCTGGATCTGCTTTCAATGTTCTGTCTCCAATTAAGCTTCCTGTCTAATATAAGGCCCAGGTAGTTCGCCGTATCGGAGAAGTTGAGTTGTTTGCTGCCTAGATAGATGTTGGATGTAGCGGGCGATTTCTGTTTCCGACTGAAAAGTACCAGTTCTATTTTGTCCGGGTTCGCATTGAGCCCTCTACTGGCACACCAGTTTGCCAGGATGTTGATATAGTCCTGCATCCTTTGTTCGAGACAAGATAAACTTCCCCCAGAGACGCAGAGTGCTATATCGTCTGCATACGCTACTACTGTACATCCTTCCGACTCCAACCGTTTGAGAACGTCGTTGACGGCAAAATTCCATAATAGCGGCGATAATACTCCCCCTTGAGGGATGCCTCTAGTCACTCTTCTAGTGAGGGTGTGATTTCCCAGCTTTGAGGTGATAGTTCTCTTTAATAGCATGTTGCGAATCAGCTTGCTAATATGTGAGTTAATATGTAGGCTTTTGAGCTCTGTCATGATGCAGAGGGGTTCGATGTTGTTGAAAGCTCCCTCTATGTCCATAAAAGCAACTAGAGAAAATTCTTTCCTGTCTAGCGATTTCTCTATGGGATACAATAGTGCATGGAGTGCGGTTTCTGTCGATTTCCCCTTTGTGTAAGCATGCTGAGCATTCGAAAGGAGATCCGGGCCGATTGAATTTTTGATGATGTCGTCCATGATTCTCTCAAGGGTTTTCAAAATGAATGAAGTAAGACTTATAGGTCTGAAGTCCTTCGCTTTGGTGTGTGATGGCTTTCCCGCCTTTGGGATGAAGACCACCTTTGCCGTTCTCCATCGTATTGGTAGGTAGGATAATTTCACACAGCCGTTAAAAATAGCCTCCAGCCATGGCAATAGTATCTCCAGTGACTATTGAAGTTTGGCGGGTATGATGTCGTCCGGACCGGGTGATTTGTAGGGATCAAAGTCGTTGATGGCGTCCTTGATCATGTTCCTTTCAATTACCGGTATTCTATCGCATAAGTCGGTAGGTGCGACGGTTATGGAGTTGGACTCTCCCCTGGGGAAGTGGGTATCCGATAGGATTTCCAAGGTTTCCTTTGAGGATTCAGTCCAGGTACCATCATTTTTCATTATGTATGCCGGGGCGCTGGTTGTCGAGGAGAATACTTTCCTAAGTCTACTTACCTCTGCGGTTTTTTCGACATCGTTGGTGTATGTCCTCCATGAAGATCTTTTCGCCTTCTTTAGTAGTTTCTTGAAGAGTCTTAGATTCTCCTTGTACTCCTCCCATTGGCCTGTTCTCTTGGCCTTGTTGAAGGATTTTCTGGTGGAAGCACGGGATCTAGAGATATCGTCGTTCCACCATGGAGGCTTCTGCCTTTTCCCATCTTTTCGTCTTGGGCAGGATTTCCTGGTGCATAAGGCCAAGGCTTTTGTAACTTTACCTACCATGCTGTCCAACTTTTGTGGGCTGTCAATGGTGAGATCAGTTGTATTCGGTAGGAGTCTTGCAAGGTGTTCCCTGTAGACGTCCCATTTCATCCGTCTCTTGTTGAAGGTTACTATCGGCTTCGTTATTTGAGCAGATATTTCAAAGGAAATGTATTGGTGGTCGGAGAAGGAGTGAACATCCTCCACCCGCCAGTTTGATATCAAGTCGTTTTTGGCATTAGAAATTGTCAGGTCTATAACCTGCTCAGTGATCGAGTTAATAAAGGTGGGCGAATCTCCCTGGTTATGCACTACTAAGTTTCTACTTAGAATATAATCAAAGAGTAACTCACCTCGTTTGTTGATCGTTTTACCTCCCCACAGCGTGTGGTGTGCGTTTGCATCCATTCCGACAATGAGGGTGGTCTTATTGTGTTCCGCCGTTAGTACTGCTTTCTTCAGTTCCTCTGATGGGGGGTTTTGGTCTTCGTAAGGAAGATATGCCGAAGCTATCCATAGGGTTGATTGTTTCATTTCTAAACCTATAATTGTAAGATCTTCGTTACCGAAAGTATTTAGCAGGAATGCGTCAAGCTGTTTCCGTACTAGGATGCACGCTCGTATTTTAGCATTTACCTTACCTTGGTAGAGTCTATAATTTTTGTGGTTTAATCCACAGACTCTGTTTTGATTTATCCAGGGCTCCTGGATGAGAAGTACGTCCTCCTGGAGCTCGGAGAGACGTACCTGAAGTGCTGCTGAAGCACTCTTAGAGTGGTGGAGGTTTATCTGTACCACCCGAAGAATGCTCAATGACGGTGTTGTTGGCGTCGTCGTCATCGCTCATCAGTAGGTCATCCTCATCGGCCTCTTGGAAAAGCCCTCCTAAGCTGACCATGGTAGATGCCATGGATTCAGCATCTGAGCAGTGCTCTTCATCTGCCGGATTGTTGCTTGGCGCTGCGAGGTTGTCCTCAGCGGGAGCTGCGGTTATTGGTGTCGGAGCGACGGATGGTGCTGTAGCTGCGGGAGTTGCAGTTATTGGTGTCAGAGCGACAGATGGTGCTGTAGCTGTGGGTGGCACGTCTGCGGTTACAGTCTGTGTGGCATGTTTTGTTTTACATCACATCCACATCATTGTTTCGGTGAAGCCGCAGAATATTAGGTTGTTCATTTCCTTTATTAGGTCACTGCTTTCATCGGTGATGAGGAGGGTGACGTGAACGAAGGTGTTCCGTGATTCCGATACCTTCAAGATTTTCCAGTTTTCCACATCGAGGCTGGGGTTGGAAATTTGCAGAAGCTCAAGGATTGCCTTTCGGTTACTAGCCATTATATCTGGGATTTTTATGCGACCTCTAGGCCTGTTGGGGATATCGCACTGCTCTACCAGACAGAGTTTAGCCCCTGGCCATACTTCGCCAATGACCGTTAGAGCCTTTTCGAATAACTCTAACGAGCGTTGGTCGTGGAATGCCATGAGCTTTACTCTGTTCAGATGCCAGCCTGCGTCGGTACATCTTGCTGGAGTGCCAGGATTGTCCCTTATTACACTAGCGTACGCAACAAGCAGCTTAGCGTTAGCTTTCCTCCAGTTATCAAACGAGATGCTACCGCTGGGATGTGAGTTGTCTACGACGGCGCGTGTGAGACTGTTCCTGGCTATGTCGCTGTACCGGACTCTTTCTTGGATCTTTGATCTTTTATGTGAACTGGCAATGCCAGGTTCATCAGCGGATCGCTGACGTTTTATGTTAGCAGTCCCTTGTGGGGTCTGAGATTGGTTCAGTTGGTTTTTGGCCTTTGAACCAATTGGTTTTGCTCCGTGGATCTTTGAACCTCAGGGATTTTGCCAACAGTTGAAAGGATGTAGTTGGCCCTTCGACGGTCACGGTAGCGTCGATCATGAGGTCGTACCCGTTTAGCTGGCTTGCCAGCGCGAGGTGGGGAGGCATTGCCCGGCGTCGGCTTGCTGGTCCCCGAAGTAGATGCTGCCGTATCCCCATTAGGGGGGGCTTCTTCTGCCGCGTTCTTCCTGAAGAAGGAAGATAAGGTACTAGTATTGAAGATAAGGTACTATAGTATTCCTACACTGGGAAGTCCTAGGGTAGGAGGCGTTCTGCGTGCTTCTCAGGTTTTTATTCCCCGATCGGCAACTGGAACTAGGTTGGTTCGCGAGCGGGCTTTTACCGAAGTTATGACCCGCTTCACCACGGAAGATAGCCGTGGCTTTCACTATCCACCACCTGTGACGCGCCCGATGGATAACCCAACCACACGGGAACTAAAGATTAAATTAAATATATTTATATATAATAAATTATTTACAAATGAATTGTTTTGTTTCGTTTGTCTTTGTTAAAATAACAAACTGATCTCACTAATGTTTTGCATTGTAATTATAATTAAACTAAAAGTTTACTTTTTATAGGTATAATTGATTTGTTTTCTGTTATTTTTTAATACAATTTTTTGTCAAATATTGTGTTTTAATTTGTTATTTGGCATAATTTTGAAAACCGGATTATCCGGTTTTTTGTGAATTTCAAAAAAAAAGCAACCGGTTTTTTTTAAATGCCATTTTTCGAATAATTCGAAAACCGGTTTTCGCAAAAACCCGAATAATTGATCACCCTAATATTTACACATGGTTTTTCAAATTCGTTGGTTCGGCTTTTTACCAAAAAAAAAATCAAACTTCAAACCACTGCAAAAAAAAAATTTGTGACGTAGTTGAGCAAAAAGGAGTTTAGGGTTTTGTTACTGAGTCAAATGCTACCGTTTGATATTAGTTTGGTTCACTCCCAAAGAAGCTTGTTGCAATTTTTGCTCAAAAGTAGCCTTCTTAACATTTAATTATGATTTCATTTTATAACCTTTGACTCGTAGAGGCTATTTGTCTTCGGTGACTCTTAGTGAAATTTTCCGGATAATATTTCTATCGAAGATTCTAAGCCTTGACCTCCCTCCAAACTTGACATCTAAACAGTTTTTCAAAATTGAGCCATAAAATGTCCCACACGGGTGGCAGCTAGAGGGTTAAAATGTTCCGAGGAAATATTCCCCTGAATGTTTTAGTTTAGGTCTCCGAAGACATGAAATACTCCAAATGTACTTTTATAGCTGATTTTTCATATTCTTTGAATCGACTTTTGACCAAAAATTCAAACTTCAAACCACTGTAAAAAAAATTTGTGACGTAGCGGAACAAAATGGAGCTTAGGGTTTTGTTACTGAGGTCAAATGCTATCGTTTGAAATTGGTTTGGTTCACCCCCGAGACAATGACCCTCAAATTGTGTCATAGTGTAATTTACTATTTGAATTAATAAAGAAAGAATTAATCAAGTTATCATCCTAACCATCCACTCACCCGGACAGACGGACATGGCTTTATTGGATTGAGGAATGAAAGAGAATCAAGAACCACAAAATTTTATTTAACTAAGTTTATACTTTTGGCATTTCTTTATATCATGAGGTGATCATGAATTTATACGCAGTGGATTTTAATTACGAAATAAAACTTTTTTATTTAAACAAAAACCACATTTAAAATGAAAAAACACCTTTTAATAAAGCTCTCTCTTTCTCTCATTCTATTTATCAGGTTTTTTGGGGTTGGATTTTTTAAGGAGTCCCAAGCCGCTACTACTGTCGGTTTTTAGGGATTTTTGTACTAATTCAAAATAAGAGAGGCCATACGCATTATTAAAAAGTGTTCTTTTTATTTAAAATTGGGTTTTTGTTTTAATAAAAAAGTTTTATTTCGTAATTAAAAACGACTGCGTATAATTTTATGATCACCACATAATGTAAAGATATGCAAAAAACATAAACTTAACTAAATTCAATTTTGTTGTTGTTGGATGTAAAAGTGCAGTTTTTGATTCTCTTTTATTTCTTATATTGAGTTTTTTGATTATGACCCCTTAAGTGCATTTTTCGTTCTCCAGTGTATGAGCGGTTGGCGTAACCGATTTTTATGAAATTCCTGTTTTTTTCCTTGATTTAGTCAATACAATCTTCTGTGCCAACTTTCAATCATCTCGGACCACTCCTTACAGTTTTTGCCCAAAAATTTATAAAGAGATCCCACTGTGCGTCGTCGAGTGCTATGTAAATGTATGGGTCACATACAGCAAATAACAATGAGTTGAGATTGGGGTGCGGTGTAAAGCACAAATACAGTTTGCACAACTTTCACAAAGGAAATGACCATTAAGCAATATTAACAGAAATAATCATTATTTTTCAATTCGGCACATAACTAAATTCAAATACAGTAGTAGGATATATGTACGTTTCCGCTGGACACTGACCGAACAGCCAATGCAGAATGCAGTTAATAATATCAAGAGGCAGACACTAGCCACAGTAACATGGTTTCAATTTGTCCAGTCCTACTATGTTCGCAAGAGGGGTTATCTCACCTACAAAAGCAAGCAATGCAACTGTTTCCGACTGTTGAACAACAATTCGGTGGCGTCAAGAAAAGATAATGTGTGTGCATGTGTATGCATCAAAACAAGATCTGTTTTTAGGAACGCCTTTCCAATGTTAGTAGATTCCAATTAATCATTAATGGATATGAACCAGAAAAATGGCTTGCACACCATCCAAACCACATTACTAGTTTATACTTCATAGAATTAGCTTGCAGCAGGATTGTGATTTCGTACAAATGTTATTGGTATGGTCCATGAAGAGCAACATTTTTGAATATTTTAAAAATAATGCTTTAAGCACATGGATGGCAGCAATTCTTAGCGTTTAGTTAATTCTTATTTACGTTTTTACACTAGAGTGACAATTAAATGAAGCTCAAAACAATTCCGCTATTATCGACAAGAAAAACAATGCAACAGAGCAAGCAAATATTTTAAGAAAATTGCGCCGTCAATATCCCAGTCTTTGGACGATGAACTGAGTAGAGTTGAATATGGATGCTTCACTTGCAAAATTGATTAACTCAGCTTTTTGACTTTTTAAAATTTAAATTTAAAATCACTAATAGTTTCCACATTTGTTTTTTATAATTAATGCACATTTCATGCATAGTTCAACATTTGGCATCACTTATTTAATTTTACAATTTAAAACAGCGACCGGCGAGAGCGCGCACTTGGGCAACATGAGCGAGAGAGCCACACATGTATTCTCACACATATTGAACGAAAACAAACAAACTCAATCAGTCTCGCTTGAGCATTCGTCCGACGCAGTTGTGCCGACGCCTGTTGTTAGCACGACAATAAAAGAATTGCATTTTTTCGGTAAAAATGAATTCTTATTTGTTAATGTGCATTGCCACGCGCACAACAGTAATATTTTCTAGATTATTATATTATAATTTTGTTCATAGTTATGAAAAAAACTATACAACAATTTCCTTCACTACAGTGAGAGAGCAAAGAAAACAACTCACCAACACAAACTCATATTGTGGTTGTATTGCTGCCGATGACTGATTTAAAACAATGACGGCTATTTGTTACATTGAGTTGATCGATTTGGCAAGTGTACCATCCAATGCTTAACTAGATGCTTAAATACAGCAAAGATAAAGAAACCAAACAAAAGTAAAGAGCAAGTGCAAAGAAAAATATTAGTTGCTTTGCTCAAATTTTATTTAGTAAAGCTGGAAAAATGATTTTCATTTACTTGACTCACATTTTGTTGTCGATCAAGCAAAGAGCAAATGAAAAAAAAATAATTGTTGCTTCGCTCACATTTTTTAAGAAAAGTTGATTTTATGTTACTCGAATCACTTTTTGGGATTCACCAAGCAAAAGTAAAGAGCAAATGTAAAGAGAAATATTTGTTGCTTTGTTTGCATGTTTCCCAATTCACTTGTTGATACCAATCAATTAGTAACAGCGCAGACGACGTTTGCTAAAGCTGCCATTAGACGACGTGTATTATGCATGTGACATGTCAGTTTTCCCAGTGTAAAATTTATACATGTCGTGTAACCCCTTTCAAACACTGCTTGTGTAAAACAATGTGTTAGATTTCATTTAGAGCATACTCTATTTTGATATGTAATACATATCGGCAATCTGCTGTTTTTAAAAAACAACAAAGCGTTTGCTGACAAAAAGTTAAAAAAGATAAGTATTTTATTTCAAATCGTTAATAGAACAATTAATGAGTGTTTTTCAACATATTTTTAGTTAAATTGGTCTAATAAAGCTGTGTTTGGCGATGATAAGATATAGCAGTCAGCTGTTAATGATAAACACATGTATACATACACAAGCACGTTTGAACGCAAAAATTATAAACCAAATGAACCGGCTCATTTTGACAGACATGCAGAATTACATATCGGTTTTTGAAGTGACAAGCCATGTGTAAAATACACGTCGTCTAATGGCAGCTTAAAGCATCAAAGTAACAGTTTTAAAATGAATTGCTGTTGTTGCGATGAGTTAGTTAATGAATATGATTTTACATGTTTTGGTAATGCGTTTTAACATAAACCATAGATCAGCAAATGCACTGCGCGGCGCTTTTGCTCTCCTGCATTGCGCACACAAATTGAAAAAGAGCAAACAAAATCATTTACTCTTTTTTAATACTCATAAACTGCAACGGTATCATATGTTAAATCGTCGGATATGATTGCCACATTTTTGTGTTCCAGTTTTTCATCTTTCATGTAGAAAATAACTACTGTCAATATAGTTGCTTGGTCGTTATTGAAATGTAAGTGATGTAAGAACATATTTATAACTCTGTGAAATCAAATGAAAAAACGCATTCATCAGACTTCAAATGTATCTTCAAATCCTTGAAGAATGACCATTGACCATTGCTCTTTGACTAAAAAGTCATGCGTTGTCAAATTTAGTAATCCTCTACACATTTCTTCAACAAAAACATCCGCATTTAATACGATTGTTCTCAATGTGCATCTTTCAGTCTGAAGCCAAAATTCAAATTTGACCTTCACTATACATTCTCAATCTAAAGAGTTGATTAAATTCTCTTTGATGAATGTGGTTTCCGGGCAATTATAACATTCACCAAAGTGGCAAGAAATTGTTCCATTAGGACACATATTCAATTTAAGGCCATCGCGGTAATCTTGCAAATCTTTTGGCGAATGATCTGTTAAGTGCTTAATGTTGATTTCCTTCAACATCAGTTTAACATTTTCATGATAAATACAAACACACACAGTGTGAGTTCCGCTGCTTCCTGCTAAAACGCAATGTTTTGGCCTCAGTTGGTTAAATTTTGTAAAGCCAATTTTGACATCCTCATGTACTGATTGAAATGTTGCGAACAACTATTCAGGTTGCAGAGAACCATTCTCTTCTGCATTTGAACTTTCTTGCCAACGATTCACCCAGTCTTTCAACACTGGCATCAGACGATTCATATCATCTCTTTGATAAAATTCAGTTTCTTGCTCTAAAGTTTTTCGCTTCCTTTTGTTTGGAAATGTGAGAATCTCATGCTCAGCAACCAACTTTTTGCAATTCTTGTATTTCGTTCAGACGTGCCAAACTCAGTCATTATTTTTGCACAACTCCATGCCAATGGAGCAAACGTGAGAGGAGTCACAAATGACCAATAGGCAAAATGTAGCCCTTGATTAACCATAAACAATGATATGCGACCCGTTTCGATCGGATATCACATGACGATACTGCATCATAAATAATACTATTTCGAAGGATCGAAGGGTGCACGGATCCGAAAATAATTTGATGTCCTCCAATTGTCTACAGTCGGACTACAAAACGCCATTTACAGCTACTTTATCTAATACTGCATATGCTAAAAATTAAATAAGTGTATTTTTGAGTTACAAAACATTTATTTTGATAGATATCCCACTGGCATCCCACTAAGCGACCAAAACGCTCCTAAAAGAAAAGACGTAAGCTTTTTTTCAGCAAAGAAAAAAAATAAAAAAAATGGGTGCAAATTTGAAAAAAAATCCAAAAAGTTTTTGATTTTGAATAAAATTAGTGAAACATATTTTTTTAATGTTTTTCTTCGAAATATTGAAGAGATTGCTGTTTAAACTTACTTACTTACTTAGCTGGTACTTCTATGCAATCCCATGGGTTTATATACCGCACGTAGAAAAATATTATAAGCGCCTCGATCTTCTGCGCTTCTTCTCCAGTTAGTCACACCGAGTTCTGTAAGGTTCTCAGTAACCTGGTCTTTCCAACGGAGTTTTGGTCGCCCTCTTCTGCACAACATGACCTAGCCAACGCAACCGTTGCACCTTAATGCGTTTGACCACGTCAATGTCAGTGTACAGCTCGTACAGCTCATGATTCATACGACGCCGATACTTTCCGTTAACGATGATGGGCCCATATATTTTACGAGTATTTTTCTCTCGAATACAGCCAGAACCGATTCATCCGCTTGTGTCATGACCCAGGATTCTGAGCCATACATTAAGACAGGTTGAACCCGTATCTGGTATAGCTGGAGTTTTGTTCGTCTAGAGAGGGCTCTGTCATTGAATCGCTTAGTCCGTAGTAGCATTTATTTGCAAGCAGGATTCTTCTCCGGATTTCTAGGCTGACATTATTTGCTTTGTTGATGGCAGAGCCTAGGTAGACAAAATTATCTACCACCTCTAAATTATAGTTGGCAACGTTCACGCAGTTTCCCAAACGAGTAGATTCTTTGTTCGTTGAAACTAATAACTTCGTTTTCCTCGTTCACCGTTAGGCCCATTTTCGCTGATTCCTTCTGTATACCTGAGAAGGCTGCAGTCACATCCCTCAGTTTTCGACCGATGATGTCTACGTCATCAGCGTACGCGAGTAGCATGTGGCTTTTTTTGAATATAGTGCTACTCGTGTTTACTGCAGCTTTTCTCATTATCATCTCCATCACAATGTTGAAGAGATCGCACGATAGGCCGTCGCCTTGTTTTAGGCCTCGACTGGTATAGAATGGCTCCGTAAGGTCCTTGCCAATCTTCACTGAAGACTTCGTGTCAGTCAGCGTCATTCCACAAAGACGTATCAGCTTCGCTGGAATACCAAACTCAGCCATGGCTTCGAGTAAATTCTGCCGTATCGGACTGTCGAAGGCAGCTTTGTAGTCGACAAAAAGATATTACGTATATGGGACAAATTTTGCTAAGAACAATAGGGAATAACTCAGAGAGTTCTGCACCGATCTTGCTGAAAAATTGTATCTAAACTACTGTACTGTCTCGTGTCATCCCGATCGGAAGACATCGATTTCAAAAGCTGGATCACGACATGAAATCCCCCATACATCGCTCATTTGCAAGAAGAGTGACAAACTCAAAAAAGGCAATTTCAAGATACATGCATTTAAAGTTTTCAATAGAGGCTAACTGATGAGAAAAGAAAAAAACCCTTTTTGAAGCCACTCAATCAGAGAAAAAGACATCAGCACCATTTTTTGATACTTTTCAGATTTTGATGTGGGCAATATTTCTGCACCGTTAACCCAAAAATTGTGTTTTTTGTGCTATACAGATCTTCGGTTCGGTTAAAAGTCGGACAAAAAGTATGCACAAGTTTGCCATTCTGATACCTATATCTGTCAGCAATCCGTCCGAGAGTTTATTTTAAAATATTACTGCATTAACTATAATTATGAGTTTATGAAATTACCCGGCTTTTAATGTATTATTCTTTGCCTACTTGAGGTGCGTAAACTGTTGGATATTTACCACGGTTACAATAGACTACTTTGGTTACAAATTTAAAAAATCGGTATTCCGAGTAGTAACAACTGTTTTAAATATTATGTTGAGTTGCAAAATCATAATTTAAACCAGTACAGAAATTTCAGTTAAACTGACCGATAAATACCATCACCCAATATAAGATATTGTTTAAGTCTTGAGTTATTGAAATTAATCGATTTGTAATTAAAACCAGTTAGAAAGTTTCAGTCGGGCAACCCGACTTACATTTACCCTTACCCTCAGTAAAACAAATTATTTTCTATTAAATTGATATTATTACTCGATTTCGAAAGTGGGCGGAGTGGTACATTTGTATGGGAGGTACGAAAAGAGGTGTGTCTAGGCTTCCAGACTTATTCTCCATAACTTTATCCTGTTATAGCTTTACTAAATACAGAATTTGGGCACGATTGCGTTGGGTGTACTGATATTATTACTACATCCCTAAAGTGGGCGGAGAGGTACATTTGTATGGGAGGTACCATAAGGGGCGTGTCTAGACTTCCAGATTTTTTCTCCAAAACTTTATCCTGCTTGAACTTTACCAAATACAGAATTTGGGCACGATCGCGTTATTTCTTTTAATAATATTAATCTCCAAAACTCTGTCCTGTTATAATATAACAAAATACAGAATTTGGGCACGATCGTGTCTGGTGTATTGATATTATTACCCTATTTCTAAAGTGGGCGGAGTGGTACATTTGTATGAGAGGTACCAGAAGGGGCGTGTCTAGACTTCCAGATTTTTTCTCCAAAACTTTATCCTGCTTGAACTTTACCAAATACAGAATTTGGGCACGATCGCGTTATTTCTTTTAATAATATTAATCGATTTCTAAAGTGGGCGGTACCAGATGTGTATGGGAGGTACCAGATGGGGCGTGGATAGACTTCAAATTTTTTTCTCCAAAACTTTATCCCGTTATTGCTTTACTAAAAATAGAATTTGGGTACGATCACGTTTGATTTATTGATATTATTTCTCCATCTCCATAGTGGGCGGAAAGGTAGGTTTGTATGGGAGGTACCAGAAGGGGCGTGGCTAGGCTTTCTAAATTTTTTCCAAAACTTTATCCTGTTATAGCTTTATTAAACACAGAATTTGGAGACGATCCCGTAGGTTGTATTGATATTATTACTCGATTTCTAAAGTGGGCGGAATGATGTATTTGTATGGGAGGTACCAGAAGGGGCGGGGCCATGTAGCCCATTTGCAATACCGTAAGTAGTTTTGAGAAAGTAATAACTCGTGCAAAATTTTAAAAGATTTGGTTGCGTCTTTCGAAAGTTATCGTGCGAACCAGCCGGACAGCCACCAGACAGACAGACAGACAGACAGACGGACATAGCTCAAACGACTTAAAAAGTCATGAATCGAATTTGGTTCAAAGAAACCTAGGGTCTGAAGTGACTCCTTCTATGTGTTACACTTTTGGGTCGTATCAAATGATATATACCCTCATCCCTAAGGGTGATGGTATAATGACTGAAATTGTAGTTAAAAGATTTATATTATCTAATACAGAAGATACACTTTTGGCTCTTTGTGCTATGGAAATATGTCTTGCTGTCACATTTCCATGGTGGAAAGAAAACATCTGCCAAGAATACTTCGGGACAGCAGTGACCCATTTTCTATGTCAGACACAGTTTTTGTCCAATATGTTCGACTGTCGGCTTCCAATTAACTAGGTTACGTGTATAAATATCTAAAAAAAAAATATACTTACTTTTATCTTTATTGTGGTTTAATTTTATGTTCATTAATCAGCTGCGAATTCCCAAAAATTTTATTTTCAACCCAAGGGGAACTTTTCCTTGTTACGAAATTGCGTAACAAGAATTGGTTACAAATTGTAACAAATTCTTTTAACGAAATGGGTGAATTTGGTTATTTTAAATGTTGCAAGTTTTCTGGTTGGAAATTATGAGAATTGTTTATTATTATTCGATTATTTTGTATGTGAGTAGAATATGGTGTCGAACAATATAGCTAGAGTATACAAACATCCGACTATTTCGAAAAACCGATTTCGGTTTTATTTGAAATTTACATTATTTCTAAAACACGGTTTTCGAAATCTTAATTAAGTAAAAACCGGATTAACCTTTACGAAATGAAAGCTTTAGGTTAGTATTTCACCAGTAAAGTTTTCAGTTAAATCTAGAATAAAGTTTGAAAAGGTACCAATAAACTATGTTTCTTGCTCGTAAATTTAACTAGGACTTTTTATGTGGAACATTTTAACTCCTCCATTCGTGTCCTTTTCGTGCTTATTTCGAGAATAGGAACTTAAAATTGGAATTTTCTAGCCATTTTCAACAAAAAAATGGTTTGACGGTTTCCGGTTTCCTATACTTTAGATATAGCTCATATAAATCATTGATATAGATTTAAATATGTGTAAATTTCAGCGTGTAGGACGTTTCATTCGTACGCTTCTTTTAACGAATTTTCATACCATCTAAGGATATATTTGGGAAAGGTGTGTATTATCGAAGAGCAATCTGTTAATATAATAGATAGAAATTAAACAATTTTTATTAAACTTAACCGTTTAGTTATATTTTTATTGTTAGAACGCGTTCGGACGTTTCACTAAACGGAAGTCATTTTAAGACTAAGTTAGTAAAATGCCAATATCTGCGAATTTATCAGCTGTACAAAAAATTCGTGAAGACAATATTTTTTACAAATTTAATAAGCTTTTAGAAAAACTATACGTCGTCTTAATTAAGAGCAGTAGTGCGGTATAATGTATTCTATTTGTTCGGACGTTTCACATTTTTCCACTCAATAAATGTTGTACTACATGATAGTAGAAAAAATTACATGTGGTTTCGCGATTTACACCCCCAAATACCTATAAATCTTACCCAATATTCTGTTAATAAATACGTGTGATTTTTAGATGCTATTTTTTTAAAAAAGATATAACATTATAAATATTTTATATGCGAATAACACGAATTTGCTTAACTTTTATATGGCAGCGTTAAAAATCCAGCTGTGTAAAGTTTCAACGTAGAAATCTTATATTTTTCTGGACCCATGACACTTATGATCTCGCTGCTGATGAATTAGACATATGTATGAATAAGTACAAAGAAATCTAATATAATTATGTTACGATAAAATTACTTATAGAGCAATTCCATATGAAAACGATCAAAATTGGCAAATTTTTGGACGACCACTCTCCGATTTTAAAATAAATAGTCTCAATCGATTGCCCAGCAAAAAATAATGTACCTACATATTTTTTTTTTTATTGTGACTGGTTTAGTGGTGGTGTACACCACTGTCATGTGACAAAATTGAAGAATTCTTCATAAGGGACCTCATTGAAAGTTGTTTTACTACTAAACGAGAGAATTTCCTCCATTTCTCATGTTTGAATATTAACGGTCAAATTCAAAAAATACAACACTGATGCAGGACATTTTCGGCTGATATCTACTTCGCATGTACATGTTTGACATAATTGTAGATATATATACAGCTGATGATGTACCATTGTGCATCAGTTGGTCACAAAGGGGTCTGAAGATGAACTCGTCATGGAGTTCGAAACGCGTCATCCTAGTGCGTGACACACTGAATTTGACCAAATATTTAAAACAATAAAATAAAAAACACTTTTCTGATCGTAAGCCGAATTTGATGTATCATTTGATACACTTAACGTAAATTTAATATTGTAATTAAGTATAAGCAGCAAAATAAGAAAGATTTTTTCTTCATAAATGTATTTTTAACTGTAAAATAATTTTTAAAATGTATTTTTAATAATAAAATAAAATAATGTTAAATAATTAAAAATAATTCAATTATAAAAAATATAAAAACAATGAGAACAAGGTGGTCTCTTAAATGCTCTTCTCCTGTCCAAACAAGGAGTCGGGCCCATTTTTTTATTGCTGATTCTTAAAACAAAAATTATGAGGAATCCAAAAAAAATAAAATTAGCCGTAAAATTTAGGAGCTTCTGTGGAAAATCGGAAAATTTAATTTTCATGGGAAAATTAAATTTTCATGGGAAAAAAGGTAAATTTCTGAGAAAAATTAGGAAAATTTTATTTTTCAATTAAAGCCTGATTCAATACCTTTCCAACGAGCTATCACTCGCTGCGATCGCTTTAGTAGTTTTTCAATGAGGTTTTTCAACTTTCAATGAGGTCCCTTATGAAGAATTCTTAAATTTTGTCACATGACAGTGGTGTACACCACCACTAAACCAGTCACTATAAAAAAAAAATATATGTAGGTACATTATTTTTTGCTGGGCAATCGATTGAGACTATTTATTTTAAAATCGGAGAGGGGTCGTCCAAAAGGTGATCGCTTTCATATGGAACTAGTGGGCCCGGCAATGCTTCGCTATTGCATATTAACTTGTAATATATTTCACATTTAGGTCTACAAAGTACTTTGAAAACGGTACTTAAGCTCGACAATATTATATTGAGTTTATTTAGTTATGTAACTTATGTAAAGTAACTCCTTAACATTAAAGTTAACCAATTAAGTTTTATTGTTGTAAATGCTAAACAAAGGTTCATCAGCAAAGTCATACCTTTAGTGCCGGCATGTAGATTAAGTTTTTTCTGTATGTAGGGCGAAAAACCACTTCTTCCAAAAATCGGAAACAGACATTCCTCTAAAGATCAAAATTATTTATTTTGATCCGTAGTAGCATGAACCATCTGTATGCTAACTATCTCTTTGTTCATAAAAAAACATTTTTGTTATGCCTTCTCCTATTGACCGCAAATGAAAATTCCGTTTGAAGCTTCATGCCTTTAGCCATAAAAACTCCTTTCGTCATGTCTTCTTCTCACACGGATCAAGAATAATCCGGAATACTATTTTTGTATTGAACTTGTATTACCATTTTTTGAGATACATCGGTCACCAACGTTTGGCTTAACAAAGTGATGGTCTCACGCGCTGTATTGCATGTTACACCGTCGTGTTGGAACCATTTCTCCTTTAAATAATGTGCAATGACATGATAAATAAAAAAATCAATTGACCGCCCACTGGCTCTAGTTCTTCTACCAGTTGGATTTTATATGAATGTGGGCCAAGATCTTTCCTCAGCATTTGCAGAGACCGAGTTGCTAAGAAAGACGTCGGTTCGATAAATTCGAGTCCCCTGTCACACTAACGTCTACAGCGTCGATGGCTTCTATTAGCTGCACCTCAACTTCACTTCATTATATGCACCCTCAGGTAAAGATATTTTTTGTTAGCAATGAGCAATTATTCAGTTATTCAGACCAATGGGCCCGGCTATAATTTTTACCTACCATTCCGATGTTTGGAGACCAAGTCGAAAATAATAGTATATTTTTGATTTTTTTATTGGGATCCCGCCCAATATTCTGAAAAATGATTTTTAAAAACTTAATTTCTGTATGCCAACTCTCAGAGGCCATAACTTTTTAACAAATACATAGATTTGCTTCTGTAATACCTTATTTAGTTTGTAGGGAAGTCAGTTTTACGCAGAAGGTCTCAGAAAATATATATCTGAAGTTTTCGGTTTGTGCTCATTTAAAAACAAAAAAAATCTTTATTTGAAATCTTCATGCTTTCCAACGCGAGCTAGGAATTGATTTTAGACACAAAGTTTTTTGGTGAAATTTTCTTTAAATTCATCGTAGATTCCGATTTTGGTTACGATTTTTACGAATAAAAAAATATACTGTGGAATTTTGACAATTTTAACAGTTTGTTTTAAAAAGGGTGTGGAACAACCCATTTCCACATTTACTGTAATTCATACTGCAACAACAACATATGTAACAAATCTCATATTCATACCTCTGATAGTTCATGAGATATAGCCCTTTTAATTTTCAAGTTGAATGCGCGGTGCCACGCCCCTTTATCCAACGCCCCACAACCAAATATACCCTGGGACTATCAACAGGTCAACAGTACCACTTGGTAACATTTTCGTATCAATCGATCTATTAGAAAAGCCGTTATAGCGATTTTTGAAAAGAGGGCATGGAAACCGCCCACTTCCTCCCTGGATGTAATTAATACTGCTCCAACAACATATATACCAAATCTCATCTTCATATTGACGCCCTATGCTCCAATGGGAGTTAGAGGAACACATATATATATATAATCTTCATACCTCTGATAGTTCATGAGATATAGCCCTTTTAATTTTCAAGTTGTATGGGCGGTGCCACGCCCCTTTATCCAATCACAACCAAATATAGCCAGGGACTATCAGCAGGTCAACAGTACCACTTGGTAAAATTTTCGTATCAATCGGTCTATTAGAAAAGCCGTTTATTTCATAGATCCCCTAAGATGTGATTTACAATAGCTAAGTATATAAATTAAATGAATGGTTTGAGTAAAATGGAATAGCAACGAATTGGCAATTTCTATTCCCTAAATGTGGAAAACTCCAAACAATGTATTGCCTATGTTATCCGCGGAGTTATTCTGAAGATGCTCTGAAAATTTCATCAAAATCGGCACAGCCGTTTTCGAGTCCATACGTTGCAAACATACAAACATATATATATAGGAAAGGGGAGTTTTTATCCCTTTTTCTATTTTCACCCCCTAAATGTGGAAAAATTCAAACAATGTTTAGCCTATGTTACTTGCGAGGTTATTCGGAAGATTCCCTGAAAATTTCATCAAAATCGGTCGAGCCATTTTCGAGCCCATACGTTTCAACAATACACACATCCCCACACACACACACACACACACACACACACATAAATGTTTCGAAATGAATGCAGTGTTCGCTACAACTCAAAACCAATGCACACACAAAGACTGTTTATACATAAAAACCTTGGTATTAACGTCACCTTTCATATGAAGTTTGCAGAAACAAAATCGGTTCACGCATTCCAGAGAACATCAATTTCTAACACAATGCAACTTATTTTTATATATATAGATTGCTCTATATTAAGACCTAGCGTTCGGACGTTTCAATATACAAATAGCTGTAAAAACTAAACGCCCTTTATATATTTGAATAATTCTTTTTTTATTCGGTGGGCCTGGATCATTAGGTAGGATTACCGGTTATACATTTGTTCTTATACAAATCTCATTGCAAAATACCATAATAGAGAGATTGCTTTATATAAATAGAAAAAAATTAGAGCAAAAGCTTCAATTTTAAACCTTTACTGTGGTCATAAAAATAAGTATACTAAATATAAAATAGTTTTTCTTGTGAATGATGCAAAGAGTCTTACATTTTTGGCGGATAGGGAAAAAATATTTGCAGTTCATGAGGTGAAGATAATAAACCATTGATGCTGCTTACTATATACAATGATTTTTTTGTGCGAAAATGCAACTTGTAATTTTTGGTTCTGGTTGACCTATTTTAGGATTTGCCCATATCTGTTTACATTGCGTAAAACTTGACTGAATACAGTGTTCTGACAAAAACGTTATGTATGCAAATGTATTGGGGTGAATTCGGTTATTATATTAGAGGTACAAGAATGGGAATTGCAAATGTTTCAGTTTGTTTTTAAGTTTAGCTTCCTCTTACAAAATAATTAAACCGAACAATTATCGTGTAGTTTTTCGTTTCAAAGAGACACTCTTACCCAATAGACCGATTGATACGAAAATATTTCAAAGTGGTTCTGTTGACCTGTAGGAAGTCCCTGGCTATACTTGGTTGTGATTGGAAAAACAGGCGTGGTACCGCCCATACAATTTATAATAGATATACAAGGTGGCGCAAAAGTTAACTTCCGATGGTTTTTGGCTGTAATTTAAAAAAAAATGAAAAACTTTGATTCTTCTTGTGGATTATTTTTATTTGGTCTTGTAAATGGCCGCCGCCACAGTTGATTGTCATTTGAGCCCTTTTTATGGCATTTTCCATCACTTTGGCCAAAACTTCCGGCGATAGGTCCTCACATTCTTGACGAATATTGTCTTTAAGAGCTGCAAGTCTGAGGCTTGTTGACATAAACCCGCGACTTTAAAAAGCCCCACAAAAAGAAGTATGGAGCGGTCAAATCAGGCGATCTTGATGGCCAGTGCAAATCGCCAAAACGGAAGATTAGGCGCCCGGGAAATGCATCCTTCAGCATATCGGTTGTGGCACGTGCAGTGTGTGCCGTTGCACCGTCCTGTTGGAACCACATGTTTTCCAATCCCAATTCATCAAGTTGCGGCAAAAAGAACTAATTGATCATTGCTCTGTAGCGCTCACCATTCACAGTAACCGTTTGGCCCGCGACGTCTTCGAAGAAAAATGGTCCGATGACTTCTCCAGCGAAAACAGCAACCCATACAGAGACTTTGAGCGGGTGTAATGGCTCTTCGTGGGTTACATGCGGATTTTCAGTGCCCCAGAAGCTTAAATTTTGCTTATTTACGTACCCGCTAAGATGGAAATGGGCCTCATCATTCATGATTATTTTTGATGAAAAATCATCTTCCTCTTGGTGTGATTAAGGATGGCTTGAGCGTATGTTAGACGCGATTGGCGGTCAGCAGCTAACAGCTGATGCACCGTCTGGACTTTGTACGGAAACATCTTCAAATCTTGTACCAAAATTCGCTGTAAAGACCGTCGACTGATACCCATTTGCGTGGCACGTCGTCTGGTTGATGTCGACGGCGCTTCCATGACATCCTCGGCTACAGCAGCAATATCCTTTGCAGAACGGCTACTCCAGTCTCTTCGAGGCGAGCGGCTAAACGTCGCAGTGTTTCACCAGCAGGCGTTGGACGGCCAGGAAATCTGCGACGAAATTCACGTTGTGCCAAAGTCACCGACCGATTATTGGTCAAATAAATAGTCAGCAATATTCCGCTTTCTGGAGCAGTGTAGCGTAACATTGTTTATTACGGGTATTTCGCATGTGTTTACTACACAAATGTCAAAACAGATCTGACATTAGGGGCCAATCGCAAAATTTATAGCATTTTCTGATAGGAGGATTACTTTTGCGCCACCTTGTATCTAATGAACTATCAGAGGTATGAGGATTAGATTTGTTGCATATGTTGCTGGTACAGTATGAATTACAGCCAGGGTGGAAATAGGCTGGGCTACGCTCCTTTTAAAACGAACCGTTATATCTGTCATAGTAATATGTAACTAGTTTGATCATCCTCAACATTTTACAGTATGTTGCAGTTCGCCTAGACATATGAACAGGTTATTTGGAACTAAGTTGGTAAAAAGTACAGATACGCTGCACGTCTATATTTGACTTTGAAACACCAGTCAGTAGAGGACATATCGTAGTGATGTGTATTTCATGTATTTTTGTGTATACTTACTTTACACGTATGTGTTTTTTAATTACTTTTGAGGAGAGCGAATCTGTAATAAATAATATTAATAAAAAATTTAAGCAATGTTCATTGGAGTTGGACTGGAGAACAGTTTTTTTTTGAATGGGCGACACAATTTGAATTTTCATTATACACTAATACAGTAAACTACGGTTAAGTGCACATCGCATAAATGCAAAAACCGCATAAGTGCACTGGAACTTTAAACCATTAGCTTTTTTATACGTTTACATACAAAAATACACGGATAAGTGCAACACGCATAAATGCAAAAACCGGATTAATGCACAACTTTTGCTAACCTGAAAGTACTTTTTTAGTTCAACTTTGCATGCATAAATGCAAACCTCTCATACAACAGAAATGTAGATTATGATTTAGAAAAACTGGAGAAAAAATATATAAGGTTGGAACAGAAAACACGGTTCAAAAAAAGATTTCAGACTTTTTCAGCACTCGTGGTTTAGGTGAATCAAATTGAGTGCAATTTAATATGTAACTTGCAAAACACAATGTTGCAAAATATGTTTGCAATGATCCATTAACAGCTCTAATTTTGGCACAGATCTGAATATTTTTAATTTTTTTGTATGAAATATGATAAACACTAAAACAATGAAATATAAATTTGTAATATTTTTACCTTAAACTAAACTGATTTTATAAGTTATTATTGAAAACTTGTTATGTAATGTAAACCAAATATAAATAAAAACATTAAACAGCTTATTATTTTAATTGTTTTCTTAAAGTTCCGTCCAAACTGAACTGGCGTTACAGATTAATGAAAATAATCTAATGTTTGTATAAATGCAATAATCGTGCACTGAGTATGGAGTTATGAGTATGGTATTTTGTTTGCAAGTAAATACTACATATAGTACAGCAACAGGATACAGATACATAAATGGAATATAATAGAAATTAGTAGGATCCTTATAAGTCGTCTTGAAGGACATATGAGGTATCATATGAAAGGTATTGAATCAAAGATCAAGAATCTTTATAAATTTTAGTAATCCGTCACTTGGTTCAAAAGATATTAAAGTTTAACTTTTATTTTTGATTTTTAAAAACACCAGTCAGTAGAGGACATATCGTAGTGATGTGTATTTCATGTATTTTTGTGTATACTTACTTTACACGTATGTGTTTTTTAATTACTTTTGAGGAGAGCGAATCTGTAATAAATAATATTAATAAAAAATTTAAGCAATGTTCATTGGAGTTGGACTGGAGAACAGTTTTTTTTTGAATGGGCGACACAATTTGAATTTTCATTATACACTAATACAGTAAACTACGGTTAAGTGCACATCGCATAAATGCAAAAACCGCATAAGTGCACTGGAACTTTAAACCATTAGCTTTTTTATACGTTTACATACAAAAATACACGGATAAGTGCAACACGCATAAATGCAAAAACCGGATTAATGCACAACTTTTGCTAACCTGAAAGTACTTTTTTAGTTCAACTTTGCATGCATAAATGCAAACCTCTCATACAACAGAAATGTAGATTATGATTTAGAAAAACTGGAGAAAAAATATATAAGGTTGGAACAGAAAACACGGTTCAAAAAAAGATTTCAGACTTTTTCAGCACTCGTGGTTTAGGTGAATCAAATTGAGTGCAATTTAATATGTAACTTGCAAAACACAATGTTGCAAAATATGTTTGCAATGATCCATTAACAGCTCTAATTTTGGCACAGATCTGAATATTTTTAATTTTTTTGTATGAAATATGATAAACACTAAAACAATGAAATATAAATTTGTAATATTTTTACCTTAAACTAAACTGATTTTATAAGTTATTATTTTATTTTAAAATAAAAATCAAAAATAACTTAGTTTTTGTTTTTTTTGTAAAAATCAAAAATAACTGTTGTTTCCTAACTTTTATTTAAAAAATCAAAAATAACTCTTATTTTACATTTTTATTATAAAAATTAAAAATAAGTGTTATTTTATAACTTTTAAATAAAAATTTGAAAATAATTGTTATATTGCAATTTTTATTTTAAAACTTATAACAGTTACGGTCCCTGCTTTTTTCCATATATTTGAATGGGGTTTTCTTTAATTCGTTCCAGAGGAATATTATTCAAAATATATTTTAACATTAACTGCAACAATAAGATAACGTTAAGTAAAAATAATTTGAAGCCAATTCAAAACAATTGTTGTTTCGATTCGATAGATGTCTGTATTTAGTTTTTTTTTTAGTTTGAAGTGTTAATTTGTTAAAATAAATTCTTTATAACAATCTTAACTGATATCATTTGTCATAGATATGGGGCCATTCAATTTTATTTAGACGACGCAAATCGGGGTATTAGTGTCAGATGTAGCATAACCGCACTTTTGACGTATAGAACTTCTGATAGCGATAAGTGTAGATGCAACTGTCATACTAATGAAGAGTGTTAATCTACGGTCAGATTAAGCAAATATTTGACGAAAACCGTCACATATTTCTTTGTCGCAGTCTGACCACATAATATTTTTGTGTGGCAAACAACAAAACAGCTGATTTTGGTCAAACAAAATTATTTGCCTTCAAATAAAAATATGCTCAATGGGACTGGACTTGCTTGACTTTATTATAAAAAAAGCTTGACCGTAGGAGTTTTTTTTGGCCGAAGCCGACTGTTAAAAATTTTACAAATTATGCTAACGTTTTATATTATTGAAAAAACGTATTATGTGTTTCTAAAATCAATGAGATAAAACAAAACAAAAAAATTATTCATATACAAACAAAAGCCTTCAACACGGATAAATTGTGGCAGAATAAAATTGTTTCAGTATTTATTCCATGTAAACTAACCCTTTTTTGTGAATAGAGCCGACCAGCGGCACTAAACTGCTGGTCACTGGCAACACTACTAGGTGGAGGACTTTAAAACTTGACAGCTGCTGTAATTATGTTGAAGTTGAAGAATATATGAAGATAAAAGAAAATACGCATCACAGTTAACCAAAATATTTGCATTTTGTTCAAAAAATTTGAGAAAAAAAATAATTATCTGTCGGCTTGCTTAAGGTTTCCGAGAAAGCTAATTTTATTTGCAGACAAACAAAAATTCGTTCAAGTGTGACCGCAGGGCAAATATGTTTTCCCTAATGTCTATCTGACACAGTTTGATCAAACAAAAGGGGGCAAACAGATGCGTCTAGTGTGGACACAAAATCAACTCTGTATTGCTTTGACAATATTTTTTAGAAAATATGAGAAAACATATTTGAGAAAACATATTTGGGTCAAATATTTGACTAAACCGTAATAACCGTACCTTAACACTAATAACCGTATCTTAAGCTGCTTCTTTATGCAGACGATATTGTCATTATGGTAGGTAATGTAAATACATTGCGCAAAATGATTGATAAGCTCCATACATATTGCACCGAAGGAAATCTAGAAGTGAAAATGAGTAAATCTGGAATACTAATTTTTAGATATGGAGGAAGAAAAGCAAAAAAATGGACTTTCAGTGGAAATTATATAAAAATAATGCAGAGTTTTTGTTACTAGGGAATGACATTGACCCAGAAAATGAATTCTTCACTAGGCCTTAGAAAGAGAAAGTATTACAATACTTTTAAACTTTTTCTATTTTTTATAAATTTTCTTTACAATATTTCCCTCAAATACAAAAAATGGCTTCTGTTAAAAGTAGGCAAAGAAACATTATAAATAATTAGTATTTCCTACTATTCCCTTTTGTACTTTTTTATAAAGGACCACACAGTGTACCCTTCCAAAATAATGGATGGACAAAAAAAGAAAAAGAGGTTTAAGGAAACGAATCTTCAGAACGAGCCCTAATATGATAATTCTAACCCAACTTCAAAGTTTCATCATAATTTACAACACCCATCACCCACGTCTCACACAAATCAATAAATATAGCATTTAATTTCATGAAAATCGTTTTTGTATATTTTTGTAATTTATTTTCAAATTCACTAAATCATGTGTTAAACTGTTTCAATTTATCATAAAAAAAAAAAAAATTTAACTTTCCCTTTACATTCCAAGAATAAAGTATGGAATATCTTCTCCCGTTATTGTGAATTACTTACTTACTTAATTACTTGTTTCAAGGGCGTAGCCAGGATCTAATGTAGGCTGGTGGGGGGGGGGGGGGGGGGGGGTATAACAGTCGGTTTTACTTTTGATGTTAATAATATGTTTACAAAAAATTATTAAAACTACGTACTTAACGAAAAATCAATACTCATTGTTTTGACAAAAACAAAATTAGGCCATCGAATTCACGTACGAATTCATCGAATTTGTAGTACCAAAAAATTAATTTATATTCATCATAGTTGTTTTGTGTTATTGGAAATAAAATTGTGTACCGAATAAAAGTTTTTTTTTTTTTCTGAATCATTATTTTTATCATTATTTTTTTTAACTGTGTCGAAAGTCGATGAAAAAATAATTTTTGATTTTAATTTTAAATATAATTTGGATTACGCGCCCAAACAAATTTGAACGTCCACAATTATTGTGAGCATATGTTACAAATTGAACTATGTGAAAATATAAACAAAAACTATATTGTCCTGCTCACAATTATTATCCGATTAGAACAAATCTTAATATATAACCTAAAAAGTTTTTAGAAAGTCTTCTGTAAAAAAGAAGTCAAATTGGTGAAAGTCACCATGAAATTTTTTGCATGTAAACCAAAAATTCAGTTTAAAACTGACAATAAACTAATATTTTGTGTTTACAAGTAGGCCTACTTAGCCTACTTTGTTTTTTGTGCTTTTCATTTAAAAAGATTAATACCATAATAGCTATTTGTGCAATGTTTTGCAAATTTTTACTGGATTGCGTCGTTTGCTCCAAAAATTCAGTAAATGAGAGCGAGAGAGCGTAAAAATTTTGACTGCTCAAACACTAAAGGGTTTGCAAATTTTGGTTGGATAAATTTTAGCTAAAATTTCCAAGATAGAAGAGCTGTTAGAAATTTGAATTTGAATTGTCCAACTTCAAAAATGGTTTCCATTGTTCCATTATTTCATCGGGGTCTTTAGGGATAAAGATTATTTGTTCAAATTCAACAAAGCCATCGGCTCCTATGCAAAAACATACAAATTAAAATCAAATAAAAACACATCAAGCTGTTTTCTTGTAAATTATTACTGGGAAAGTAAACGAAAACAGCTAATATGTTACATCATACTGTCAAAATAAAGAAATTTGTTAAATCCAAAAAATATTTGAAGTTAAAGTTTAATTTTTTTTTTGCATCGAATTTGACAATTGTTAAAAAAATAACGGGTAGGAAATGTAGAACAAAAAAAACGTACATTCTGTGCACAATTTTGTGTCCAATAATACAAAAAAAAAGATTTTGAAAATCGGTCAAGAATTGTGACCCAAAATTTCATATATCCAAAAAACCCTTTTTTCCCACTGTGGACGGTAGGCAATAAAACAGTTTTAGGTTGTATGAAAATGGCGATTAAAGTGTAAATACCAATGGTTTTGGGTGATCTTACATCATAAAAATCTTGAATTGAAATCCTAGCTGATCCTTTTTTGAAAATTTCTGCAGACTGGACCAAAAATCTCTTTACTTTTTAATCGACGACAGTAAAAAACTGGACAAATGAGATAAAATCTGTTTATTTATTGTAAAGTACGCAGACAAGGATTTAATTATTATCATGTACTGTCTTTGATTATTTTGACATTGCTACACCCGGGGGAGGCTTAACGTGCATTACAATTTTACATTAAAGTTAATAAAACCTAGTTTGATAGATAAAAAGAAGAAATTAGTATGCATAAATGCATTCTGCAACTAGGAGAAATACGGAAATAAATTGTTCAAACTTCTATATCCTTTTAAATATTATGAATTTAAAATATTACAAAAGTAAACGAAACAGCGGATGAAAAAGGGAGTTCCTATACATGGTCACTACTATCACTTGTATATAGTTTCGATCATGGGTCATAACTGGTGTCGCATGGTCATATACTTGGTATTGGGTAAAGGATTTTAATTACAATTATTAGTTTTTAATTGTTTTCTGAATCAAACCTGGTTTTAGAGTTAAGGTTTGTATCTAAAAGTAGAACCAGAAAATATATGAAACAACTTTCCTAAAAAAATTTTATCGGGACAATCAACCGAATTGATGTTAATGGCTGTTAAAATTGAGTCAAAATCGAAAACTAAAAAAAAATCTACCATATAAGTAAAAACAAAAATTTTCTGTGAAAAAAGTCTTTGTAACTCAAAAAACTAATGATGCAGTTCGATTCCTCGTGTCCGAATAAGGTTAAAACCGTCGAGTCCGGTCTTGTTATTTTTACGACTACTACAGTGTTCTTTTTCACTGAATGTAATCTACAAATCCAAAGAACTAATTAATTTAGTCTCATGTCTTATTAAAAAAGTTGATTCGGAAATCGAGTACGGAATCGGTTGCATCAAAAATTCTTAATTCCACACTCGATTGCTATTTTTAATATTTTTGCTGTCTTGGTTCAATTGGCTGCATCGGCTCGCATCGAAGTAGCTCATTCTGTCACTTAAATTTTCCAAGACCTTGTTTATGCTATTGGGCTGTAGCTCACTGATTGCTTTGATGATATTGGGCTTAAGTGTATAAATCACCTCTGGATTAAAATAATCTATGATTTTAAAATTAACTTCTATTTGGTCCACCCTCTATATCATCGAGAAAAGTGTAAAGTATTAAAGCGAATTCAATTCTGGAGCCATGTCCATCCGTTTGGGGCGGCTAGCTGGGTGTGTAGGATAACTCGTGTAAATTTTACTGATCCTTTTAAAGATTTAACTTACTTACTTACTTAAGTGGCCAATTACAATTTACGAATCGTAGTTCATAAAATTTTGAGGCCTGAGTAATAAAGAATTCCACACGCTTCGGTCTTCTGCGTGTGTTCTCCAGTTAGTCCTACCAGATGATGGCACATCGCCTACCACTTGGTCCTTCCAACGGAGTTTTGGGTCTCCCTGCTCTGCGCCGTCCTTCTGGTTCGCCTTCAAACACCTTTCTCGCTGGAGCATTTACATCCATCCTGGCACCATGTCCCAGCCATCGAAGTCGTTGGATTCTGACTCTTTTAGCTACGTCGATGTCGTGGTAAAGCTCATACAGCTCATGGTTCATCCGATGGCGAAACTGGCCTTCGACACAGATAGGTCCATATATTTTTCGGAGTACTTTTCTCTCGAATACTCCCAGGTTTTGTATGTCCGTTGTAGTATGCACCCATGATTCGGCACCATACAACAGAACAGGTAAGATAAGCACCTGGGTATAGAACTGTTTCTTAGTATTCCGGAGAGAAGGTGGTGTTACTAAAGTTGCTGCCGAAGTCCGTAGAAACATCTATTGGCTAGCACTATTCTCCGTTTAATTTCTTGGCTGACATTA